>JBAIZL010000007.1:28739446-29111946 GCA_036971475.1 Prosapia bicincta
TGTAAATGTTTCAGGGGACAACCCTCCAATTGGTAAATACAACAATTTATTATTTGTTCTTATCCCTTCAATGCATGATTTTTTTTTCGAGGCATAACAATTACCAGCGTTAACATTTAGTGAGTATAAAAGGGGGAAAATGTTTTAAAAAATCTACTTTTAATATTAATGTAATTAAATGATAATTTATTGATTGTAGCTGATCAGCTACATCATGCATTTACATATACCCGCTACTATCTCATTGATCTTAATACTACCTTATTACTGACAAAGTTATTAAAACTTTTTTTAAACTATCACTAACAGATATTTATAGGAACAACTAAAAACTAATAATAGTATAAAATTAAACTTTATCGCTCGGCAAAAGTTCAGTTATTATAATATTTATCGTTCATTTTTATAAATACATATGTTCATATTATATATGATCCTTTATATCTTATGGAATGTTTCAAAACAATTCTTCTTCTTATGGAAACATAATGCAACGCCACACTTTTTACACTGTACCCAAGAAAATCCCTTTCAACCAGGTACTTTGCTCCTCTGCCTCACTTCCAGATACAATGGGAGGTGACCAACCCCATCTTGCCTTACATCTCTTGAAGGTACATGTGCTGCAGGCCCCTTCTTTTTTCATTTGTATCGCATGTTCTAGGTCATTACTCGGTCTTCCCTTCTTGGACTGACAACCCCAGAACGACACAAGCACTCAGCAACCTCTAGTCGAAATTGGGAAAGTTTCATGGTGTTTGAATTGCTCTAATTCTCTGCTACTTTTCTATATAGAATCCTGGATTCTATGGAATTCACTATTTCCATGTCCAAGAGATGGTAAAATAATCTAAGATACTATTTTCTAGTTCTCATTGGGATTTTGTGCCTACCCATGATGCTGTCAAGCAAATCAACCGCTTCCGTGTGTTTGTTATACAGCTTTATTAACTACGAACAGGGTACGGTTACTCTTGATTTTGTTTTTCTGTCGTATCTACTTACTTCTTTAAATGGTTGTTGTCCAGCTAGAGTAGAAAGTAACGTAACAGTTTTATTGTGCTTTCATATTACATTTGATAAGTCAACCCCATCTACAGCGGATACACACACCATAGACGTACAACGTGGTAGCTTTTTCAAATTCAACTCGGTCGGTAACTTACATTCTGGAATTCTATTTCTCCTTACTGTCCCTAAGCCATAGATCACTTCCTTATTTATACAAATAGGCCATGAGAGATAAAGATGTATAATAGTTATAACAATATGTTCATGATTTATGTTACGAGGTAACACTCCTTTGAGTCGAACAACAACATTTGCACTAGCTCCTAAGTCATCCTCCCCTCCCATTCTCTTTTCTGGAGCATTTTCATCTCCAGTGAAAATGTCAAAATCATAAGCAACAACCTGTACCCATATTTGTGAGGTTTGTTTGGCATATATTGTTGCATATATATAAATAAAGTTTCAAAGTAAAACTTGTTGAATTTTGTTGGTACTTTGTTTATTTCGAATGAATTCACTATCACTTTCACTTTCATCATCATCACTATCAACTGGAATATATGTTTTATCATCCATTGTGTCACCAGAAGTCCATTCCAGATCATCTTCACTGTTTACTGGTATCTCCAACCTCTTTAAATGGTTTTCGTTTTGACATGTTTAGGTTATGTTCTGATAAACCAAATTAGCATGATGTAGCTGATAAGCTACAACCAATATATTGTTAATAACATCATTATTATGTAAATTTGATTAAAAAACAAAAATTACACCATAACTACATACCTCAGAGACCGGAAAAATTATTTTTCAAAGATACAAAATAGCACATATACACAACAAAACTTGCTGCATTTCTACTGAAACCTGTTGAACAGCTTGCCATGTGCGGCTCCACAAAACATTTGCAATAGCATCATCCTGCCCGCGACGAGAACTTTTATATACTACTATAAAATAGTCTTAGTGTGTGTATGAAAAGTTACAACATGCATTTAATTGAAATATTATTTACAGAACAAATTATTTGATAAAATATATGGTGTAGCTAATCAGCTACACCATGCATTAAAGGGTTTGGCTAGTTCGTCGGTCTTTTCGTTCCTTGCAACGCCTACATGGCTAGGGACCCATTGTAGCTGTACATGCCGCCCTGCTCTGATGAGTAGGGAGCATTGGACTTTAGGTTGTTAGGTTTCTGCTCCCCTTTTGGCTAGTTCGTCGGTCTTTTAGTTTCCTGGAGCACATTATAAACCTTGGTACGACATTATAAACCTTCATTAAAATATAGATGCAAAGTGTCTGGTTATGTAGATAGAATATCAGAAATTACCTTAGACTGATTGGGAAAAGGAACGTGGGTAACGTAGTCTAAATGGACGTAACGATTGGAACAGAATATTGTACGTATAAACCCGCATTATCTACTGCAATCATCTGGAAATTGGTTAAAGGTTTTATAGTTATATGGCCACGGAAGAGACTATTGTTCAAAATTCGTTTTAAAAAGGTTAATTGTAAATGTTTCAGGGGACAACCCTCCAATTGGTAAATACAACAATTTACTACCTGTTCTTATACTTGAAGTGAATGTGTTGTCATTTTGCCTACCCACCGCGGCGATATGGCACGGACAGAAAGGAAGACGCAAGAGGCCTCTCTGTTACTGGGAGGATAATCCACTCTCTCATGGCATATCTACGAGCTACTTAAACCTTTCACGGAGTATTTTTCATCACGAATTACAATATCCAATTCCAATATATCGATAGTTATACTGCAACACCACGTATCTAAAGATTTTGTCATTTTGAGTTATTGGTATGAAAATTTTCAGAAAAATTGCTTAATCTAACCTGATATAGCTCTTAATTTACAAAAATGTGGAAGTTAGGGAAATTTCGTTCCAAAGTTGGAATTTATAACAGGGTTAAACACTGGGCTCTCTCCTGAAAAATTGTATTTTTTGACATACCCGTCGTTGGATTTTAGTTATCGATATGTTTTTAGTGTAAATAACGCTTTAAATCTGCGAGCCGTAAATATATTCAAATCCATTTATTTGTTTTGCAACACTCGCGCTAAATTTCTACTTAACTTTAATTTCAATCTGCCCCACTTCTATCGGTTTGTTACGCTCGCGTATTTCCTTCTATAACGTATTTTTGCGTGTTTACATTTATTATATTCAAGTCATTATTTAGTTTATTGATGGTCTTTCTTTTGTGTATCAGAGCATGGTATCAGCAAATACATCTAGTACGTGTTAACATTAAAAGACGGCGAATACTTGTTGCTAACAGTTAAACTAAGTAGTTAGCCTTCCTCTGGGTTTCCGATACAGAAAGCACTTGGGACATCGGCTACTTTCATATTAAGCAGTGCAATACATGATAGTGTTATTCCTGTTTGTACTTTCACACTGAATATGACATTAATAAAATTATTTAACAAGAGGCTGTAAGAAAATATTACAAGTTTAATGTAAGTATAAAGTTGTACAAATTGTTTGAGGATGTAAACGCCATTTCACGCTACTTGACATAGAATCACGTGATAATAGTTGTAAGCCACAACTATCTCCCACCTTGGACTCTCTAAATTCCATTTCACTGCCTACCACCTTATGCTCTCTAAATTCCCTTCCCCCATCTGCCTCCCTAAACTCTCTAAATTACCATCCACTCTCTGCCACTTTATACTCTCTAAATTCCCTTCCACTATCTACCTCCCTAAACTCTCTAAATTACCATCCACTCTCTGCCACTTTATACTCTCTAAATTCCCTTCCACTATCTGCCTCCCTAAAATCTCTAAATTACCAGCCACTCTCTGACACTTTATAATCTATAAATTCCCTTCCACTATCTGCCTCCCTAAACTCTCTAAATTACCATCTTTTCCCTGCCACTTTATACTCTCTAAATTCCGTTCCACTATCTGCCTCCCTAAACTCTCTAATTACCATCTACTCTCTGACACTTTATACTCTCTAAATCCCCTTCCACTAACTGCCTCCCTAGACTTTCTAAGGGGAGGCAGACATGAATCCCATAGTTGGAGAATCTCCCTAGACTGTATAACTAACTGTGACTTTATACTCTGTAAATCCCCTTCCACTATCTGCTTCCCTAAACTTTCTAAATTACCATCCACTCTCTGCTACTTTATACTCTCTAAATCCCCTTCCACTATCTGCCTCCCTAAACTCTCTAAATTACCATCCACTCTCTGCCACTTTATACTCTCTAAATTCCCTTCCACTATCTACCTCCCTAAACTCTCTAAATTACCATCCACTCTCTGCCACTTTATACTCTCTAAATTCCCTTCCACTATCTGCCTCCCTAAAATCTCTAAATTACCAGCCACTCTCTGACACTTTATAATCTATAAATTCCCTTCCACTATCTGCCTCCCTAAACTCTCTAAATTACCATCTTTTCCCTGCCACTTTATACTCTCTAAATTCCGTTCCACTATCTGCCTCCCTAAACTCTCTAATTACCATCTACTCTCTGACACTTTATACTCTGTAAATCCCCTTCCACTATCTGCTTCCCTAAACTTTCTAAATTACCATCCACTCTCTGCTACTTTATACTCTCTAAATCCCCTTCCACTATCTGCCTCCCTAAACTCTCTAAATTACCATCCACTCTCTGCCATTTTATACTCTCTAAATCCCCTTCCACTATCTGCCTCCCTAGACTTTCTAAGGGGAGGCAGACATGAATTCCATAGTTGAAGAATCTCCCTAGGCTCTATAACTATCTGTGACTTCGAATTTTCTAAATCCTCTTCCACTATGTGTGACCTTGGTTTCTCAAAATTGTAGTTTACTATCTACCACCGTAGACTCTCTAAATCCTCTTCCACTATGTGTGACCTTGGTTTCTCAAAATTGTAGTTTACTATCTACCACCGTAGACTCTCTAAATCCTCTTCCACTATGTGTGACTTTGGTTTCTCAAAATTGTAGTTTACTATCTACCACCGTAGACTCTCTAAATCCTCTTCCACTATGTGTGACCTTGGTTTCTCAAAATTGTAGTTTACTATCTACCACCGTAGACTCTCTAAATCCTCTTCCACTATGTGTGACCTTGGTTTCTCAAAATTGTAGTTTACTATCTACCACCGTAGACTCTCTAAATCCTCTTCCACTATGTGTGACCTTGGTTTCTCAAAATTGTAGTTTACTATCTACCACCGTAGATTCTCTAAATCCTCTTCCACTATGTGTGACCTTGGTTTCTCAAAATTGTAGTTTACTATCTACCACCGTAGACTCTCTAAATCCTCTTCCACTATGTGTGACCTTGGTTTCTCAAAATTGTAGTTTACTATCTACCACCGTAGACTCTCTAAATCCTCTTCCACTATGTGTGACCTTGGTTTCTCAAAATTGTAGTTTACTATCTACCACCGTAGACTCTCTAAATCCTCTTCCACTATGTGTGACCTTGGTTTCTCAAAATTGTAGTTTACTATCTACCACCGTAAACTCTCTAAATCCTCTTCCACTATGTGTGACCTTGGTTTCTCAAAATTGTAGTTTACTATCTACCACCGTAGATTCTCTAAATCCTCTTCCACTATGTGTGACCTTGGTTTCTCAAAATTGTAGTTTACTATCTACCACCGTAGATTCTCTAAATCCTCTTCCACTATCTGTGACTTTGGATTTTCTAAACCCCCCACTCTCTACCAAAGTAGACTCTCTAAATTCCCTTACACTATCTTGTGACCTTGGACTCTCTAAATCGCCTTCCTTTGTCTGCCACATTCGACTTTCTAAATTCCCTTCCTCTATCTAAACCCTTAGACTCTATAAATCTCAATCCCCTCTTAGGGATGTGCACAAATATACCTTTCACTTGCCTCACAATCTATGTAAATAGACTGTATGATTCTTCCGACTCCTTCTAGGAGCCAGTTGCTCAAAAACCAACCTTGCGACTCCCACACCTCCTTAAAGGAAGGTACTTGTGTTATACTTTCCACTTCTTACTTCTGAAAGACGTATGTTGACGACATGGGTTCCCTATATGTTAGAATATGATGAGCCAATGACCTAACATTAATTCTTTTCCACATCATTGTCAACCCAAGCACATCTCATGTATATGATAGTTCCAAGCCGAAACTTTCATTATTGCTTCCTTTCTATTTACATTTGTGGTAGATGTTAAATTTACAAAAACCGCTAAGACTTATACAATGCACGCTAATGCCGCATTATCGGAAAACTCTTTCCTTTATGGAGGAGGAGTTATTTCGCTACACTTTATCCCAATGTGTGTTGTTCGTGAATCCACAAGTGTCCACTAGTTACACTGCTTCCGTCTTGCTAATGTTGCAGGACTGACTTCGGGCCTCTGTTCGAGCAGAAGCACGAGCCCAAACAGCCGCACGACATGGCCGATGTGCTGTTGTCGCTCAAGCATGCTGTCGTCCATCCGGGACAATCAGGGCAGCTGTCGCCTAGTTACTATGGCCCTACTCAGTGCACTAGTCCGGCGGCTTCCCTATCTTACACCGTTCATCCTCATCAGGTAAGGATAATATATATCAGGCCTCGGGTGAGAATACACCTCACATGACTACACTATTCCAATTACACATGAAACGTAGGATATGCAAACATATCAGGTAAGGATAATATATATCAGGCCATGGGTGAGAATACACCTCACATGACTACACTATTCCAATTACACATGAAACGTAGGCTACACAAACATATCAGGTAAGGATAATATATATCAGGCCATGGGTGAGAATACACCTCACATGACTACACTATTCCAATTACACATGAAACGTAGGATATGCAAACATATCAGGTAAGGATAATATATATCAGGCCTCGGGTGAGAATACACCTCACATGACTACACTATTCCAATTACACATGAAACGTAGGATATGCAAACATATCAGGTAAGGATAATATATATCAGGCCATGGGTGAGAATACACCTCTCATGACTACACTATTCCAATTACACATGAAACGTAGGCTACGCAAACATATCAGGTAAGGATAATATATATCAGGCTATGGGTGAGAATACACCTCTCATGACTACACTATTCCAATTACGCCTGAACCTTAGGCTATGCAAACATATCAGGTAAGGATTATATTAATCAGGGCATGGGTTAAAATACACCTATCATGACTATATTATACCAATTACGCCTGAAACGTAAGCTATGCAAACATATCAGGTAAAGATAATATATATCAGGCCATGGGTGAGAATACACCTCTCAAGACTACACTATTCCAATTACGCCTGAACCTTAGGCTATGCAAACATATCAGGTAAGGATTATATTAATCAGGGCATGGGTTAAAATACACCTATCATGACTACATTATACCAATTACGCCTGAAACGTAAGCTATGCAAACATATCAGGTAAGGATAATATATATCAGGCCATGGGTGAGAATACACTTCTCATGACTAAACTATTCCAATTACGCCTGAAACGTAGGCTATGCAAACATATAAGGTAAGGATAATATATATCAGGCCATACGTGAGAATACACCTCTAATAGCTACACTATTCCCATTACGCCTGAAACGTAGGCTATGCAAACGCAATAGGTAAGGATAATATATATCTGGCCATGGGTGAGAATACACGTCTCATGACTAAACTATTCCAATTACGCCAGAAACGTAGGCTATGCAATCACATGAGCTAAAGATAATATATAACAGGCCTCGGGTGAGAATACACCTCTCATGACTAAACTATTCCAATTACGCCTGAAACGTAGGCTATGCAAACATATCAGGTAAGGATAATATATATCAGGCCATGGGTGAGAATACACGTCTCATGACTAAACTATTCCAATTACGCCTGAAACGTAGGCTATGCAAACATATCAGGTAAGGATAATATATATCAGGCCATGGGTGAGAATACACGTCTCATGACTAAACTATTCCAATTACGCCTGAAACGTAGGCTATGCAAACGCAATAGGTAAGGATAATATATATCAGGCCATGGATGAGAATACACGTCTCATGACTAAACTATTCCAATTACGCCTGAAACGTAGGCTATGCAAACATATCAGGTAAGGATAATATATATCAGGCCATGGGTGAGAATACACCTCTCATGACTAAACTATTCCAATTACGCCTGAAACGTAGGCTATGCAAACGCAATAGGTAAGGATAATATATAACAGGCCTCGGGTGAGAATACACCTCTCATGACTAAACTATTCCAATTACGCCTGAAACGTAGGCTATGCAAACATATCAGGTAAGGATAATATATATCAGGCCATGGGTGAGAATACACGTCTCATGACTAAACTATTCCAATTACGCCTGAAACGTAGGCTATGCAAACGCAATAGGTAAGGATAATATATATCAGGCCATGGATGAGAATACACGTCTCATGACTAAACTATTCCAATTACGCCTGAAACGTAGGCTATGCAAACATATCAGGTAAGGATAATATATATCGGGCCATGGGTGAGAATACACGTCTCATGACTAAACTATTCCAATTACGCCTGAAACGTAGGCTATGCAAACGCAATAGGTAAGGATAATATATATCAGGCCATGGATGAGAATACACGTCTCATGACTAAACTATTCCAATTACGCCTGAAACGTAGGCTATGCAAACATATCAGGTAAGGATAATATATATCAGGCCATGGGTGAGAATACACGTCTCATGACTAAACTATTCCAATTACGCCTGAAACGTAGGCTATGCAAACATATCAGGTAAGGATAATATATATCAGGCCATGGGTGAAAATACACGTCTCATGACTAAACTATTCCAATTACGCCTGAAACGTAGGCTATGCAAACATATCAGGTAAGGATAATATATATCAGGCTATGGATGAGAATACACGTCTCATGACTAAACTATTCCAATTACGCCTGAAACGTAGGCTATGCAAACATATCAGGTAAGGATAATATATATCAGGCCAGGGGTGAGAATACACGTCTCATGACTAAACTATTCCAATTACGCCTGAAACGTAGGCTATGCAAACATATCAGGTAAGGATAATATATATCAGGCCATGGGTGAGAATACACCTCTCATGACTAAACTATTCCAATTACGCCTGAAACGTAGGCTATGCAAATACATCAAGTAAGGATAATATATATCAGGCCATGGGTGAGAATACACCTCTCATGACTACACTATTCCAATTATGCCTGAAACGTAGGCTATGCAAACACACCAGGTATGGATAATATATATCAGGCTATGGGTGAGAATACACCTCTCAAGACTACACTATTCCAATTACGCCTGAACCTTAGGCTATGCAAACATATCAGGTAAGGATTATATTAATCAGGGCATGGGTTAAAATACACCTATCATGACTATATTATACCAATTACGCCTGAAACGTAAGCTATGCAAACATATCAGGTAAGGATAATATATATCAGGCCATGGGTGAGAATACACCTCTCAAGACTACACTATTCCAATTACGCCTGAACCTTAGGCTATGCAAACATATCAGGTAAGGATTATATTAATCAGGGCATGGGTTAAAATACACCTATCATGACTACATTATACCAATTACGCCTGAAACGTAAGCTATGCAAACATATCAGGTAAGGATAATATATATCTGGCCATGGGTGAGAATACACCTCTAATAGCTACACTATTTCAATTACGCCTGAAACGTAGGCTATGCAAACACAATAGGTAAGAATAATATATATCAGGCCTTGGGTGAGAATACACTTCCCAATCCTACACTTTTCCACTTACGCCTGAAAGGTAGGCTATGCAAACACACGAGCTAAAGATAATATTTAACAGTCCTGGGTCGAGAATACACCTCTCATGACTACACTATTCCAATTATGCCTGATACGAAGGATATGCAAATACATCAAGTAAGGATAATATATATCAGGCCATGGGTGAGAATACACCTCTCATGACTACACTATTCCAATTACGCCTGATACGAAGGATATGCAAATACATCAAGTAAGGATAATATAGATCAGGCCATGGGTGAGAATACACGTCTCATGACTACACTATTCCAATTACGCCTGATACGAAGGATATGCAAATACATCAAGTAAGGATAATATATATCAGGCCATGGGTGAGAATACACCTCTCATGACTACACTATTCCTATTACGCCTGATACGAAGGATATGCAAATACATCAAGTAAGGATAATATATATCAGGCCATGGGTGAGAATACACGTCTCATGACTACACTATTCCAATTACGCCTGATACGAAGGATATGCAAATACATCAAGTAAGGATAATATATATCAGGCCATGGGTGAGAATACACCTCTCATGACTACACTATTCCAATTACGCCTGATACGAAGGATATGCAAGTACATCAAGTAAGGATAATATATATCAGGCCATGGGTGAGAATACACCTCTCATGACTACACTATTCCTATTACGCCTGATACGAAGGATATGCAAACATATCAGGTTAGGGATATATATATCAGGCCATGGGTGAGAATACACCTCTCATGACTACACTATTCCAATTTCGCCTGATACGAAGGATATGCAAATACATCAAGTAAGGATAATATATATCAGGCCATGGGTGAGAATACACCTCTCATGACTACACTATTCCAATTACGCCTGATACGAAGGATATGCAAATACATCAAGTAAGGATAATATATATCAGGCCATGGGTGAGAATACACGTCTCATGACTACACTATTCCAATTACGCCTGAAACGTAGGCTACGCAAACATATCAGGTAAGGATAATATATATCAGGCCATGGGTGAGAATACACGTCTCATGACTACACTATTCCACTTACGCCTGAGACGTAGGCTATGCAAACATATCAGGTAAGGATAATATATATCAGGCCATGGGTGAAAATACACGTCTCATGACTACACTATTCCTATTACGCCTGATACGAAGGATATGCAAATACATCAAGTAAGGATAATATATATCAGGCCATGGGTGAGAATACACCTCTCATGACTACACTATTCCTGATACGCCTGATACGAAGGATATCCAAACATATCAGGTAAGGATAATATATATCAGGCCATGGGTGAGAATACACCTCTCATGACTACACTATTCCTGATACGCCTGATACGAAGGATATCCAAACATATCAGGTAAGGATAATATATATCAGGCCATGGGTGAGAATACACGTCTCATGACTACACTATTCCAATTACGCCTGATACGAAGGATATGCAAATACATCAAGTAAGGATAATATATATCAGGCCATGGGTGAGAATACACCTCTCATGACTACACTATTCCAATTACGCCTGATACGAAGGATATGCAAATACATCAAGTAAGGATAATATATATCAGGCCATGGGTGAGAATACACCTCTCATGACTACACTATTCCAATTACGCCTGATACGAAGGATATGCAAATACATCAAGTAAGGATAATATATATCAGGCCATGGGTGAGAATACACCTCTCATGACTACACTATTCCAATTACGCCTGATACGAAGGATATGCAAATACATCAAGTAAGGATAATATATATCAGGCCATGGGTGAGAATACACGTCTCATGACTACACTATTCCAATTACGCCTGATACGAAGGATATGCAAATACATCAAGTAAGGATAATATATATCAGGCCATGGGTGAGAATACACCTCTCATGACTACACTATTCCAATTACGCCTGATACGAAGGATATGCAAATACATCAAGTAAGGATAATATATATCAGGCCATGGGTGAGAATACACCTCTCATGACTACACTATTCCTGATACGCCTGATACGAAGGATATCCAAACATATCAGGTAAGGATAATATATATCAGGCCATGGGTGAGAATACACGTCTCATGACTACACTATTCCAATTACGCCTGATACGAAGGATATGGAAATACATCAAGTAAGGATAATATATATCAGGCCATGGGTGAGAATACACCTCTCATGACTACACTATTCCTATTACGCCTGATACGAAGGATATGCAAATACATCAAGTAAGGATAATATATATCAGGCCATGGGTGAGAATACACCTCTCATGACTACACTATTCCTGATACGCCTGATACGAAGGATATCCAAACATATCAGGTAAGGATAATATATATCAGGCCATGGGTGAGAATACACGTCTCATGACTACACTATTCCAATTACGCCTGATACGAAGGATATGCAAATACATCAAGTAAGGATAATATATATCAGGCCATGGGTGAGAATACACCTCTCATGACTACACTATTCCACTTACGCCTGAGACGTAGGCTATGTAAACATATCAGGTAAGGATAATATATATCAGGCCATGGGTGAGAATACACGTCTCATGACTACACTATTCCAATTACGCCTGATACGAAAGATATGCAAATACATCAAGTAAGGATAATATATATCAGGCCATGGGTGAGAATACACCTCTCATGACTACACTATTCCTATTACGCCTGATACGAAGGATATGCAAACATATCAGGTAAGGATAATATATATCAGGCCATGGGTGAGAATACACCTCTCATGACTACACTATTCCAATTACGCCTGATACGAAGGATATGCAAATACATCAAGTAAGGATAATATATATTAGGCCATGGGTGAGAATACACCTCTCATGACTACACTATTCCTATTACGCCTGATACGAAGGATATGCAAACATATCAGGTAAGGATAATATATATCAGGCCATGGGTGAGAATACACCTCTCATGACTACACTATTCCTATTACGCCTGATACGAAGGATATGCAAATACATCAAGTAAGGATAATATATATCAGGCCATGGGTGAGAATACACCTCTCATGACTACACTATTCCTATTACGCCTGATACGAAGGATATCCAAACATATCAGGTAAGGATAATATATATCAGGCCATGGGTGAGAATACACCTCTCATGACTACACTATTCCAATTACGCCTGATACGAAGGATATGGAAATACATCAAGTAAGGATAATATATATCAGGCCATGGGTGAGAATACACCTCTCATGACTACACTATTCCTATTACGCCTGATACGAAGGATATCCAAACATATCAGGTAAGGATAATATATATCAGGCCATGGGTGAGAATACACCTCTCATGACTACACTATTCCACTTACGCCTGAGACGTAGGCTATGCAAACATATCAGGTAAGGATAATATATATCTGGCCATGGGTGAGAATACACCTCTCATGACTACACTATTCCTATTACGCCTGATACGAAGGATATGCAAACATATCAGGTAAGGATAATATATATCAGGCCATGGGTGAGAATACACCTCTCATGACTACACTATTCCTATTACGCCTGATACGAAGGATATCCAAACATATCAGGTAAGGATAATATATATCAGGCCATGGGTGAGAATACACCTCTCATGACTACACTATTCCTATTACGCCTGATACGAAGGATATCCAAACATATCAGTTAAGGATAATATATATCAGGCCATGGGTGAGAATACACCTCTCATGACTACACTATTCCTATTACGCCTGATACGAAGGATATGCAAACATATCAGGTAAGGATAATATATATCAGGCCATGGGTGAGAATACACGTCTCATGACTACACTATTCCTGATACGCCTGATACGAAGGATATCCAAACATATCAGGTAAGGATAATATATATCAGGCCATGGGTGAGAATACACGTCTCATGACTACACTATTCCAATTACGCCTGATACGAAGGATATGGAAATACATCAAGTAAGGATAATATATATCAGGCCATGGGTGAGAATACACCTCTCATGACTACACTATTCCTATTACGCCTGATACGAAGGATATGCAAATACATCAAGTAAGGATAATATATATCAGGCCATGGGTGAGAATACACCTCTCATGACTACACTATTCCACTTACGCCTGAGACGTAGGCTATGTAAACATATCAGGTAAGGATAATATATATCAGGCCATGGGTGAGAATACACGTCTCATGACTACACTATTCCAATTACGCCTGATACGAAAGATATGCAAATACATCAAGTAAGGATAATATATATCAGGCCATGGGTGAGAATACACCTCTCATGACTACACTATTCCTATTACGCCTGATACGAAGGATATGCAAACATATCAGGTAAGGATAATATATATCAGGCCATGGGTGAGAATACACCTCTCATGACTACACTATTCCAATTACGCCTGATACGAAGGATATGCAAATACATCAAGTAAGGATAATATATATTAGGCCATGGGTGAGAATACACCTCTCATGACTACACTATTCCTATTACGCCTGATACGAAGGATATGCAAACATATCAGGTAAGGATAATATATATCAGGCCATGGGTGAGAATACACCTCTCATGACTACACTATTCCTATTACGCCTGATACGAAGGATATGCAAATACATCAAGTAAGGATAATATATATCAGGCCATGGGTGAGAATACACCTCTCATGACTACACTATTCCTATTACGCCTGATACGAAGGATATGCAAACATATCAGGTAAGGATAATATATATCAGGCCATGGGTGAGAATACACCTCTCATGACTACACTATTCCTATTACGCCTGATACGAAGGATATGCAAACATATCAGGTAAGGATAATATATATCAGGCCATGGGTGAGAATACACCTCTCATGACTACACTATTCCTATTACGCCTGATACGAAGGATATGCAAACATATCAGGTAAGGATAATATATATCAGGCCATGGGTGAGAATACACCTCTCATGACTACACTATTCCAATTACGCCTGATACGAAGGATATGCAAACATATCAGGTAAGGATAATATATATCAGGCCATGGGTGAGAATACACCTCTCATGACTACACTATTCCTATTACGCCTGATACGAAGGATATGCAAACATATCAGGTAAGGATAATATATATCAGGCCATGGGTGAGAATACACCTCTCATGACTACACTATTCCTATTACGCCTGATACGAAGGATATGCAAACATATCAGGTAAGGATAATATATATCAGGCCATGGGTGAGAATACACCTCTCATGACTACACTATTCCTATTACGCCTGATACGAAGGATATGCAAACATATCAGGTAAGGATAATATATATCAGGCCATGGGTGAGAATACACCTCTCATGACTACACTATTCCAATTACGCCTGATACGAAGGATATGCAAATACATCAAGTAAGGATAATATATATTAGGCCATGGGTGAGAATACACCTCTCATGACTACACTATTCCTATTACGCCTGATACGAAGGATATGCAAACATATCAGGTAAGGATAATATATATCAGGCCATGGGTGAGAATACACCTCTCATGACTACACTATTCCTATTACGCCTGATACGAAGGATATGCAAATACATCAAGTAAGGATAATATATATCAGGCCATGGGTGAGAATACACCTCTCATGACTACACTATTCCTATTACGCCTGATACGAAGGATATGCAAACATATCAGGTAAGGATAATATATATCAGGCCATGGGTGAGAATACACCTCTCATGACTACACTATTCCTATTACGCCTGATACGAAGGATATCCAAACATATCAGGTAAGGATAATATATATCAGGCCATGGGTGAGAATACACCTCTCATGACTACACTATTCCAATTACGCCTGATACGAAGGATATGGAAATACATCAAGTAAGGATAATATATATCAGGCCATGGGTGAGAATACACCTCTCATGACTACACTATTCCTATTACGCCTGATACGAAGGATATCCAAACATATCAGGTAAGGATAATATATATCAGGCCATGGGTGAGAATACACCTCTCATGACTACACTATTCCACTTACGCCTGAGACGTAGGCTATGCAAACATATCAGGTAAGGATAATATATATCTGGCCATGGGTGAGAATACACCTCTCATGACTACACTATTCCTATTACGCCTGATACGAAGGATATGCAAACATATCAGGTAAGGATAATATATATCAGGCCATGGGTGAGAATACACCTCTCATGACTACACTATTCCACTTACGCCTGAAACGTAGGCTATGCAAACATATCAGGTAAGGATAATATATATCAGGCCATGGGTGAGAATACACCTCTCATGACTACACTATTCCTATTACGCCTGATACGAAGGATATGCAAACATATCAGGTAAGGATAATATATATCAGGCCATGGGTGAGAATACACCTCTCATGACTACACTATTCCTATTACGCCTGATACGAAGGATATGCAAACATATCAGGTAAGGATAATATATATCAGGCCATGGGTGAGAATACACCTCTCATGACTACACTATTCCTATTACGCCTGATACGAAGGATATGCAAACATATCAGGTAAGGATAATATATATCAGGCCATGGGTGAGAATACACCTCTCATGACTACACTATTCCTATTACGCCTGATACGAAGGATATGCAAACATATCAGGTAAGGATAATATATATCAGGCCATGGGTGAGAATACACGTCTCATGACTACACTATTCCAATTTCGCCTGAAACGAAGGATATGCAAATACATCAAGTAAGGATAATATATATCAGGCCATGGGTGAGAATACACGTCTCATGACTACACTATTCCAATTACGCCTGATACGAAGGATATGCAAATACATCAAGTAAGGATAATATATATCAGGCCATGGGTGAGAATACACCTCTCATGACTACACTATTCCTATTACGCCTGATACGAAGGATATCCAAACATATCAGGTAAGGATAATATATATCAGGCCATGGGTGAGAATACACCTCTCATGACTACACTATTCCTATTACGCCTGATACGAAGGATATGCAAACATATCAGGTAAGGATAATATATATCAGGCCATGGGTGAGAATACACCTCTCATGACTAGACTATTCCTATTACGCCTGATACGAAGGATATCCAAACATATCAGGTAAGGATAATATATATCAGGCCATGGGTGAGAATACACCTCTCATGACTACACTATTCCTATTACGCCTGATACGAAGGATATGCAAACATATCAGGTAAGGATAATATATATCAGGCCATGGGTGAGAATACACCTCTCATGACTACACTATTCCTATTACGCCTGATACGAAGGATATGCAAACATATCAGGTAAGGATAATATATATCAGGCCATGGGTGAGAATACACCTCTCATGACTACACTATTCCTGATACGCCTGATACGAAGGATATCCAAACATATCAGGTAAGGATAATATATATCAGGCCATGGGTGAGAATACACGTCTCATGACTACACTATTCCAATTACGCCTGATACGAAGGATATGCAAATACATCAAGTAAGGATAATATATATCAGGCCATGGGTGAGAATACACGTCTCATGACTACACTATTCCAATTACGCCTGATACGAAGGATATGCAAATACATCAAGTAAGGATAATATATATCAGGCCATGGGTGAGAATACACGTCTCATGACTACACTATTCCACTTACGCCTGAGACGTAGGCTATGTAAACATATCAGGTAAGGATAATATATATCAGGCCATGGGTGAGAATACACGTCTCATGACTACACTATTCCAATTACGCCTGATACGAAAGATATGCAAATACATCAAGTAAGGATAATATATATCAGGCCATGGGTGAGAATACACCTCTCATGACTACACTATTCCTATTACGCCTGATACGAAGGATAGCCAAACATATCAGGTAAGGATAATATATATTAGGCCATGGGTGAGAATACACCTCTCATGACTAAACTATTCCAATTACGCCTGATACGAAAGATATGCAAATACATCAAGTAAGGATAATATATATCAGGCCATGGGTGAGAATACACCTCTCATGACTACACTATTCCTATTACGCCTGATACGAAGGATATGCAAACATATCAGGTAAGGATAATATATATCAGGCCATGGGTGAGAATACACCTCTCATGACTACACTATTCCAATTACGCCTGATACGAAGGATATGCAAATACATCAAGTAAGGATAATATATATTAGGCCATGGGTGAGAATACACCTCTCATGACTACACTATTCCTATTACGCCTGATACGAAGGATATGCAAACATATCAGGTAAGGATAATATATATCAGGCCATGGGTGAGAATACACCTCTCATGACTACACTATTCCTATTACGCCTGATACGAAGGATATCCAAACATATCAGGTAAGGATAATATATATCAGGCCATGGGTGAGAATACACGTCTCATGACTACACTATTCCAATTACGCCTGATACGAAGGATATGCAAACATATCAGGTAAGGATAATATATATCAGGCCATGGGTGAGAATACACCTCTCATGACTACACTATTCCTATTACGCCTGATACGAAGGATATCCAAACATATCAGGTAAGGATAATATATATCAGGCCATGGGTGAGAATACACGTCTCATGACTACACTATTCCAATTACGCCTGATACGAAGGATATGCAAATACATCAAGTAAGGATAATATATATCAGGCCATGGGTGAGAATACACCTCTCATGACTACACTATTCCTATTACGCCTGATACGAAGGATATCCAAACATATCAGGTAAGGATAATATATATCAGGCCATGGGTGAGAATACACGTCTCATGACTACACTATTCCTATTACGCCTGATACGAAGGATATGCAAACATATCAGGTAAGGATAATATATATCAGGCCATGGGTGAGAATACACCTCTCATGACTACACTATTCCTATTACGCCTGATACGAAGGATATCCAAACATATCAGGTAAGGATAATATATATCAGGCCATGGGTGAGAATACACGTCTCATGACTACACTATTCCAATTACGCCTGATACGAAGGATATGCAAATACATCAAGTAAGGATAATATATATCAGGCTATGGGTGAGAATACACCTCTCATGACTACACTATTCCTATTACGCCTGATACGAAGGATATCCAAACATATCAGGTAAGGATAATATATATCAGGCCATGGGTGAGAATACACCTCTCATGACTACACTATTCCTATTACGCCTGATACGAAGGATATGCAAACATATCAGGTAAGGATAATATATATCAGGCCATGGGTGAGAATACACCTCTCATGACTAGACTATTCCTATTACGCCTGATACGAAGGATATCCAAACATATCAGGTAAGGATAATATATATCAGGCCATGGGTGAGAATACACCTCTCATGACTACACTATTCCAATTACGCCTGATACGAAGGATATGCAAATACATCAAGTAAGGATAATATATATCAGGCCATGGGTGAGAATACACCTCTCATGACTACACTATTCCTATTACGCCTGATACGAAGGATATCCAAACATATCAGGTAAGGATAATATATATCTGGCCATGGGTGAGAATACACCTCTCATGACTACACTATTCCTATTACGCCTGATACGAAGGATATCCAAACATATCAGTTAAGGATAATATATATCAGGCCATGGGTGAGAATACACCTCTCATGACTACACTATTCCTATTACGCCTGATACGAAGGATATCCAAACATATCAGTTAAGGATAATATATATCAGGCCATGGGTGAGAATACACCTCTCATGATTACACTATTCCAATTACGCCTGAAACGTAGGCTATGCAAACATATCAGGTAAGGATAATATATATCAGGCCATGGGTGAGAATACACCTCTCATGATTACACTATTCCACTTACGCCTGAGACGTAGGCTATGCAAACATATCAGGTAAGGATAATATATATCTGGCCATGGGTGAGAATTCACCTCTCATGACTACACTATTCCTATTACGCCTGATACGAAGGATATCCAAACATATCAGGTAAGGATAATATATATCAGGCCATGGGTGAGAATACACCTCTCATGACTACACTATTCCACTTACGCCTGAGACGTAGGCTATGCAAACATATCAGGTAAGGATAATATATATCAGGCCATGGGTGAGAATACACCTCTCATGATTACACTATTCCAATTACGCCTGAAACGTAGGCTATGCAAACATATCAGGTAAGGATAATATATATCAGGCCATGGGTGAGAATACACCTCTCATGATTACACTATTCCAATTACGCCTGAAACGTAGGCTATGCAAACATATCAGGTAAGGATAATATATATCTGGCCATGGGTGAGAATACACGTCTCATGACTACACTATTCCAATTACGCCTGAAACGTAGGCTACGCAAACATATCAGGTAAGGATAATATATATCAGGCCATGGGTGAGAATACACCTCTCATGATTACACTATTCCAATTACGCCTGAAACGTAGGCTATGCAAACATATCAGGTAAGGATAATATATATCAGGCCATGGGTGAGAATACACCTCTCATGATTACACTATTCCAATTACGCCTGAAACGTAGGCTACGCAAACATATCAGGTAAGGATAATATATATCAGGCCATGGGTGAGAATACACCTCTCATGATTACACTATTCCAATTACGCCTGAAACGTAGGCTATGCAAACATATCAGGTAAGGATAATATATATCTGGCCATGGGTGAGAATACACGTCTCATGACTACACTATTCCAATTACGCCTGAAACGTAGGCTACGCAAACATATCAGGTAAGGATAATATATATCAGGCCATGGGTGAGAATTCACCTCTCATGATTACACTATTCCAATTACGCCTGAAACGTAGGCTATGCAAACATATCAGGTAAGGATAATATATATCTGGCCATGGGTGAGAATACACCTCTCATGATTACACTATTCCAATTACGCCTGAAACGTAGGCTATGCAAACATATCAGGTAAGGATAATATATATCTGGCCATGGGTGAGAATTCACCTCTCATGATTACACTATTCCAATTACGCCTGAAACGTAGGCTATGCAAACATATCAGGTAAGGATAATATATATCTGGCCATGGGTGAGAATACACCTCTCATGATTACACTATTCCAATTACGCCTGAAACGTAGGCTATGCAAACATATCAGGTAAGGATAATATATATCAGGCCATGGGTGAGAATACACCTCTCATGATTACACTATTCCAATTACGCCTGAAACGTAGGCTATGCAAACATATCAGGTAAGGATAATATATATTTGGCCATGGGTGAGAATTCACCTCTCATGATTACACTATTCCAATTACGCCTGAAACGTAGGCTATGCAAACATATCAGGTAAGGATAATATATATCAGGCCATGGGTGAGAATACACCTCTCATGATTACACTATTCCAATTACGCCTGAAACGTAGGCTATGCAAACATATCAGGTAAGGATAATATATATCAGGCCATGGGTGAGAATACACCTCTCATGATTACAATATTCCAATTACGTCTGAAACGTAGGCTACGCAAACATATCAGGTAAGGATAATATATATCTGGCCATGGGTGAGAATACACCTCTCATGATTACAAAATTCCAATTACGTCTGAAACGTAGGCTATGCAAACATATCAGGTAAGGATAATATATATCTGGCCATGGGTGAGAATTCAAGTCTCATGATTACAATATTCCAATTACGTCTGAAACGTAGGCTACGCAAACATATCAGGTAAGGATAATATATATCAGGCCATGGGTGAGAATACACCTCTCATGATTACACTATTCCAATTACGCCTGAAACGTAGGCTATGCAAACATATCAGGTAAGGATAATATATATCTGGCCATGGGTGAGAATTCACCTCTCATGATTACAATATTCCAATTACGTCTGAAACGTAGGCTACGCAAACATATCAGGTAAGGATAATATATATCAGGCCATGGGTGAGAATACACGTCTCATGACTACACTATTCCACTTACGCCTGAAACGTAGGCTATGCAAACATATCAGGTAAGGATAATATATATCAGGCCATGGGTGAGAATACACGTCTCATGACTACACTATTCCACTTACGCCTGAAACGTAGGCTATGCAAACATATCAGGTAAGGATAATATATATCAGGCCATGGGTGAGAATACACGTCTCATGACTACACTATTCCACTTACGCCTGAAACGTAGGCTATGCAAACATATCAGGTAAGGATAATATATATCAGGCCATGGGTGAGAATACACGTCTCATGACTACACTATTCCACTTACGCCTGAAACGTAGGCTATGTAAACATATCAGGTAAGGATAATATATATCAGGCCATGGGTGAGAATACACGTCTCATGACTACACTATTCCACTTACGCCTGAAACGTAGGCTATGCAAACATATCAGGTAAGGATAATATATATCAGGCCATGGGTGAGAATACACGTCTCATGACTACACTATTCCACTTACGCCTGAAACGTAGGCTATGCAAACATATCAGATAAGGATAATATATATCAGGCCATGGGTGAGAATACACGTCTCATGACTACACTATTCCACTTACGCCTGAAACGTAGGCTATGCAAACATATCAGGTAAGGATAATATATATCAGGCCATGGGTGAGAATACACGTCTCATGACTACACTATTCCACTTACGCCTGAAACGTAGGCTATGCAAACATATCAGGTAAGGATAATATATATCAGGCCATGGGTGAGAATACACGTCTCATGACTACACTATTCCACTTACGCCTGAGACGTAGGCTATGCAAACATATCAGGTAAGGATAATATATATCAGGCCATGGGTGAGAATACACGTCTCATGACTACACTATTCCACTTACGCCTGAAACGTAGGCTATGCAAACATATCAGGTAAGGATAATATATATCAGGCCATGGGTGAGAATACACGTCTCATGACTACACTATTCCACTTACGCCTGAGACGTAGGCTATGCAAACATATCAGGTAAGGATAATATATATCAGGCCATGGGTGAGAATACACGTCTCATGACTACACTATTCCACTTACGCCTGAAACGTAGGCTACGCAAACATATCAGGTAAGGATAATATATATCAGGCCATGGGTGAGAATACACGTCTCATGACTACACTATTCCACTTACGCCTGAAACGTAGGCTATGCAAACATATCAGGTAAGGATAATATATATCAGGCCATGGGTGAGAATACACGTCTCATGACTACACTATTCCACTTACGCCTGAAACGTAGGCTATGCAAACATATCAGGTAAGGATAATATATATCAGGCCATGGGTGAGAATACACGTCTCATGACTACACTATTCCACTTACGCCTGAAACGTAGGCTATGCAAACATATCAGGTAAGGATAATATATATCAGGCCATGGGTGAGAATACACGTCTCATGACTACACTATTCCACTTACGCCTGAAACGTAGGCTATGCAAACATATCAGGTAAGGATAATATATATCAGGCCATGGGTGAGAATACACGTCTCATGACTACACTATTCCACTTACGCCTGAAACGTAGGCTATGCAAACATATCAGGTAAGGATAATATATATCAGGCCATGGGTGAGAATACACGTCTCATGACTACACTATTCCACTTACGCCTGAAACGTAGGCTATGTAAACATATCAGGTAAGGATAATATATATCAGGCCATGGGTGAGAATACACGTCTCATGACTACACTATTCCACTTACGCCTGAAACGTAGGCTATGCAAACATATCAGGTAAGGATAATATATATCAGGCCATGGGTGAGAATACACGTCTCATGACTACACTATTCCACTTACGCCTGAAACGTAGGCTACGCAAACATATCAGGTAAGGATAATATATATCAGGCCATGGGTGAGAATACACGTCTCATGACTACACTATTCCACTTACGCCTGAAACGTAGGCTATGCAAACATATCAGGTAAGGATAATATATATCAGGCCATGGGTGAGAATACACGTCTCATGACTACACTATTCCACTTACGCCTGAAACGTAGGCTATGCAAACATATCAGGTAAGGATAATATATATCAGGCCATGGGTGAGAATACACGTCTCATGACTAAACTATTCCACTTACGCCTGAAACGTAGGCTATGCAAACATATCAGGTAAGGATAATATATATCAGGCCATGGGTGAGAATACACGTCTCATGACTACACTATTCCACTTACGCCTGAAACGTAGGCTATGCAAACATATCAGGTAAGGATAATATATATCAGGCCATGGGTGAGAATACACGTCTCATGACTACACTATTCCACTTACGCCTGAAACGTAGGCTATGCAAACATATCAGGTAAGGATAATATATATCAGGCCATGGGTGAGAATACACGTCTCATGACTACACTATTCCACTTACGCCTGAAACGTAGGCTATGTAAACATATCAGGTAAGGATAATATATATCAGGCCATGGGTGAGAATACACGTCTCATGACTACACTATTCCACTTACGCCTGAAACGTAGGCTATGCAAACATATCAGGTAAGGATAATATATATCAGGCCATGGGTGAGAATACACGTCTCATGACTACACTATTCCACTTACGCCTGAAACGTAGGCTATGCAAACATATCAGATAAGGATAATATATATCAGGCCATGGGTGAGAATACACGTCTCATGACTACACTATTCCACTTACGCCTGAAACGTAGGCTATGCAAACATATCAGGTAAGGATAATATATATCAGGCCATGGGTGAGAATACACGTCTCATGACTACACTATTCCACTTACGCCTGAAACGTAGGCTATGCAAACATATCAGGTAAGGATAATATATATCAGGCCATGGGTGAGAATACACGTCTCATGACTACACTATTCCACTTACGCCTGAGACGTAGGCTATGCAAACATATCAGGTAAGGATAATATATATCAGGCCATGGGTGAGAATACACGTCTCATGACTACACTATTCCACTTACGCCTGAAACGTAGGCTATGCAAACATATCAGGTAAGGATAATATATATCAGGCCATGGGTGAGAATACACGTCTCATGACTACACTATTCCACTTACGCCTGAGACGTAGGCTATGCAAACATATCAGGTAAGGATAATATATATCAGGCCATGGGTGAGAATACACGTCTCATGACTACACTATTCCACTTACGCCTGAAACGTAGGCTACGCAAACATATCAGGTAAGGATAATATATATCAGGCCATGGGTGAGAATACACGTCTCATGACTACACTATTCCACTTACGCCTGAAACGTAGGCTATGCAAACATATCAGGTAAGGATAATATATATCAGGCCATGGGTGAGAATACACGTCTCATGACTACACTATTCCACTTACGCCTGAAACGTAGGCTATGCAAACATATCAGGTAAGGATAATATATATCAGGCCATGGGTGAGAATACACGTCTCATGACTACACTATTCCACTTACGCCTGAAACGTAGGCTATGCAAACATATCAGGTAAGGATAATATATATCAGGCCATGGGTGAGAATACACGTCTCATGACTACACTATTCCACTTACGCCTGAAACGTAGGCTATGCAAACATATCAGGTAAGGATAATATATATCAGGCCATGGGTGAGAATACACGTCTCATGACTACACTATTCCACTTACGCCTGAAACGTAGGCTATGCAAACATATCAGGTAAGGATAATATATATCAGGCCATGGGTGAGAATACACGTCTCATGACTACACTATTCCACTTACGCCTGAAACGTAGGCTACGCAAACATATCAGGTAAGGATAATATATATCAGGCCATGGGTGAGAATACACGTCTCATGACTACACTATTCCACTTACGCCTGAAACGTAGGCTATGCAAACATATCAGGTAAGGATAATATATATCAGGCCATGGGTGAGAATACACGTCTCATGACTACACTATTCCAATTAAGCCTGAAACGTAGGCTATGCAAACATATCAGGTAAGGATAATATATATCAGGCCAGGGGTGAGAATACACGTCTCATGACTACACTATTCCACTTACGCCTGAAACGTAGGCTATGCAAACATATCAGGTAAGGATAATATATATCAGGCCATGGGTGAGAATACACGTCTCATGACTACACTATTCCACTTACGCCTGAAACGTAGGCTATGCAAACATATCAGGTAAAGATAATATATATCAGGCCATGGGTGAGAATACACTTCTTATGACTACACTATTCCACTTACGCCTGAGACGTAGGCTATGCAAACATATCAGGTAAGGATAATATATATCAGGCCATGGGTGAGAATACACTTCTTATGACTACACTATTCCACTTACGCCTGAGACGTAGGCTATGCAAACATATCAGGTAAGGATAATATATATCAGGCCATGGGTGAGAATACACGTCTCATGACTACACTATTCCACTTACGCCTGAGACGTAGGCTATGTAAACATATCAGGTAAGGATAATATATATCAGGCCATGGGTGAGAATACACGTCTCATGACTACACTATTCCACTTACGCCTGAAACGTAGGCTATGTAAACATATCAGGTAAGGGTAATATATATCAGGCCATGGGTGAGAATACACGTCTCATGAATACACTATTCCACTTACGCCTGAGACGTAGGCTACGCAAACATATCAGGTAAGGATAATATATATCAGGCCATGGGTGAGAATACACCTCTCATGACTACACTATTCCACTTACGCCTGAAACGTAGGCTACGCAAACACACCAGGTAACGTCGTAATAACGTATATATCATGTTTTGTAAAGTCAAGGAACTCTCCACAGGTAAGCCTTTACTTGCATGTTCATGCTATAATTCATGCAAACTTCTAGAACTTTTTAAAATAAATGCATATATTTACAGATGGTTTCCCCAAGCGGAAATTACGGGTCATCGCAGTTTGGTTGCGGTGATCAACCCCAATACCACCAGCCACCGCTCTTCCCCAGCATGAGTGTCAACGTTAGCATGAACATGACAATGCACGGATACCCCAACATGAACATGGGTGATAACTTACAACACCAAGTCTCCTGTCCACAGGTAACTATTTTGGAATTTGAAAACCGTCTACAACCTTATCCCTTTGTAATTCAGTAAAAGCTCCTTACAAACCTTAGGTCCTGTCAGGATATGCCCTGTTAAACTGAAGTGTCTACTCTGTCATAACCGTCGATAGACTGTTTTGTGCTTTGTTGTACTAGAATGTCTACTCTGCCATAACCATCTGTGGGGTATTGCATTCCTAACTGGGATGTCTACTCTGTCATACCTATAGATTTAATGTTATATGCCTTGTTAAGCTGGGTTATCTACTCTGTCGTAACCATCGATTTCATGTTATATGCCTTGTTGAGCTTGATGTCTACAATATTATACCCTTCGATGGAATGTTATATGCCTTGTTGGGCTTGATGTCTACTATGTCATACCTTTCGATGGAATGTTATATTCCTCGTTGGTCTTGATGTCTACTATGTCATACCCTTCGATGGAATGTTATATGCCTTGTTGGGCTGGGTGTCTACAATGTTATACCCTTCGATGGAATGTTATATGCCTTGTTGGGCTGGGTGTCTACAATGTTATACCCTTCGATGGAATGTTATATGCCTTGTTGGGCTTGATGTCTACTATGTCATACCCTTCGATGGAATGTTATATGCCTTGTTGGGCTTGATGTCTACTATGTCATACCCCTCGATGGAATGTTATATGCCTTGTTGGGCTTGATGTCTACTATGTTATACCCCTCGATGGAATGTTATATGCCTTGTTGGGCTGGGTGTCTACAATGTTATACCCTTCGATGGAATGGTATATGCCTTGTTGGGCTGGGTGTCTACTATATCATACCCTTCGATGGAATGTTATATGCCTTGTTGGTCTGGGTGTCTGCTATGTCATACCCTTCGATGGAATTTTATATGCCTTGTTGGGCTGCGTGTCTACTATGTCATAACCGGAATGTTATATGACTCGTTGAACTGGGGTGTCTACTCTGTCATACCCATCGATGGAATGTTATATGCCTTGTTGAACTGAGGTGTCTACTCTGTCTGTTTGTGCAATAATTAAGTAAAAGTTACTGACAAACTGTTGCTATAATTATATTAACGAAATAATGGTATTTAACGCTAATATACCCCAAAATAGAATGTAGGATGCTAAGGCAAGGTTAGCTATGAAATCTAAAAGAGTTAGTGGGAAAGTTCACTTACTTGTAGACGGTTGTCTGTCACAACTGTAACTGCTTGTAGTACTACGTTCGGCCGCAAGATGAGTAGAGACAGCGCTCCAATCGTAGTAAATATGTAGATAAAAAATAAATTATAATAGAAATAATTGTTCCTCACTCACAATGTTGTATTTGAGGAAAAATGAGGAAATAGGAAAGGATTTACCCAACACTGTCATACCCATCGATTTTATGTTATATGCCTTCTTGGGCTGGATGTCTACTCTGTCATACCCTTCAATGGAATGTTATATTCCTTGTTGTGCTTGATTGTCTACTTTGTCATAACTATCGATTTTATGTTATATGCCTTCTTGGGCTGGATGTCTACTATGTCATACCCTTCGATGGAATGTTATATACCTTGTTGAACTGGGGTGTATACTCTGTCATACCCATCGATGGAATGTTATATGCCTTGTTGAACTGGGGTGTCTACTCTGTCATACCCATCGATGGAAGGTTATATGCCCTGTTGAAATGGGGTGTCTACTCTGTCATAACCATCGATTTTATGTTATATGCCTTCTTGGACTGGATGTCTACTCTGTCATACCCTTCGATGGAATCTTAAATGCCTTGTTGAACTGGGGTGTCTACTCTGTCATACCCATCGATGGAATGTTATATGCCTTGTTGAACTGGGGTGTCTACTCTGTCATAACCATCGATTTTATGTTATATGCCTTCTTGGCCTGGATGTCTACTCTGTCATACCCTTCGATGGAATCTTAAATGCCTTGTTGAACTGGGGTGTCTACTCTGTCATACCCATCGATGGAATGTTATATGCTTTGTTGCGCTGGATTGTCTACTTTGTCATAACTATCGATTTTATGTTATATGCCTTCTTGGGCTGGATGTCTACTCTAACATACCCATCGATGGAAAGTTATATGCCCTGTTGAACTGGCGTTTCTACTCATTCATAACCATCGATTTTATGTTATATGCCTTCTTGGGCTGGATGTCTACTATGCCATACCCTTCGATGGAATATTATTTGCCTTGTTGAACTGGGGTGTCTACTCTGTCATACCTATCGATGGAATATTATATACCCTGTTGGACTGGGGTGTCTACTCTGTTATAACCATCGATGGACTGGTATGTGCCTTGTACTGGGATAACTATTCTGTCGTAACCTACGATGGAATGTTATATGCTCTATTGAACTGGGGTGTCTACTCTCTCATAACCATCGACGGACTGTTTTGTGCCTTGTACTAGAATGTCTACTCTATCATTACTATCTATGGAATATTATATGCCTTGTTGAACTGGGTTGTCTACTTTATCATAACCATCGTTGGACTGTTTTGTGCCTTGTACTAGAATGTCTACTCTATCATAACTATCGTTGGAATATTACATGCCTTGTTGAGCTAGGTTGTCTACTCTGTCATAACCAATTATGAACCCCTATGTGCCTTGTTGAACTGGGGTGTTTACTCTGTCATACCTATAGATTAATTGTTATATGACTTGTTGAGCTGGGTTATCTACTCTGTCGTATCCATCTATGGAATATTATATGCCTTGTTGATCTGGGATGTCTACTCTGTCATAACCATCGATATAATGTTATATGCCTTGTTGAGCTGGGTTGTCTTCTCTGTTAAAACCAACGATGACCTCTTATGTGCCTTATTGAGGTGGGGTGTCAGATCTCTTATTAGGGTCGATGGACTGTTATGTGCCTTGTTGAATTGAGGTGTCTACTCCGTCATTACAAACGATGGAATGTTATATGCCTTGTTTAGCTGGGATGTCTACTATGCCATAACCATCGATGGACTGTTAAGTTCCTTGCTGAACTGGGGTGTCTTCTCTGTTATGTCCATTCTGTTTTGTGCATTAGTTTCATTATTTGGATCGTCCCCCTCCCATAAAAATTGTACATTATTGAGTCTCAGCAAGGTTCTCAGAGTAAACTTAATCTTACTCTAGATTATGTCCGAGGGAACGATATGCTCCCATTCCAGAACCGATAAACAGCTACACAGATCCTGGAGAACGCTTACGCTTCTGTAAGAGTATACGATACTCCCACTTGAGTATCAATGCAACCCATTCTTACACATATCGCACTAAATCATTTACGGTATAATCATGTTGATTGATTCTTACCACAACCTCCAATGTCAAGTAACTGGGGTATTTGCTCAGAAGTTTCGTGGAGTAGGTAACACTGAGCCTGGATATCCTGCCTCTGTACTAGGGTATTTGCTGTGTGTTCAGAATAACTATAGAATAACATAGCCTAGATGTTCTGGCCTCCATACTGGGGCATTTGCTAGGTCCATGTAGGGTGAACCTAGAAAACCTAGACATCGTAGTGGTGCATTTGCATCGTCCTCAAAATTACCTGTGGAATATGTAAGACTGTGCTTCGTTACCATGGTATTTGCTCCGCCCTAAGGTATTTGCTACGTGCTTAGAATATCTGTGGTATATGTAAGACTGAGTCTAGATACTCCGGCCTCCGTCCTGGGGTTTATGCTCTGCCCTCTGTATATCTGTGGCATATGTAAGATAGAGTCTGGATACTCTGTCCTCCGTCCTGGGGTATATGCTCTGTCCTCAGAATATCTGTGGCATATATAACACTAAGGCCAGGTATCTTAGACTACCTCCTGAGGTATGAGCTCTGTCCTCAGAATATCTGTGGCATATGAATGATTATGTCTAGATACTCTGGCCTCCGTCCTGGGGTATTTTCTCTGTCCACAGTATATCTGTGGCATATGTAAGATAGAGTCTAGATACTCTGTCCTCCGTCCTGGGGTGTTTGCTCTGTCCTCAGTATATCTGTGGCATTTGTAAGGACTGAGTCTAGATAGTCAAGCCTACATCCTGGGGAATATGCCCTGCCCTCAGTATATCTGTGGCATATGTAAGATAGAGTCTGGATACTCTGTCCTCCGTCCTGGGGTATATCCTCTGTCCTCAGAATATCTGTGGCATATATAACACTAAGCCCAGGTATCTTAGACTCCCTCCTGAGGTATATGCTCTGTCCTCAGAATATCTGTGGCATATGAAAGATTATGTCTAGATACTCTGGCCTCCGTCCTGGGGTATTTTCTCTGACCACAGTATGACTGTGGCATATGTATGACTAAGTCTAGATACCCTGGCCTCCGTCCTGGGGTATATGCTCTGTCCTCAGAATATCTGTGGCATATGTAAGACTGGTGTCAGATAATCTGGCCTCCGTCCTGAGGTATTTGTTCTGTCCTCAGAATATCTGTGGCATATGTAAGACTAAGACTAGATACTCTGGCCTCCGTTCTGAGGTATTTTCTCTGTCTTCAGTAAATCTGTGGCATATGTAAGATAGAGTGTAGATCCTCCCCCCTCCGTCCTGGGGTATTTGCTCTGTCCTCAAAATATCTGTGGCATATGTAAGACTAAGTCTAGATACTCTGGCCTCCGTCCTGGGGTATTTGCTAAATCCTCAGTATATCTGTGGCATATGTAAGACTAGGTCTAGATACTCTGGCCTCCATCCTGGGGTATTTTCTCTGTCCTCAGAATATCTGTGACATATGTACGATAGAGTCTAAATACTCCGGCCTCCGTCCTGGGGATTTGCTCTGTCCTCTAAATATCTGTGGCAAATGTAAGATTTTGTCTAGATCCTCCGACCTCCGGCCTTACCCAATCTAGAAACCAGCACAACTGCTTTAGTACACAATATTATTCCTGAACCACTTACTAATTCCAAACTTTACACTCTTTATTTTTACTCCATCGCTAATATTTGCAACAAATATGAGTGAAGACAATATCTAAAGACATCTCCGCGTTATGATTATAAAGGGGTGGGTTTTTGTAATGTACTTTAACAATCACACGTATGAAAAAAAACAAATGTTGGTTAGTAACCCCATAGGTGGAAAATGGAAAACCCCTCACTCCAGCACATAATTAGCGACTAGTTTTCAATGTTCCGGCCAAATAAATTATAAATTATTGACTTTAGTAATGGTTGGAGCTGGTTGGCTGAAGCTCTGACGTAAATAAGCCAATCAGGTACTTTGTCATACAAACGTTGCTATGGCAACCGAGGGTGGCGTAGGTTCCGTTGCTCGCAGCTCAAGTGTAGCAGCTACAGGAATAAACCTCATAACATGCAGTTTGATCACCTTATAATTCCTAATTATTCTCACTTAATAACCAACACCGCTAACCTGCAACATTATTAAGGATGCCTGTGAACTAAATTAATCCATGTACAGATATGAGCCCTGTGTTATGTGTGTTTTCACACTATGACGAACAGTTAATAAAGTTTTAATAATGTCATCAAGGAAATTGAAATAATTTACTAAATCATATTAAAGAAAGATTGAGCGCCTCATATAGTACCAAATGCTCCACGTAATTACAGGCCTCCTTTCATAACTCAAACACACGCGCAAATAATCGAACAAGGATAGATATCGAACGTTTACATTGATGTTCCTCAGTACATGCCTCTTCTTTCCATAGTTTCTTACAGTACATTTCATCACATTAGTCATATTGCACTAACTTCTATCTCTTGTTCCCATATTTTCTTCCCGTACATTTCATCGCATTAGTATTATTGCACTAATTTCTATCTCTTGTTCCCATATTTTCTTCCTGTGCATTTCATCCCATTAGTATTATTGCACTAACTTCTATCTCTTGTTCCCATAGTGTCTTCCTGTGCATTTCATCACATTAGTAATATTGCACTAACTTCTATCTCTTGTTCCCATATTTTCTTCCCGTACATTTCATCGCATTAGTATTATTGCACTAATTTCTATCTCTTGTTCCCATATTTTCTTCCCGTACATTTCATCGCATTAGTATTATTGCACTAATTTCTATCTCTTGTTCCCATATTTTCTTCCTGTGCATTTCATCCCATTAGTAATATTGCACTAACTTCTATCTCTTGTTCCCATAGTGTCTTCCTGTGCATTTCATCCCATTAGTAATATTGCACTAACTTCTATCTCTTGTTCCCATAGTGTCTTCCTGTGCATTTCATCCCATTAGTAATATTGCACTAACTTCTATCTCTTGTTCCCATAGTGTCTTCCTGTGCATTTCATCCCATTAGTAATATTGCACTAACTTCTATCTCTTGTTCCCATAGTGCCGTCCTGTGCATTTCATCACATTAGTATTATTGCAATAATTTCTATCTCTTGTTCCCATAGTGTCTTCCTGTGCATTTCATCACATTAGTAATATTGCACTAACTTCTATCTCTTGTTCCCATAGTGTCTTCCTGTGCATTTCATCACATTAGTATTATTGCACTAATTTCTATCTCTTGTTCCCATAGTGTCGTCCTGTGCATTTCATCACATTAGTATTATTGCACTAATTTCTATCTCTTGTTCCCATAGTTTCTTCCCGTACATTTCATCGCATTAGTATTATTGCACTAATTTCTATCTCTTGTTCCCATAGTTTCTTCCCGTACATTTCATCCCATTAGTAATATTGCACTAACTTCTACCTCTTGTTCCCATAGTGTCTTCCTGTGCATTTCACCACATTAGTAATATTGCACTAACTTCTATCTCTTGTTCCCATAGTGTCTTCCTGTACATTTCATCACATTAGTCATATTGCACTAACTTTTATCTCTTGTTCCCATATTTTCTTCCCGTACATTTCATCGCATTAGTATTATTGCACTAATTTCTATCTCTTGTTCCCATATTTTCTTCCTGTGCATTTCATCCCATTAGTATTATTGCACTAACTTCTATCTCTTGTTCCCATAGTGTCTTCCTGTGCATTTCATCACATTAGTAATATTGCACTAACTTCTATCTCTTGTTCCCATATTTTCTTCCCGTACATTTCATCGCATTAGTATTATTGCACTAATTTCTATCTCTTGTTCCCATATTTTCTTCCTGTGCATTTCATCCCATTAGTATTATTGCACTAACTTCTATCTCTTGTTCCCATAGTGTCTTCCTGTGCATTTCATCCCATTAGTAATATTGCACTAACTTCTATCTCTTGTTCCCATAGTGTCTTCCTGTGCATTTCATCACATTAGTATTATTGCACTAATTTCTATCTCTTGTTCCCATAGTGTCGTCCTGTGCATTTCATCACATTAGTATTATTGCACTAATTTCTATCTCTTGTTCCCATAGTTTCTTCCCGTACATTTCATCACATTAGTAATATTGCACTAACTTCTATCTCTTGTTCCCATAGTGTCTTCCTGTGCATTTCATCACATTAGTAATATTGCACTAACTTCTATCTCTTGTTCCCATAGTGTCTTCCTGTGCATTTCATCACATTAGTATTATTGCACTAATTTCTATCTCTTGTTCCCATAGTGTCGTCCTGTGCATTTCATCACATTAGTATTATTGCACTAATTTCTATCTCTTGTTCCCATAGTTTCTTCCCGTACATTTCATCGCATTAGTATTATTGCACTAATTTCTATCTCTTGTTCCCATAGTTTCTTCCCGTACATTTCACCACATTAGTATTATTGCACTAATTTCTATCTCTTGTTCCCATAGTGTCTTCCTGTGCATTTCATCACATTAGTATTATTGCACTAATTTCTATCTCTTGTTCCCATAGTGCCGTCCTGTGCATTTCACCACATTAGTATTATTGCACTAATTTCTATTTCTTGTTCCCATAGTGTCTTCTTGTGCATTTCATCAAATTATTATTAGTGCAGTAATTTCTCTCTCTTCTTCTCATAACTTCTTACAGTGAATTTAATCACTTTAGTAGCATTGCACTAATTTCTATCTCTTTTTCCCATAATTTCATACAGTGCATTTCATCACATCAGTATTATTGCACCAATTTCAATGTCTTGTTCCCATAATTTCATACAGTGCATTTCATCACATTAGTATTATTGCACCAATTTCAATCTCTTGTTGCCATAGTTTCTTACAGTGCATTTCATCAAATTAGTATTAATTCACTAATTTCTAACTCTTGTTCCCATAGTGACTTCTATTGCATTTCATCACATTAGTATTATTGCACTAATTTCTCTCTATTTTTCCCATACTGTCTTCCTGTGCATATCATCAAATTAGTATTATTGCACAAATTTCTATCTCTTGATCCCATAGTGTTTTTCTGTGCATTTCATCACATTGGAATTAGTGCACTAATTTCTCCCTCATCTTCTCATAACTTCTTACAGTGAAAATAATCACAATAGTATTATTGCACTAATTTCTCTCTATTTTTCCAATACTGTCTTACAGTGCATTTCATCACATTAGTATTACTGCACTAATGTCTATTACTTGTTCCCATAGTGTCTTCCTGTGCATTTCATCACATTATTATTATTGCACTAATTTCTATCTCTTGTTCCCATAGTGTCTTCCTGTGCATTTCATCACATTATTATTATTGCACTAATTTCTATCTCTTGTTCCCATAGTGTCTTACTGTGCATTTCATCACATTATTATTATTGCAATAATTTCTATTTCTTGTTCCCATAGTGTCTTCCTGTGCATTTCATCACATTAGTATTATTGAACTAATTTATATATCTTGTTCAAATAGTGTCTTCCTGTGAATTTCATCACATTATTATTATTGCACTAATTTCTATCTCTTGTTCCCATAGTGTCTTCCTGTGCATTTCATCACATTATTATTATTGCAATAATTTCTATTTCTTGTTCCCATAGTGTCTTCCTGTGCATTTCATCACATTATTATTATTGCAATAATTTCTATTTCTTGTTCCCATAGTGTCTTCCTGTGCATTTCATCACATTATTATTAGTGCAGTAATTTCTATTTCTTGTTCCCATAGTGTCTTCCTGTGAATTTCATCACATTATTATTATTGCACTAATTTCTATCTCTTGTTCCCATAGTGTCTTCCTGTGCATTTCATCACATTATTATTATTGCAATAATTTCTATTTCTTGTTCCCATAGTGTCTTCCTGTGAATTTCATCACATTATTATTATTGCACTAATTTCTATCTCTTGTTCCCATAGTGTCTTCCTGTGCATTTCATCACATTATTATTATTGCAATAATTTCTATTTCTTGTTCCCATAGTGTCTTCCTGTGCATTTCATCACATTATTATTATTGCAATAATTTCTATTTCTTGTTCCCATAGTGTCTTCCTGTGAATTTCATCACATTATTATTATTGCACTAATTTCTATCTCTTGTTCCCATAGTGTCTTCCTGTGCATTTCATCACATTATTATTATTGCAATAATTTCTATTTCTTGTTCCCATAGTGTCTTCCTGTGCATTTCATCACATTAGTATTATTGCAATAATTTCTATTTCTTGTTCCCATAGTGTCTTCCTGTGCATTTCATCACATTATTATTATTGCAATAATTTCTATTTCTTGTTCCCATAGTGTCTTCCTGTGCATTTCATCACATTAGTATTATTGAACTAATTTATATATCTTGTTCAAATAGTGTCTTCCTGTGAATTTCATCACATTATTATTATTGCACTAATTTCTATCTCTTGTTCCCATAGTGTCTTCCTGTGAATTTCATCACATTATTATTATTGCACTAATTTCTATCTCTTGTTCCCATAGTGTCTTCCTGTGCATTTCATCACATTATTATTATTGCAATAATTTCTATTTCTTGTTCCCATAGTGTCTTCCTGTGCATTTCATCACATTATTATTATTGCAATAATTTCTATTTCTTGTTCCCATAGTGTCTTCCTGTGCATTTCATCACATTATTATTATTGCAATAATTTCTATTTCTTGTTCCCATAGTGTCTTCCTGTGCATTTCATCACATTATTATTATTGCAATAATTTCTATTTCTTGTTCCCATAGTGTCTTCCTGTGCATTTCATCACATTAGTATTATTGAACTAATTTCTATCTCTTGTTCCCATAGTGTCTTCCTGTGCATTTCATCACATTATTATTATTGCAATAATTTCTATTTCTTGTTCCCATAGTGTCTTCCTGTGCATTTCATCACATTATTATTATTGCAATAATTTCTATTTCTTGTTCCCATAGTGTCTTCCTGTGCATTTCATCACATTATTATTATTGCAATAATTTCTATTTCTTGTTCCCATAGTGTCTTCCTGTGCATTTCATCACATTAGTATTATTGAACTAATTTCTATCTCTTGTTCCCATAGTGTCTTCCTGTGCATTTCATCACATTAGTATTATTACACTAATTTCTATCTCTTGTTCCCATAGTGTCTTCCTGTGCATTTCATCACATTAGTATTATTACAATAATTTCTATTTCTTGTTCCCATAGTGTCTTCCTGTGCATTTCATCACATTAGTATTATTGCAATAATTTCTATTTCTTGTTCCCATAGTGTCTTCCTGTGAATTTCATCACATTATTATTATTGCACTAATTTCTATCTCTTGTTCCCATAGTGTCTTCCTGTGCATTTCATCACATTAGTATTATTACAATAATTTCTATTTCTTGTTCCCATAGTGTCTTCCTGTGCATTTCATCACATTAGTATTATTGCAATAATTTCTATTTCTTGTTCCCATAGTGTCTTCCTGTGAATTTCATCACATTATTATTATTGCACTAATTTCTATCTCTTGTTCCCATAGTGTCTTCCTGTGCATTTCATCACATTATTATTATTGCAATAATTTTAATTTCTTGTTCCCATAGTGTCTTCCTGTGCATTTCATCACATTATTATTATTGCAATAATTTCTATTTCTTGTTCCCATAGTGTCTTCCTGTGCATTTCATCACATTATTATTAATGCAATAATTTCTATTTCTTGTTCCCATAGTGTCTTCCTGTGCATTTCATCACATTATTATTATTGCAATAATTTCTATTTCTTGTTCCCATAGTGTCTTCCTGTGCAATTCATCACATTAGTATTATTGAACTAATTTATATATCTTGTTCAAATAGTGTCTTCCTGTGAATTTCATCACATTATTATTATTGCACTAATTTCTATTTCTTGTTCCCATAGTGTCTTCCTGTGCATTTCATCACATTATTATTATTGCAATAATTTCTATTTCTTGTTCCCATAGTGTCTTCCTGTGCATTTCATCACATTATTATTATTGCAATAATTTCTATTTCTTGTTCCCATAGTGTCTTCCTGTGCATTTCATCACATTAGTATTATTGAACTAATTTCTATCTCTTGTTCCCATAGTGTCTTCCTGTGCATTTCATCACATTATTATTATTGCAATAATTTCTATTTCTTGTTCCCATAGTGTCTTCCTGTGCATTTCATCACATTATTATTATTGCAATAATTTCTATTTCTTGTTCCCATAGTGTCTTCCTGTGCATTTCATCACATTATTATTATTGCAATAATTTCTATTTCTTGTTCCCATAGTGTCTTCCTGTGCATTTCATCACATTAGTATTATTGAACTAATTTCTATCTCTTGTTCCCATAGTGTCTTCCTGTGCATTTCATCACATTAGTATTATTACACTAATTTCTATCTCTTGTTCCCATAGTGTCTTCCTGTGCATTTCATCACATTAGTATTATTACAATAATTTCTATTTCTTGTTCCCATAGTGTCTTCCTGTGCATTTCATCACATTAGTATTATTGCAATAATTTCTATTTCTTGTTCCCATAGTGTCTTCCTGTGAATTTCATCACATTATTATTATTGCACTAATTTCTATCTCTTGTTCCCATAGTGTCTTCCTGTGCATTTCATCACATTAGTATTATTACAATAATTTCTATTTCTTGTTCCCATTGTGTCTTCCTGTGCATTTCATCACATTAGTATTATTGCAATAATTTCTATTTCTTGTTCCCATAGTGTCTTCCTGTGAATTTCATCACATTATTATTATTGCACTAATTTCTATCTCTTGTTCCCATAGTGTCTTCCTGTGCATTTCATCACATTAGTATTATTGAACTAATTTCTATCTCTTGTTCCCATAGTGTCTTCCTGTGCATTTCATCACATTAGTATTATTACACTAATTTCTATCTCTTGTTCCCATAGTGTCTTCCTGTGCATTTCATCACATTAGTATTATTGCAATAATTTCTATTTCTTGTTCCCATAGTGTCTTCCTGTGCATTTCATCACATTATTATTATTGCAATAATTTTAATTTCTTGTTCCCATAGTGTCTTCCTGTGCATTTCATCACATTATTATTATTGCAATAATTTCTATTTCTTGTTCCCATAGTGTCTTCCTGTGCATTTCATCACATTATTATTATTGCAATAATTTCTATTTCTTGTTCCCATAGTGTCTTCCTGTGCATTTCATCACATTATTATTATTGCAATAATTTCTATTTCTTGTTCCCATAGTGTCTTCCTGTGAATTTCATCACATTATTATTATTGCACTAATTTCTATCTCTTGTTCCCATAGTGTCTTCCTGTGCATTTCATCACATTATTATTATTGCAATAATTTTAATTTCTTGTTCCCATAGTGTCTTCCTGTGCATTTCATCACATTATTATTATTGCAATAATTTCTATTTCTTGTTCCCATAGTGTCTTCCTGTGCATTTCATCACATTATTATTATTGCAATAATTTCTATTTCTTGTTCCCATAGTGTCTTCCTGTGCATTTCATCACATTATTATTAGTGCAGTAATTTCTATTTCTTGTTCCCATAGTGTCTTCCTGTGAATTTCATCACATTATTATTATTGCACTAATTTCTATCTCTTGTTCCCATAGTGTCTTCCTGTGCATTTCATCACATTATTATTATTGCAATAATTTCTATTTCTTGTTCCCATAGTGTCTTCCTGTGAATTTCATCACATTATTATTATTGCACTAATTTCTATCTCTTGTTCCCATAGTGTCTTCCTGTGCATTTCATCACATTATTATTATTGCAATAATTTCTATTTCTTGTTCCCATAGTGTCTTCCTGTGCATTTCATCACATTATTATTATTGCAATAATTTCTATTTCTTGTTCCCATAGTGTCTTCCTGTGAATTTCATCACATTATTATTATTGCACTAATTTCTATCTCTTGTTCCCATAGTGTCTTCCTGTGCATTTCATCACATTATTATTATTGCAATAATTTCTATTTCTTGTTCCCATAGTGTCTTCCTGTGCATTTCATCACATTAGTATTATTGCAATAATTTCTATTTCTTGTTCCCATAGTGTCTTCCTGTGCATTTCATCACATTATTATTATTGCAATAATTTCTATTTCTTGTTCCCATAGTGTCTTCCTGTGCATTTCATCACATTAGTATTATTGAACTAATTTATATATCTTGTTCAAATAGTGTCTTCCTGTGAATTTCATCACATTATTATTATTGCACTAATTTCTATCTCTTGTTCCCATAGTGTCTTCCTGTGAATTTCATCACATTATTATTATTGCACTAATTTCTATCTCTTGTTCCCATAGTGTCTTCCTGTGCATTTCATCACATTATTATTATTGCAATAATTTCTATTTCTTGTTCCCATAGTGTCTTCCTGTGCATTTCATCACATTATTATTATTGCAATAATTTCTATTTCTTGTTCCCATAGTGTCTTCCTGTGCATTTCATCACATTATTATTATTGCAATAATTTCTATTTCTTGTTCCCATAGTGTCTTCCTGTGCATTTCATCACATTATTATTATTGCAATAATTTCTATTTCTTGTTCCCATAGTGTCTTCCTGTGCATTTCATCACATTAGTATTATTGAACTAATTTCTATCTCTTGTTCCCATAGTGTCTTCCTGTGCATTTCATCACATTATTATTATTGCAATAATTTCTATTTCTTGTTCCCATAGTGTCTTCCTGTGCATTTCATCACATTATTATTATTGCAATAATTTCTATTTCTTGTTCCCATAGTGTCTTCCTGTGCATTTCATCACATTATTATTATTGCAATAATTTCTATTTCTTGTTCCCATAGTGTCTTCCTGTGCAATTCATCACATTAGTATTATTGAACTAATTTATATATCTTGTTCAAATAGTGTCTTCCTGTGAATTTCATCACATTATTATTATTGCACTAATTTCTATCTCTTGTTCCCATAGTGTCTTCCTGTGCATTTCATCACATTATTATTATTGCAATAATTTCTATTTCTTGTTCCCATAGTGTCTTCCTGTGCATTTCATCACATTATTATTATTGCAATAATTACTATCTCTTGTTCCCATAGTTTCTTCCCGTACATTTCACCACATTAGTATTATTGCACTAATTTCTATCTCTTGTTCCCATAGTGTCTTCCTGTGCATTTCATCACATTAGTATTATTGCACTAATTTCTATCTCTTGTTCCCATAGTGCCGTCCTGTGCATTTCACCACATTAGTATTATACCACTAATTTCTATTTCTTGTTCCCATAGTGTCTTCTTGTGCATTTCATCACATTATTATTAGTGCAGTAATTTCTCTCTCTTCTTCTCATAACTTCTTACAGTGAATTTAATCACTTTAGTAGCATTGCACTAAATTCTATCTCTTTTTCCCATAATTTCATACAGTGCATTTCATCACATCAGTATTATTGCACCAATTTCAATCTCTTGTTCCCATAATTTCATACAGTGCATTTCATCACATTAGTATTATTGCACCAATTTCAATCTCTTGTTGCCATAGTTTCTTACAGTGAATTTCATCAAATTAGTATTAATTCACTAATTTCTAACTCTTGTTCCCATAGTGACTTCTATTGCATTTCATCACATTAGTATTATTGCACTAATTTCTCTCTATTTTTCCCATACTGTCTTCCTGTGCATTTCATCAAATTAGTATTATTGCACAAATTTCTATCTCTTGATCCCATAGTGTTTTTCTGTGCATTTCATCACATTGGAATTAGTGCACTAATTTCTCCCTCATCTTCTCATAACTTCTTACAGTGAAAATAATCACAATAGTATTATTGCACTAATTTCTCTCTATTTTTCCAATACTGTCTTACAGTGCATTTCATCACATTAGTATTACTGCACTAATGTCTATTACTTGTTCCCATAGTGTCTTCCTGTGCATTTCATCACATTATTATTATTGCACTAATTTCTATCTCTTGTTCCCATAGTGTCTTCCTGTGCATTTCATCACATTATTATTATTGCACTAATTTCTATCTCTTGTTCCCATAGTGTCTTCCTGTGCATTTCATCACATTATTATTATTGCAATAATTTCTATTTCTTGTTCCCATAGTGTCTTCCTGTGCATTTCATCACATTATTATTATTGCAATAATTTCTATTTCTTGTTCCCATAGTGTCTTCCTGTGCATTTCATCACATTAGTATTATTGAACTAATTTATATATCTTGTTCAAATAGTGTCTTCCTGTGAATTTCATCACATTATTATTATTGCACTAATTTCTATCTCATGTTCCCATAGTGTCTTCTTGTGCATTTCATCACATTATTATTATTGCAATAATTTCTATTTCTTGTTCCCATAGTGTCTTCCTGTGCATTTCATCACATTATTATTATTGCAATAATTTCTATTTCTTGTTCCCATAGTGTCTTCCTGTGCATTTCATCACATTATTATTATTGCAATAATTTCTATTTCTTGTTCCCATAGTGTCTTCCTGTGCATTTCATCACATTAGTATTATTGCACTAATTTCTATTTCTTGTTCCCATAGTGTCTTCCTGTGCATTTCATCACATTATTATTATTGCAATAATTTCTATTTCTTGTTCCCATAGTGTCTTCCTGTAAATTTCATCACATTAGTATTATTGCACTAATTTCTATTTCTTGTTCCCATAGTGTCTTCCTGTGCATTTCATCACATTAGTATTATTGCACTAATTTCTATTTCTTGTTCCCATAGTGTCTTCCTGTGCATTTCATCACATTATTATTATTGCAATAATTTCTATTTCTTGTTCCCATAGTGTCTTCCTGTGCATTTCATCACATTAGTATTATGGAACTAATTTATATATCTTGTTCAAATAGTGTCTTCCTGTGAATTTCATCACATTATTATTATTGCACTAATTTCTATCTCTTGTTCCCATAGTGTCTTCCTGTGCATTTCATCACATTATTATTATTGCAATAATTTCTATTTCTTGTTCCCATAGTGTCTTCCTGTGCATTTCATCACATTAGTATTATTGCAATAATTTCTATTTCTTGTTCCCATAGTGTCTTCCTGTGCATTTCATCACATTAGTATTATTGCAATAATTTCTATTTCTTGTTCCCATAGTGTCTTCCTGTGAATTTCATCACATTATTATTATTGCACTAATTTCTATCTCTTGTTCCCATAGTGTCTTCCTGTGCATTTCATCACATTATTATTATTGCAATAATTTCTATTTCTTGTTCCCATAGTGTCTTCCTGTGCATTTCATCACATTATTATTATTGCAATAATTTCTATTTCTTGTTCCCATAGTGTCTTCCTGTGCATTTCATCACATTATTATTATTGCAATAATTTCTATCTCTTGTTCCCATAGTGTCGTCCTGTGCATTTCATCACATTATTATTATTGCAATAATTTCTATTTCTTGTTCCCATAGTGTCTTCCTGTGCATTTCATCACATTATTATTATTGCAATAATTTCTATTTCTTGTTCCCATAGTGTCTTCCTGTGCATTTCATCACATTATTATTATTGCACTAATTTCTATCTCTTGTTCCCATAGTGTCTTCCTGTGCATTTCATCACATTATTATTATTGCAATAATTTCTATTTCTTGTTCCCATAGTGTCTTCCTGTGCATTTCATCACATTATTATTATTGCAATAATTTCTATTTCTTGTTCCCATAGTGTCTTCCTGTGCATTTCATCACATTATTATTATTGCACTAATTTCTATCTCTTGATCCCATAGTGTCTTCCTGTGCATTTCATCACATTATTATTATTGCAATAATTTCTATTTCTTGTTCCCATAGTGTCTTCCTGTGCATTTCATCACATTATTATTATTGCAATAATTTCTATTTCTTGTTCCCATAGTGTCTTCCTGTGCATTTCATCACATTAGTATTATTGAACTAATTTATATATCTTGTTCAAATAGTGTCTTCCTGTGAATTTCATCACATTATTATTATTGCACTAATTTCTATCTCTTGTTCCCATAGTGTCTTCCTGTGCATTTCATCACATTATTATTATTGCAATAATTTCTATTTCTTGTTCCCATAGTGTCTTCCTGTGCATTTCATCACATTATTATTATTGCAATAATTTCTATTTCTTGTTCCCATAGTGTCTTCCTGTGCATTTCATCACATTATTATTATTGCAATAATTTCTATTTCTTGTTCCCATAGTGTCTTCCTGTGCATTTCATCACATTAGTATTATTGCAATAATTTCTATTTCTTGTTCCCATAGTGTCTTCCTGTGCATTTCATCACATTATTATTATTGCAATAATTTCTATTTCTTGTTCCCATAGTGTCTTCCTGTGCATTTCATCACATTAGTATTATTGAACTAATTTATATATCTTGTTCCCATAGTGTCTTCCTGTGCATTTCATCACATTATTATTATTGCAATAATTTCTATTTCTTGTTCCCATAGTGTCTTCCTGTGCATTTCATCACATTATTATTATTGCAATAATTTCTATTTCTTGTTCCCATAGTGTCTTCCTGTGCATTTCATCACATTATTATTATTGCAATAATTTCTATTTCTTGTTCCCATAGTGTCTTCCTGTGCATTTCATCACATTAGTATTATTGCACTAATTTCTATTTCTTGTTCCCATAGTGTCTTCCTGTGCATTTCATCACATTATTATTATTGCAATAATTTCTATTTCTTGTTCCCATAGTGTCTTCCTGTGCATTTCATCACATTAGTATTATGGAACTAATTTATATATCTTGTTCAAATAGTGTCTTCCTGTGAATTTCATCACATTATTATTATTGCACTAATTTCTATCTCTTGTTCCCATAGTGTCTTCCTGTGCATTTCATCACATTATTATTATTGCAATAATTTCTATTTCTTGTTCCCATAGTGTCTTCCTGTGCATTTCATCACATTAGTATTATTGCAATAATTTCTATTTCTTGTTCCCATAGTGTCTTCCTGTGCATTTCATCACATTAGTATTATTGCAATAATTTCTATTTCTTGTTCCCATAGTGTCTTCCTGTGAATTTCATCACATTATTATTATTGCACTAATTTCTATCTCTTGTTCCCATAGTGTCTTCCTGTGCATTTCATCACATTATTATTATTGCAATAATTTCTATTTCTTGTTCCCATAGTGTCTTCCTGTGCATTTCATCACATTATTATTATTGCAATAATTTCTATTTCTTGTTCCCATAGTGTCTTCCTGTGCATTTCATCACATTATTATTATTGCAATAATTTCTATCTTTTGTTCCCATAGTGTCGTCCTGTGCATTTCATCACATTATTATTATTGCAATAATTTCTATTTCTTGTTCCCATAGTGTCTTCCTGTGCATTTCATCACATTATTATTATTGCAATAATTTCTATTTCTTGTTCCCATAGTGTCTTCCTGTGCATTTCATCACATTATTATTATTGCACTAATTTCTATCTCTTGTTCCCATAGTGTCTTCCTGTGCATTTCATCACATTATTATTATTGCAATAATTTCTATTTCTTGTTCCCATAGTGTCTTCCTGTGCATTTCATCACATTATTATTATTGCAATAATTTCTATTTCTTGTTCCCATAGTGTCTTCCTGTGCATTTCATCACATCAGTATTATTGCAATAATTTCTATTTCTTGTTCCCATAGTGTCTTCCTGTGCATTTCATCACATTATTATTATTGCAATAATTTCTATTTCTTGTTCCCATAGTGTCTTCCTGTGCATTTCATCACATTAGTATTATTGAACTAATTTATATATCTTGTTCAAATAGTGTCTTCCTGTGAATTTCATCACATTATTATTATTGCACTAATTTCTATCTCTTGTTCCCATAGTGTCTTCCTGTGCATTTCATCACATTTATATTATTGCAATAATTTCTATTTCTTGTTCCCATAGTGTCTTCCTGTGCATTTCATCACATTATTATTATTGCAATAATTTCTATTTCTTGTTCCCATAGTGTCTTCCTGTGCATTTCATCACATTATTATTATTGCAATAATTTCTATTTCTTGTTCCCATAGTGTCTTCCTGTGCATTTCATCACATTATTATTATTGCAATAATTTCTATTTCTTGTTCCCATAGTGTCTTCCTGTGCATTTCATCACATTAGTATTATTGAACTAATTTATATATCTTGTTCAAATAGTGTCTTCCTGTGAATTTCATCACATTATTATTATTGCACTAATTTCTATCTCTTGTTCCCATAGTGTCTTCCTGTGCATTTCATCACATTATTATTATTGCAATAATTTCTATTTCTTGTTCCCATAGTGTCTTCCTGTGCATTTCATCACATTATTATTATTGCAATAATTTCTATCTCTTGTTCCCATAGTTTCTTCCCGTACATTTCATCCCATTAGTAATATTGCACTAACTTCTATCTCTTGTTCCCATAGTGCCGTCCTGTGCATGTCATCACATTAGTAATATTGCACTAACTTCTATCTCTTGTTCCCATAGTGTCTTCCTGTGCATTTCACCACATCAGTATTATTGCACTAATTTCTCCCTCTTTTTCCCATTGTTTCTTACAGTGTATTACATCACAATAGTACTACTGCACTAATTTCTCCCTCTTTTTCTCATTGTTTCTTACAGTGCATTTCATCACATCAGTACTACTGCACTAATTTCTCTCTGTTCTTCCAATTGTTTCTTACAGTGCATTTCATCACATCAGTATTATTGCACTAATTTCTCCCTCTTTTTCCCATTGTTTCTTACAGTGTATTACATCACAATAGTACTACTGCACTAATTTCTCCCTCTTTTTCCCATTGTTTCTTACAGTGCATTTCATCACATCAGTACTACTGCACTAATTTCTCTCTGTTCTTCCAATTGTTTCTTACAGTGCATTTCATCACATCAGTACTACTGCACTAATTTCTCTCTGTTCTTCCAATTGTTTCTTACAGTGCATTTCATCACATCAGTATTATTGCACTAATTTCTCCCTCTTTTTCCCATTGTTTCTTACAGTGTATTACATCACATCAGTACTACTGCACTAATTTCTCTCTGTTCTTCCAATTGTTTCTTACAGTGCATTTCATCACATCAGTACTACTGCACTAATTTCTCTCTGTTCTTCCAATTGTTTCTTACAGTGCATTTCATCACATCAGTACTATTGCACTAATTTCTCTCTGTTCTTCCCATACTTTCTTACAGTGCATTACATCACATTAGTGTTATTGCACTAATTTTGTCCCCCTTGTTCCCATAGTGTCTTCATTTGCATTTAATCACATAAGCATTATTGTACTAATTTCTCGTTCTTTTTTCATTGTGTTCTACAGTGCATTTCATCACATTATTATTGCACTAATTTCTCCCTCTCTTTCCCTTTGTTTCTTACAGTGCATTTCATCACATCAGTACTACTGCACTAATTTCTCCTTCTTTTTCCCATTGTTTCTTACAGTGCATTTCATCACATCAGTACTATTGCACTAATTTCTCCCTCTTTTTCCCATTGTTTCTTACAGTGCATTTCATCACATCAGTACTATTGCACTAATTTCGCCCTTTTTCCCCCATTGCTTCTTACAGTGCATCTCATCACTTCAGTACTATTGCAATAATTTCTCCCTCTTTCTCCCATTGTTTCTTACAGTGCATTTCATCACATCAGTACTACTGCACTAATTTCTCCCTCTTTTTCCCATTGTTTCTTACAGTGCATTTCATCACATCAGTACTATTGCACTAATTTCTCCCTCATTTTCCCATTGTTTCTTACAGTGCATTTCATAACATCAGTACTATTGCACTAATTTCTCCTTTTTTTCCCCATTGTTTCTCACAGTGCATTTCAACACATCAGTACTACTGCACTAATTTCTCTCTGTTCTTCCCAATGTTTCTTACAGTGCATTTCATCACAATAGTACTATTGCACTAATTTCTCCCTCTTTTTTCCATTGTTTCTTACAGTGCATTTCATAACATCAGTACTATTGCACTAATTTCTCCTTTTTTTCCCCATTGTTTCTCACAGTGCATTTCAACACATCAGTACTACTGCACTAATTTCTCTCTGTTCTTCCCAATGTTTCTTACAGTGCATTTCATCACAATAGTACTATTGCACTAATTTCTCCCTCTTTTTTCCATTGTTTCTTACAGCGCATTTCATAACATCAGTACTATTGCACTAATTTCTCCTTTTTTTCCCCATTGTTTCTCACAGTGCATTTCAACACATCAGTACTACTCCACTAATTTCTTCCTCTTTTTTCCATTGTTTCTTACAGTGCATTTCATAACATCAGTACTATTGCACTAATTTCTCCCTCTTTTTTCCATTGTTTCTTACAGCGCATTTCATAACATCAGTACTACTGCACTAATTTCTCCTTTTTTCCCCATTGTTTCTCACAGTGCATTTCAACACATCAGTACTACTGCACTAATTTCTCTCTGTTCTTCCCAATGTTTCTTACAGTGCATTTCATCACAATAGTACTATTGCACTAATTTCTCCCTCTTTTTCCCATTGTTTCTTACAGTGCATTTCATCACATCAGTACTATTGCACTAATTTCTCCCTCTTTTTCCCATTGTTTCTTACAGTGCATTTCATCACATCAGTACTATTGCACAAATTTCGCCCTCTTTTTCCCATTGTTTCTTACAGTGCATCTCATCACATCAGTACTATTGCAATAATTTCTCCCTCTTCCTCCCATTGTTTCTTACAGTGCATTTCATCACATCAGTACTATTGCACTAATTTCTCTCTGTTCTTCCCATTGTTTCTTACAGTGCATTTCATCACATCAGTACTATTGCACTAATTTCTCTCTGTTCTTCCCATTGTTTCTTACAATGCATTTCATCACATCAGTACTACCGAACTAATTTCTCCCTCTTTTTCCCATTGTTTCTTACAGTGCATTTCATCACATCAGTACTACCGAACTAATTTCTCCCTCTTTTTCCCATTGTTTCTTACAGTGCATTTCATCACATCAGTACTACCGAACTAATTTCTCCCTCTTTTTCCCATTGTTTCTTACAGTGCATTTCATCACATCAGTACTACTGCACTAATTTCTCTCTGTTCTTTCCATTGTTTCTTACAGTGCATTTCATCACATCAGTACTATTGCACTAATTTCTCTCTGTTCTTCCCATTGTTTCTTACAGTGCATTTCATCACATCAGTACTATTGCACTAATTTCTCCCTCTTTTTCCCATTGTTTCTTACAGTGCATTTCATCACATCAGTACTACTGCACTAATTTCTCTCTGTTCTTCCCATACTTTCTTACAGTGCATTACATCACATTAGTATTATTGCACTAATTTCTCCCTCTTGGTCCCATAGTGTCTTCCTTTGCATTTAATCACATTCACATTCTTGTACCAATTTCTCGTTCTTTTTTCATTGTGTTCTACAGTGCAATTCACACATTAGTATTACTACACTAATTTCTATCATTTCTTTTCATAATGTATTTCTGTGCATTTCATCACATCAGTACTATTGCACTAATTTCCCCCTCTTTTTCCCATTGTTTCTTACAGTGCATTTCATCACACATTACCATTGCACTAATTTCTCTCTGTTCTTCCCATTGTTTCTTACAGTGCATTTCATCACATCAGTACTATTGCACTAATTTCTCTCTGATCTTCCCATTGTTTCTTACAGTGCATTTCATCACATCAGTACTATTGCACTAATTTCTCTCTGTTTTTCCCATTGTTTCTTACAGTGCATTTCATCACATCAGTACTACTGCACTAATTTCTCCCTCTCTTTCCCTTTGTTTCTTACAGTGCATTTTATCACATCAGTACTATTGCACTAATTTCTCCCTCTTTTTCCCATTGTTTCTTACAGTACATTTCATCACATCAGTACTATTGCACTAATTTCTCCCTCTTTTTCCCATTGTTTCTTACAGTGCATTTCATCACATCAGTACTACTGCACTAATTTCTCCCTCTCTTTCCCTTTGTTTCTTACAGTACATTTCATCACATCAGTACTATTGCACTAATTTCTCCCTCTTTTTCCAATTGTTTCTTACAGTGCATTTCATCACATCAGTACTATTGCACTAATTTCGCCCTTTTTCCCCCATTGCTTCTTACAGTGCATCTCATCACTTCAGTACTATTGCAATAATTTCTCCCTCTTTCTCCCATTGTTTCTTACAGTGCATCTCATCACATCAGTACTATTGCACTAATTTCTCCCTCTTTTTCCAATTGTTTCTTACAGTGCATTTCATCACATCAGTACTATTGCACTAATTTCGCCCTTTTTCCCCCATTGCTTCTTACAGTGCATTTCATCACATCAGTACTATTGCACTAATTTCTCCCTCTCTTTCCCTTTGTTTCTTACAGTGCATTTCATCACATCAGTACTACTGCACTAATTTCTCCCTCTCTTTCCCTTTGTTTCTTACAGTACATTTCATCACATCAGTACTATTGCACTAATTTCTCCCTCTTTTTCCAATTGTTTCTTACAGTGCATTTCATCACATCAGTACTATTGCACTAATTTCGCCCTTTTTCCCCCATTGCTTCTTACAGTGCATCTCATCACTTCAGTACTATTGCAATAATTTCTCCCTCTTTCTCCCATTGTTTCTTACAGTGCATTTCATCACATCAGTACTACCGAACTAATTTCTCCCTCTTTTTCCCATTGTTTCTTACAGTGCATTTCATCACATCAGTACTACTGCACTAATTTCTCTGTGTTCTTCCAATTGCTTCTTACAGTGCATTTCATCACATCAGTACTATTGCACTAATTTCTCTTTGTTCTTCCCATTGTTTCTTACAGTGCATTTCATCACATCAGTACTATTGCACTAATTTCCATCGCTTTTTCCCATTGTTTCTTACAGTGCATTTCATCACACGTTACTATTGCACTAATTTCTCTCTGTTCTTAACATTGTTTCTTACAGTACATTTCATCACATCAGTACTATTGCACTAATTTTTCCCTCTTTTTTCCATTGTTTCTTACAGTGCATTTCATAACATCAGTACTATTGCACTAATTTCTCCTTTTTTTCCCCATTGTTTCTCACAGTGAATTTCAACACATCAGTACTACTGCACTAATTTCTTCCTCTTTTTTTTATTGTTTCTTACAGTACATTTCATCACATCAGTACTATTGCACTAATTTCTCCCTCTCTTTCCCTTTGTTTCTTACAGTGCATTTCATCACATCAGTACTATTGCACTAATTTCTCCCTCTTTTTCCAATTGTTTCTTACAGTGCATTTCATCACATCAGTACTATTGCACTAATTTCGCCCTTTTTCCCCCATTGCTTCTTACAGTGCATCTCATCACTTCAGTACTATTGCAATAATTTCTCCCTCTTTCTCCCATTGTTTCTTACAGTGCATTTCATCACATCAGTATTACCGAACTAATTTCTCCCTCTTTTTCCCATTGTTTCTTACAGTGCATTTCATCACATCAGTACTACTGCACTAATTTCTCTCTGTTCTTCCCATTGTTTCTTACAGTGCATTTCATCACATCAGTACTATTGCACTAATTTCTCCCTCTTTTTTCCATTGTTTCTTACAGTGCATTTCATAACATCAGTACTATTGCACTAATTTCTCCTTTTTTCCCCATTGTTTCTCACAGTGAATTTCAACACATCAGTACTACTGCACTAATTTCTTCCTCTTTTTTCCATTGTTTCTTACAGTGCATTTCATAACATCAGTACTATTGCACTAATTTCTCCCTCTTTTTTCCATTGTTTCTTACAGTGCATTTCATAACATCAGTACTATTGCACTAATTTCTCCTTTTTTTCCCCATTGTTTCTCACAGTGCATTTCAATACATCAGTACTACTGCACTAATTTCTCTCTGTTCTTCCCAATGTTTCTTACAGTGCATTTCATCACAATAGTACTATTGCACTAATTTCTCTCTCTTTTTTCCATTGTTTCTTACAGTGCATTTCATAACATCAGTACTATTGCACTAATTTCTCCTTTTTTTCCCCATTGTTTCTCACAGTGCATTTCAACACATCAGTACTACTGCACTAATTTCTTCCTCTTTTTTCCATTGTTTCTTACAGTGCATTTCATAACATCAGTACTATTGCACTAATTTCTCCCTCTTTTTTCCATTGTTTCTTACAGTGCATTTCATAACATCAGTACTATTGCACTAATTTCTCCTTTTTTCCCCATTGTTTCTCACAGTGCATTTCAACACATCAGTACTACTGCACTTATTTCTCTCTGTAATTCCCAATGTTTCTTACAGTGCATTTCATCACAATAGTACTATTGCACTAATTTCTCCCTCTTTTTCCCATTGTTTCTTACAGTGCATTTCATCACATCAGTACTATTGCACTAATTTCGCCCTCTTTTTCCCATTGTTTCTTACAGTGCATCTCATCACATCAGTACTATTGCAATAATTTCTCCCTCTTTCTCCCATAGTTTCTTACAGTGCATTTCATCACATCAGTACTACCGAACTAATTTCTGCTTCTTTTTCCCATTGTTTCTTACAGTGCATTTCATCACATCAGTACTACTGCACTAATTTCTCTCTGTTCTTCCCATTGTTTCTTACAGTGCATTTCATCACATCAGTACTATTGCACTAATTTCTCTCTGTTCTTCCCATTGTTTCTTACAGTGCATTTCATCACATCAGTACTATTGCACTAATTTCTCTCTGTTCTTCCCATTGTTTCTTACAGTGCATTTCATCACATCAGTACTATTGCACTAATTTCTCTCTGTTCTTCCCATTGTTTCTTACAGTGCATTTCATCACATCAGTACTATTGCACTAATTTCGCCCTTTTTCCCCCATTGCTTCTTACAGTTCATTTCATCACATCAGTACTATTGCACTAATTTCTCCCTCTCTTTCCCTTTGTTTCTTACAGTGCATTTCATCACATCAGTACTACTGCACTAATTTCTCCCTCTTTTTCCAATTGTTTCTTACAGTGCATTTCATCACATCAGTACTATTGCACTAATTTCGCCCTTTTTCCCCCATTGCTTCTTACAGTGCATCTCATCACTTCAGTACTATTGCAATAATTTCTCCCTCTTTTTCCCATTGTTTCTTACAGTGCATTTCATAACATCAGTACTATTGCACTAATTTCTCCTTTTTTTCCCCATTGTTTCTCACAGTGAATTTCAACACATCAGTACTACTGCACTAATTTCTTCCTCTTTTTTCCATTGTTTCTTACAGTGCATTTCATAACATCAGTACTATTGCACTAATTTCTCCCTCTTTTTTCCATTGTTTCTTACAGTGCATTTCATCACATCAGTACTATTGCACTAATTTCGCCCTTTTTCCCCCATTGCTTCTTACAGTGCATCTCATCACTTCAGTACTATTGCAATAATTTCTCCCTCTTTCTCCCATTGTTTCTTACAGTGCATTTCATCACATCAGTACTACCGAACTAATTTCTCCCTCTTTTTCCCATTGTTTCTTACAGTGCATTTCATCACATCAGTACTACTGCACTAATTTCTCTCTGTTCTTCCCATTGTTTCTTACAGTGCATTTCATCGCATCAGTACTACTGCACTAATTTCTCTCTGTTCTTCCCATTGTTTCTTACAGTGCATTTCATCACATCAGTACTATTGCACTAATTTCTCCCTCTTTTTCCATTGTTTCTTACAGTGCATTTCATAACATCAGTACTATTGCACTAATTTCTCCTTTTTTTCCCCATTGTTTCTCACAGTGAATTTCATCACATCAGTACTACTGCACTAATTTCTTCCTCTTTTTTCCATTGTTTCTTACAGTGCATTTCATAACATCAGTACTATTGCACTAATTTCTCCCTCTTTTTTCCATTGTTTCTTACAGTGCATTTCATAACATCAGTACTATTGCACTAATTTCTCCTTTTTTTCCCCATTGTTTCTCACAGTGCATTTCAACACATCAGTACTACTGCACTAATTTCTCTCTGTTCTTCCCAATGTTTCTTACAGTGCATTTCATCACAATAGTACTATTGCACTAATTTCTCCCTCTTTTTTCCATTGTTTCTTACAGTGCATTTCATAACATCAGTACTTTTGCACTAATTTCTCCTTTTTTTCCCCATTGTTTCTCACAGTGCATTTCAACCCATCAGTACTACTGCACTAATTTCTCTCTGTTCTTCCCAATGTTTCTTACAGTGCATTTCATCACAATAGTACTATTGCACTAATTTCTCCCTCTTTTTTCCATTGTTTCTTACAGTGCATTTCATAACATCAGTACTATTGCACTAATTTCTCCTTTTTTTCCCCATTGTTTCTCACAGTGCATTTCAACACATCAGTACTACTGCACTTATTTCTCTCTGTTCTTCCCAATGTTTCTTACAGTGCATTTCATCACAATAGTACTATTGCACTAATTTCTCCCTCTTTTTCCCATTGTTTCTTACAGTGCATTTCATCACATCAGTACTATTGCACTAATTTCGCCCTCTTTTTCCCATTGTTTCTTACAGTGCATCTCATCACATCATTACTATTGCAATAATTTCTCCCTCTTTCTCCCATTGTTTCTTACAGTGCATTTCATCACATCAGTACTACCGAACTAATTTCTCCCTCTTTTTCCCATTGTTTCTTACAGTGCATTTCATCACATCAGTACTACTGCACTAATTTCTCTCTGTTCTTCCCATTGTTTCTTACAGTGCATTTCATCACATCAGTACTATTGCACTAATTTCTCTCTGTTCTTCCCATTGTTTCTTACAGTGCATTTCATCACATCAGTACTATTGCACTAATTTCTCTCTGTTCTTCCCATTGTTTCTTACAGTGCATTTCATCACATCAGTACTATTGCACTAATTTCTCTCTGTTCTTCCCATTGTTTCTTACAGTGCATTTCATCACATCAGTACTATTGCACTAATTTCTCTCTGTTCTTCCCATTGTTTCTTACAGTGCATTTCATCACATCAGTACTATTGCACTAATTTCTCCCTCTTTCTCTCATTGTTTCTTACAGTGCATTTCATCACATCAGTACTACTGCACTAATTTCTCTCTGTTCTTCCCATTGTTTCTTACAGTGCATTTCATCACATCAGTACTATTGCACTAATTTCTCCCTCTCTTTCCCTTTGTTTCTTACAGAGCATTTCATCACATCAGTACTACTGCACTAATTTCTCTCTGTTCTTCCCATACTTTCTTACAGTGCATTTCATCACATCAGTACTATTGCACTAATTTTTCTCTGTTCTTCCCATACTTTCTTACAGTGCATTACATCACATTAGTACTACTGCACTAATTTCTCCCTCTTGGTCCCATAGTGTCTTCCTTTGCATTTAATCACATTAGTATTCTTGTACCAATTTCTCGTTCTTTTTTCATTGTGTTCTACAGTGCATTTCACACATTAGTATTACTACACTAATTTCTATCATTTCTTTTCATAATGTATTTCTGTGCATTTCATCACATCAGTACTATTGCACTAATTTCCCCCTCTTTTTCCCATTGTTTCTTACAGTGCATTTCATCACACATTACTATTGCACTAATTTCCCCCTCTTTTTCCCATTGTTTCTTACAGTGCATTTCATCACACATTACTATTGCACTAATTTTTCTCTGTTCTTCCCATTGTTTCTTACAGTGCATTTCATCACACATTACTATTGCACTAATTTCTCTCTGTTCTTCCCATTGTTTCTTACAGTGCATTTCATCACATCAGTACTATTGCACTAATTTCTCCCTCTTTTTCCCATTGTTTCTTACAGTGCATTTCATCACTTCAGTACTATTGCACTAATTTCTCCCTTTTTTCCCCATTGCTTCTTACAGTGCATTTCATCACATCAGTACTACCGAACTAATTTCTCCCTCTTTTTCCCATTGTTTCTTACAGTGCATTTCATCACATCAGTACTACTGCACTAATTTCTCTCTGTTTTTCCCATTGTTTCTTACAGTGCATTTCATCACTTCAGTACTATTGCACTAATTTCTCCCTTTTTTCCCCATTGCTTCTTACAGTGCATTTCATCACATCAGTACTACCGAACTAATTTCTCCCTCTTTTTCCCATTGTTTCTTACAGTGCATTTCATCACATCAGTACTATTGCACTAATTTCTCCCTCTTTTTCCCATTGTTTCTTACAGTGCATTTCATCACTTCAGTACTATTGCACTAATTTCTCCCTTTTTTCCCCATTGCTTCTTACAGTGCATTTCATCACATCAGTACTACCGAACTAATTTCTCCCTCTTTTTCCCATTGTTTCTTACAGTGCATTTCATCACATCAGTACTACTGCACTAATTTCTCTCTGTTTATCCCATTGTTTCTTACAGTGCATTTCATCACATCAGTACTACTGCACTAATTTCTCTCTGTTTTTCCCATTGTTTCTTACAGTGCATTTCATCACATCAGTACTATTGCACTAATTTCTCTCTGTTCTTCCCATACTTTATTACAGTGCATTACATCACATTAGTATTATTGCACTAATTTCTCCCTCTTGGTCCCATAGTGTCTTCCTTTGCATTTAATCACATAAGCATTATTGTACCAATTTCTCGTTCTTTTTTTCATTGTGTTCTACAGATCATTTCATCACATTAGTATTATTGCACTAATTTCTCCCTCTTTTTCCCATTGTTTCTTACAGTGCATTTCATTACATCAGTACTATTGCACTAATTTCTCCCTCTTTTTCCCATTGTTTCTTACAGTGCATTTCATCACATCAGTACTATTGCACTAATTTCTCTTACTTTTTCCCATCGTTTCTTACAGTGCATTTCATTACATCATTACTACTGCACTAATTTCTCTCTGTTCTTCCCATACTTTCTTACAGTGCATTTCATCACATCAGTACTACCGAACTAATTTCTCCCTCTTTTTCCCATTGTTTCTTACAGTGCATTTCATCACATCAGTACTACCGCACTAATTTCTCTCTGTTTTTCCCATTGTTTCTTACAGTGCATTTCATCACATCAGTACTACTGCACTAATTTCTCTCTGTTTTTCCCATTGTTTCTTACATTGCATTTCATCACATCAGTACTATTGCACTAATTTCTCTCTGTTCTTCCCATACTTTATTACAGTGCATTACATCACATTAGTATTATTGCACTAATTTCTCCCTCTTGGTCCCATAGTGTCTTCCTTTGCATTTAATCACATAAGCATTATTGTACCAATTTCTCGTTCTTTTTTTCATTGTGTTCTACAGATCATTTCATCACATTAGTATTATTTCACTAATTTCTATCTTTTCTTTTCATAATGTATTTCTGTGCATTTCATCACATTAGTATTATTGCACTAATTTCTCCCTCTTTTTCCCATCGTTTCTTACAGTGCATTTCATTACATCATTACTACTGCACTAATTTCTCTCTGTTCTTCCCATACTTTCTTACAGTGCATTTCATCACATCAGTACTACTGCACTAATTTCTCCCTCTTTTTCCCATCGTTTCTTACAGTGCATTTCATCACATCAGTACTACTGCACTAATTTCTTCCTCTTTTTGCCATTGTTTCTTACAGTGCATTTCATCACATCAGTACTATTGCACTAATTTCTCCCTCTTTTTCCCATTGTTTCTTACAGTGCATTTCATCACATCAGTACTATTGCACTAATTTCTCCCTCTTTTTCCCATTGTTTCTTACAGTGCATTTCATTACATCATTACTACTGCACTAATTTCTCTCTCTTCTTCCCATACTTTCTTACAGTGCATTTCATCACATCAGTACTACTGCACTAATTTCTTCCTTTTTTCCCATTGTTTCTTACAGTGCATTTCATCACATCAGTACTATTGCACTAATTTCTCTCTGTTCTTCCCATTGTTTCTTACAGTGCATTTCATCACATCAGTACTACTGCACTAAATTCTTCCTCTTTTTCCAATTGTTTCTTACAGTGCATTTCATCACATCAGTACTATTGCACTAATTTCTCCCTCTTTTTCCCATTGTTTCTTACAGTGCATTTCATCACATCAGTACTACTGCACTTATTTCTCTCTGTTCTCTCCATTGTTTCTTACAGTGCATTTCATCACATCAGTACTATTGCACAAATTTCGCCCTTTTTTTCCCATTGTTTCTTACAGTGCATCTCATCACATCAGTACTATTGCAATAATTTCTCCCTCTTTCTCCCATTGTTTCTTACAGTGCATTTCATCACATCAGTACTACCGAACTAATTTCTCCCTCTTTTTCCCATTGTTTCTTACAGTGCATTTCATCACATCAGTACTACTGCACTAATTTCTCTCTGTTCTTCCCATTGTTTCTTACAGTGCATTTCATCACATCAGTACTATTGCACTAATTTCTCTCTGTTCTTCCCAATGTTTCTTACAGTGCATTTCATCACATCAGTACTATTGCACTAATTTCTCTCTGTTCTTCCCATTGTTTCTTACAGTGCATTTCATCACATCAGTACTATTGCACTAATTTCTCTCTGTTCTTCCCATTGTTTCTTACAGTGCATTTCATCACATCAGTACTATTGCACTAATTTCTCTCTGTTCTTCCCATTGTTTCTTACAGTGCATTTCATCACATCAGTACTATTGCACTAATTTCTCCCTCTTTCTCCCATTGTTTCTTACAGTGCATTTCATCACATCAGTACTACTGCACTAATTTCTCTCTGTTCTTCCCATTGTTTCTTACAGTGCATTTCATCACATCAGTACTACCGAACTAATTTCTCCCTCTTTTTCCCATTGTTTCTTACAGTGCATTTCATCACATCAGTACTACTGCACTAAATTCTCTCTGTTCTTCCCATACTTTCTTACAGTGCATTTCATCACATCAGTACTATTGCACTAATTTCTCTCTGTTCTTCCCATACTTTCTTACAGTGCATTGCATCACATTAGTACTACTGCACTAATTTCTCCCTCTTGGTCCCATAGTGTCTTCCTTTGCATTTAATCACATTAGCATTCTTGTACCAATTTCTCGTTCTTTTTTCATTGTGTTCTACAGTGCATTTCACACATTAGTATTACTACACTAATTTCTATCATTTCTTTTCATAATGTATTTCTGTGCATTTCATCACATCAGTACTATTGCACTAATTTCCCCCTCTTTTTCCCATTGTTTCTTACAGTGCATTTCATCACACATTACTATTGCACTAATTTCTCTCTGTTCTTCCCATTGTTTCTTACAGTGCATTTCATCACATCAGTACTATTGCACTAATTTCTCCCTCTTTTTCCCATTGTTTCTTACAGTGCATTTCATCACACATTACTATTGCACTAATTTCCCCCTCTTTTTCCCATTGTTTCTTACAGTGCATTTCATCACACATTACTATTGCACTAATTTCTCTCTGTTCTTCCCATTGTTTCTTACAGTGCATTTTATCACACATTACTATTGCACTAATTTCTCTCTGTTCTTCCCATTGTTTCTTACAGTGCATTTCATCACATCAGTACTATTGCACTAATTTCTCCCTTTTTTCCCCATTGCTTCTTACAGTGCATTTCATCACATCAGTACTACCGAACTAATTTCTCCCTCTTTTTCCCATTGTTTCTTACAGTGCATTTCATCACATCAGTACTACTGCACTAATTTCTCTCTGTTTTTCCCATTGTTTCTTACAGTGCATTTCATCACTTCAGTACTATTGCACTAATTTCTCCCTTTTTTCCCCATTGCTTCTTACAGTGCATTTCATCACATCAGTACTACCGAACTAATTTCTCCCTCTTTTTCCCATTGTTTCTTACAGTGCATTTCATCACATCAGTACTATTGCACTAATTTCTCCCTCTTTTTCCCATTGTTTCTTACAGTGCATTTCATCACTTCAGTACTATTGCACTAATTTCTCCCTTTTTTCCCCATTGCTTCTTACAGTGCATTTCATCACATCAGTACTACCGAACTAATTTCTCCCTCTTTTTCCCATTGTTTTTTACAGTGCATTTCATCACATCAGTACTACTGCACTAATTTCTCTCTGTTTTTCCCATTGTTTCTTACAGTGCATTTCATCACATCAGTACTACTGCACTAATTTCTCTCTGTTTTTCCCATTGTTTCTTACAGTGCATTTCATCACATCAGTACTATTGCACTAATTTCTCTCTGTTCTTCCCATACTTTATTACAGTGCATTACATCACATTAGTATTATTGCACTAATTTCTCCCTCTTGGTCCCATAGTGTCTTCCTTTGCATTTAATCACATAAGCATTATTGTACCAATTTCTCGTTCTTTTTTTCATTGTGTTCTACAGATCATTTCATCACATTAGTATTATTTCACTAATTTCTATCTTTTCTTTTCATAATGTATTTCTGTGCATTTCATCACATTAGTATTATTGCACTAATTTCTCCCTCTTTTTCCCATTGTTTCTTACAGTGCATTTCATTACATCAGTACTATTGCACTAATTTCTCCCTCTTTTTCCCATTGTTTCTTACAGTGCATTTCATCACATCAGTACTATTGCACTAATTTCTCCCTCTTTTCCCCATAGTTTCTTACAGTGCATTTCATTACATCATTACTACTGCACTAATTTCTCTCTGTTCTTCCCATACTTTCTTACAGTGCATTTCATCACATCAGTACTACTGCACTAATTTCTTCCTCTTTTTCCCATTGTTTCTTACAGTGCATTTCATCACATCAGTACTACTGCACTAATTTCTTCCTCTTTTTGCCATTGTTTCTTACAGTGCATTTCATCACATCAGTACTATTGCACTAATTTCTCCCTCTTTTTCCCATTGTTTCTTACAGTGCATTTCATCACATCAGTACTATTGCACTAATTTCTCCCTCTTTTTCCCATTGTTTCTTACAGTGCATTTCATTACATCATTACTACTGCACTAATTTCTCTCTCTTCTTCCCATACTTTCTTACAGTGCATTTCATCACATCAGTACTACTGCACTAATTTCTTCCTATTTTTCCCATTGTTTCTTACAGTGCATTTCATCACATCAGTACTATTGCACTAATTTCTCTCTGTTCTTCCCATTGTTTCTTACAGTGCATTTCATCACATCAGTACTACTGCACTAATTTCTTCCTCTTTTTCCCATTGTTTCTTACAGTGCATTTCATCACATCAGTACTATTGCACTAATTTCTCCCTCTTTTTCCCTTTGTTTCTTACAGTGCATTTCATCACATCAGTACTACTGCACTTATTTCTCTCTGTTCTCTCCATTGTTTCTTACAGTGCATTTCATCACATCAGTACTATTGCACTAATTTCTCCCTCTTTTTCCCATCGTTTCTTACAGTGCATTTCATTACATCATTACTACTGCACTAATTTCTCTCTGTTCTTCCCATACTTTCTTACAGTGCATTTCATCACATCAGTACTATTGCACTAATTTCTCCCTCTTTTTCCCATCGTTTCTTACAGTGCATTTCATCACATCAGTACTATTGCACTAATTTCTCCCTCTTTTTCCCATTGTTTCTTACAGTGCATTTCATTACATCATTACTACTGCACTAATTTCTCTCTCTTCTTCCCATACTTTCTTACAGTGCATTTCATCACATCAGTACTACTGCACTAATTTCTTCCTCTTTTTCCCATTGTTTCTTACAGTGCATTTCATCACATCATTACTATTGCACTAATTTCTCTCTGTTCTTCCCATTGTTTCTTACAGTGCATTTCATCACATCAGTACTATTGCACTAATTTCTCTCTGTTCTTCCCATTGTTTCTTACAGTGCATTTCATCACATCAGTACTATTGCACTAATTTCTCCCTCTTTCTCCAATGTTTCTTACAGTGCATTTCATCACATCAGTACTACTGCACTAATTTCTCTCTGTTCTTCCCATTGTTTCTTACAGTGCATTTCATCACATCAGTACTATTGCACTAATATCTCCCTCTCTTTCCCTTTGTTTCTTACAGTGCATTTCATCACATCAGTACTACTGCACTAATTTCTCTCTGTTCTTCCCATACTTTCTTACAGTGCATTTCATCACATCAGTACTATTGCACTAATTTCTCTCTGTTCTTCCCATACTTTCTTACAGTGCATTACATCACATTAGTACTACTGCACTAATTTCTCCCTCTTGGTCCCATAGTGTCTTCCTTTGCATTTAATCACATTAGCATTCTTGTACCAATTTCTCGTTCTTTTTTCATTGTGTTCTACAGTGCATTTCACACATTAGTATTACTACACTTATTTCTATCATTTCTTTTCATAATGTATTTCTGTGCATTTCATAACATCAGTACTATTGCACTAATTTCCCCCTCTTTTTCCCATTGTTTCGTACAGTGCATTTCATCACACATTACTATTGCACTAATTTCTCTCTGTTCTTCCCATTGTTTCTTACAGTGCATTTCATCACATCAGTACTATTGCACTAATTTCTCCCTCTTTTTCCCATTGTTTCTTACAGTGCATTTCATCACATTAGTATTATTGCACTCATTTCTCCCTCTTTTTCCCATTGTTTCTTACAGTGCATTTCATCACATCAGTACTACTGCACTAATTTCTCTCTGTTCTTCCAATTGTTTCTTACAGTGCATTTCATCACATCAGTACTATTGCACTAAATTCTCCCTCTTTTTCCCATTGTTTCTTACAGTGCATTTCATCACATCAGTACTACTGCACTATTTTCTCTCTGTTCTTCCCATACTTTATTACAGTGCATTACATCACATTAGTATTATTGCACTAATTTCTCCCTCTTGGTCCCATAGTGTCTTCCTTTGCATTTAATCACATAAGCATTATTGTACCAATTTCTCGTTCTTTTTTTCATTGTGTTCTACAGATCATTTCATCACATTAGTATTATTGCACTAATTTCTATCTTTTCTTTTCATAATGTATTTCTGTGCATTTCATCACATTAGTATTATTGCACTAATTTCTCCCTCTTTTTCCCATTGTTTCTTACAGTGCATTTCATTACATCAGTACTATTGCACTAATTTCTCCCTCTTTTTCCCATTGTTTCTTACAGTGCATTTCATCACATCAGTACTATTGCACTAATTTCTCCCTCTTTTTCCCATCGTTTCTTACAGTGCATTTCATTACATCATTACTACTGCACTAATTTCTCTCTGTTCTTCCCATACTTTCTTACAGTGCATTTCATCACATCAGTACTACTGCACTAATTTCTTCCTCTTTTTCCCATTGTATCTTACAGTGCATTTCATCACATCAGTACTACTGCACTAATTTCTTCCTCTTTTTGCCATTGTTTCTTACAGTGCATTTCATCACATCAGTACTATTGCACTAATTTCTCCCTCTTTTTCCCATTGTTTCTTACAGTGCATTTCATCACATCAGTACTATTGCACTAATTTCTCCCTCTTTTTCCCATTGTTTCTTACAGTGCATTTCATTACATCATTACTACTGCACTAATTTCTCTCTCTTCTTCCCATACTTTCTTACAGTGCATTTCATCACATCAGTACTACTGCACTAATTTCTTCCTCTTTTTCCCATTGTTTCTTACAGTGCATTTCATCACATCAGTACTATTGCACTAATTTCTCTCTGTTCTTCCCATTGTTTCTTACAGTGCATTTCATCACATCAGTACTACTGCACTAATTTCTTCCTCTTTTTCCCATTGTTTCTTACAGTGCATTTCATCACATCAGTACTATTGCACTAATTTCTCCCTCTTTTTCCCATTGTTTCTTACAGTGCATTTCATCACATCAGTACTACTGCACTTATTTCTCTCTGTTCTCTCCATTGTTTCTTACAGTGCATTTCATCACATCAGTACTATTGCACTAATTTCTCCCTCTTTTTCCCATCGTTTCTTACAGTGCATTTCATTACATCATTACTACTGCACTAATTTCTCTCTGTTCTTCCCATACTTTCTTACAGTGCATTTCATCACATCAGTACTATTGCACTAATTTCTCCCTCTTTTTCCCATTGTTTCTTACAGTGCATTTTATCACATCAGTACTATTGCACTAATTTCTCTCTGTTCTTCCCATTGTTTCTTACAGTGCATTTTATCACATCAGTACTACTGCACTAATTTCTTCCTCTTTTTCCCATTGTTTCTTACAGTGCATTTCATCACATCAGTACTATTGCACTAATTTCTCCCTCTTTTTCCCATCGTTTCTTACAGTGCATTTCATCACATCAGTACTATTGCACTAATTTCTCCCTCTTTTTCCCATAGTTTCTTACAGTGCATTTCATTACATCATTACTACTGCACTAATTTCTCTCTCTTCTTCCCATACTTTCTTACAGTGCATTTCATCACATCAGTACTACTGCACTAATTTCTTCCTCTTTTTCCCATTGTTTCTTACAGTGCATTTCATCACATCAGTACTATTGCACTAATTTCTCTCTGTTCTTCCCATTGTTTCTTACAGTGCATTTCATCACATCAGTACTATTGCACTAATTTCTCCCTCTTTTTCCCATTGTTTCTTACAGTGCATTTCATCACATCAGTACTATTGCACTAATTTCTCCCTCTTTCTCCCATTGTTTCTTACAGTGCATTTCATCACATCAGTACTACTGCACTAATTTCTCTCTGTTCTTCCCATTGTTTCTTACAGTGCATTTCATCACATCAGTACTACCGAACTAATTTCTCCCTTTTTTTCCCATTGTTTCTTACAGTGCATTTCATCACATCAGTACTACTGCACTAATTTCTCTCTGTTCTTCCCATTGTTTCTTACAGTGCATTTCATCACATCAGTACTATTGCACTAATTTCTCCCTCTCTTTCCCTTTGTTTCTTACAGTGCATTTCATCACATCAGTACTACTGCACTAATTTCTCTCAGTTCTTCCCATACTTTCTTACAGTGCATTTCATCACATCAGTACTATTGCACTAATTTCTCTCTGTTCTTCCCATACTTTCTTACAGTGCATTACATCACATTAGTACTACTGCACTAATTTCTCCCTCTTGGTCCCATAGTGTCTTCCTTTGCATTTAATCACATTAGCATTCTTGTACCAATTTCTCGTTCTTTTTTCATTGTGTTCTACAGTGCATTTCATCACATCAGTACTACTGCACTAATTTCTTCCTCTTTTTCCCATTGTTTCTTACAGTGCATTTCATCACATCAGTACTATTGCACTAATTTCTCCCTCTCTTTCCCTTTGTTTCTTACAGTGCATTTCATCACATCAGTACTACTGCACTAATTTCTCTCAGTTCTTCCCATACTTTCTTACAGTGCATTTCATCACATCAGTACTATTGCACTAATTTCTCTCTGTTCTTCCCATACTTTCTTACAGTGCATTACATCACATTAGTACTACTGCACTAATTTCTCCCTCTTGGTCCCATAGTGTCTTCCTTTGCATTTAATCACATTAGCATTCTTGTACCAATTTCTCGTTCTTTTTTCATTGTGTTCTACAGTGCATTTCACACATTAGTATTACTACACTAATTTCTATCATTTCTTTTCATAATGTATTTCTGTGCATTTCATAACATCAGTACTATTGCACTAATTTCCCCCTCTTTTTCCCATTGTTTCTTACAGTGCATTTCATCACACATTACTATTGCACTAATTTCTCTCTGTTCTTCCCATTGTTTCTTACAGTGCATTTCATCACATCAGTACTATTGCACTAATTTCTCCCTCTTTTTCCCATTGTTTCTTACAGTGCATTTCATCACATCAGTACTATTGCACTAATTTCGCCCTCTTTTTCCCATTGTTTCTTACAGTGCATTTCATCACTTCAGTACTATTGCACTAATTTCTCCCTTTTTTCCCCATTGCTTCTTACAGTGCATTTCATCACATCAGTACTACCGAACTAATTTCTCCCTCTTTTTCCCATTGTTTCTTACAGTGCATTTCATCACATCAGTACTACTGCACTAATTTCTCTCTGTTCTTCCAATTGTTTCTTACAGTGCATTTCATCACATCAGTACTATTGCACTAATTTCTCAATCTTTTTCCCATTGTTTCTTACAGTGCATTTCATTACATCATTACTACTGCACTAATTTCTCTCTGTTCTTTCCATACTTTATTACAGTGCATTACATCACATTAGTATTATTGCACTAATTTCTCCCTCTTGGTCCCATAGTGTCTTCCTTTGCATTTAATCACATAAGCATTATTGTACCAATTTCTCGTTCTTTTTTTCATTGTGTTCTACAGATCATTTCATCACATTAGTATTATTGCACTAATTTCTATCTTTTCTTTTCATAATGTATTTCTGTGCATTTCATCACATTAGTATTATTGCACTAATTTCTCCCTTTTTTCCCCATTGCTTCTTACAGTGCATTTCATCACATCAGTACTACCGAACTAATTTCTCCCTCTTTTTCCCATTGTTTCTTACAGTGCATTTCATCACATCAGTACTATTGCACTAATTTCTCCCTCTTTTTCCCATTGTTTCTTACAGTGCATTTCATTACATCATTACTACTGCACTAATTTCTCTCTGTTCTTCCCATACTTTCTTACAGTGCATTTCATCACATCAGTACTACTGCACTAATTTCTTCTTCTTTTTCCCATTGTTTCTTACAGTGCATTTCATCACATCAGTACTACTGCACTAATTTCTTCCTCTTTTTGCCATTGTTTCTTACAGTGCATTTCATCACATCAGTACTACTGCACTAATTTCTTCCTCTTTTTGCCATTGTTTCTTACAGTGCATTTCATCACATCATTACTACTGCACTAATTTCTATCTGTTCTTCCCATACTTTCTTACAGTGCATTACATCACATTAGTATTATTGCACTAATTTCTCCCTCTTGGTCCCATAGTGTCTTCCTTTGCATTTAATCACATAAGCATTATTGTACCAATATCTCGTTCTTTTTTTCATTGTGTTCTTCAGATCATTTCATCACATTAGTATTATTGCACTAATTTCTATCTTTTCTTTTCATAATGTATTTCTGTGCATTTCATCACATCAGTACTATTGCACTAATTTCTCCCTCTTTTTCCCATTGTTTCTTACAGTGCATTTCATTACATCAGTACTATTGCACTAATTTCTACCTCTTTTTCCCATTGTTTCTTACAGTGCATTTCATCACATCAGTACTATTGCACTAATTTCTCCCTCTTTTTCCCATTGTTTCTTACAGTGCATTTCATTACATCATTACTACTGCACTAATTTCTCTCTGTTCTTCCCATACTTTATTACAGTGCATTACATCACATTAGTATTATTGCACTAATTTCTCCCTCTTGGTCCCATAGTGTCTTCCTTTGCATTTAATCACATAAGCATTATTGTACCAATTTCTCGTTCTTTTTTTCATTGTGTTCTACAGATCATTTCATCACATTAGTATTATTGCACTAATTTCTATCTTTTCTTTTCATAATGTATTTCTGTGCATTTCATCACATTAGTATTATTGCACTAATTTCTCCCTCTTTTTCCCATTGTTTCTTACAGTGCATTTCATTACATCAGTACTATTGCACTAATTTCTCCCTCTTTTTCCCATTGTTTCTTACAGTGCATTTCATCACATCAGTACTACTGCACTAATTTCTTCCTCTTTTTGCCATTGTTTCTTACAGTGCATTTCATCACATCAGTACTATTGCACTAATTTCTCTCTGTTCTTCCCATTGTTTCTTACAGTGCATTTCATCACATCAGTACTACTGCACTAATTTCTTCCTCTTTTTGCCATTGTTTCTTACAGTGCATTTCATCACATCAGTGCTACTGCACTAATTTCTTCCTCTTTTTCCCATTGTTTCTTACAGTGCATTTCATCACATCAGTACTATTGCACTAATTTCTCTCTGTTCTTCCCATTGTTTCTTACAGTGCATTTCATCACATCAGTACTACTGCACTAATTTCTTCCTCTTTTTCCCATTGTTTCTTACAGTGCATTTCATCACATCAGTACTATTGCACTAATTTCTCCCTCTTTTTCCCATTGTTTCTTACAGTGCATTTCATCACATCAGTACTACTGCACTTATTTCTCTCTGTTCTCTCCATTGTTTCTTACAGTGCATTTCATCACATCAGTACTATTGCACTAATTTCTCCCTCTTTTTCCCATCGTTTCTTACAGTGCATTTCATTACATCATTACTACTGCACTAATTTCTCTCTGTTCTTCCCATACTTTCTTACAGTGCATTTCATCACATCAGTACTATTGCACTAATTTCTCCCTCTTTTTCCCATTGTTTCTTACAGTGCATTTTATCACATCAGTACTATTGCACTAATTTCTCTCTGTTCTTCCCATTGTTTCTTACAGTGCATTTTATCACATCAGTACTACTGCACTAATTTCTTCCTCTTTTTCCCATTGTTTCTTACAGTGCATTTCATCACATCAGTACTATTGCACTAATTTCTCCCTCTTTTTCCCATCGTTTCTTACAGTGCATTTCATCACATCAGTACTATTGCACTAATTTCTCCCTCTTTTTCCCATAGTTTCTTACAGTGCATTTCATTACATCATTACTACTGCACTAATTTCTCTCTCTTCTTCCCATACTTTCTTACAGTGCATTTCATCACATCAGTACTACTGCACTAATTTCTTCCTCTTTTTCCCATTGTTTCTTACAGTGCATTTCATCACATCAGTACTATTGCACTAATTTCTCTCTGTTCTTCCCATTGTTTCTTACAGTGCATTTCATCACATCAGTACTATTGCACTAATTTCTCCCTCTTTTTCCCATTGTTTCTTACAGTGCATTTCATCACATCAGTACTATTGCACTAATTTCTCCCTCTTTCTCCCATTGTTTCTTACAGTGCATTTCATCACATCAGTACTACTGCACTAATTTCTCTCTGTTCTTCCCATTGTTTCTTACAGTGCATTTCATCACATCAGTACTACCGAACTAATTTCTCCCTTTTTTTCCCATTGTTTCTTACAGTGCATTTCATCACATCAGTACTACTGCACTAATTTCTCTCTGTTCTTCCCATTGTTTCTTACAGTGCATTTCATCACATCAGTACTATTGCACTAATTTCTCCCTCTCTTTCCCTTTGTTTCTTACAGTGCATTTCATCACATCAGTACTACTGCACTAATTTCTCTCAGTTCTTCCCATACTTTCTTACAGTGCATTTCATCACATCAGTACTATTGCACTAATTTCTCTCTGTTCTTCCCATACTTTCTTACAGTGCATTACATCACATTAGTACTACTGCACTAATTTCTCCCTCTTGGTCCCATAGTGTCTTCCTTTGCATTTAATCACATTAGCATTCTTGTACCAATTTCTCGTTCTTTTTTCATTGTGTTCTACAGTGCATTTCACACATTAGTATTACTACACTAATTTCTATCATTTCTTTTCATAATGTATTTCTGTGCATTTCATCACATTAGTATTATTGCACTAATTTCTCCCTTTTTTCCCCATTGCTTCTTACAGTGCATTTCATCACATCAGTACTACCGAACTAATTTCTCCCTCTTTTTCCCATTGTTTCTTACAGTGCATTTCATCACATCAGTACTATTGCACTAATTTCTCCCTCTTTTTCCCATTGTTTCTTACAGTGCATTTCATTACATCATTACTACTGCACTAATTTCTCTCTGTTCTTCCCATACTTTCTTACAGTGCATTTCATCACATCAGTACTACTGCACTAATTTCTTCTTCTTTTTCCCATTGTTTCTTACAGTGCATTTCATCACATCAGTACTACTGCACTAATTTCTTCCTCTTTTTGCCATTGTTTCTTACAGTGCATTTCATCACATCAGTACTACTGCACTAATTTCTTCCTCTTTTTGCCATTGTTTCTTACAGTGCATTTCATCACATCATTACTACTGCACTAATTTCTATCTGTTCTTCCCATACTTTCTTACAGTGCATTACATCACATTAGTATTATTGCACTAATTTCTCCCTCTTGGTCCCATAGTGTCTTCCTTTGCATTTAATCACATAAGCATTATTGTACCAATATCTCGTTCTTTTTTTCATTGTGTTCTTCAGATCATTTCATCACATTAGTATTATTGCACTAATTTCTATCTTTTCTTTTCATAATGTATTTCTGTGCATTTCATCACATCAGTACTATTGCACTAATTTCTCCCTCTTTTTCCCATTGTTTCTTACAGTGCATTTCATTACATCAGTACTATTGCACTAATTTCTACCTCTTTTTCCCATTGTTTCTTACAGTGCATTTCATCACATCAGTACTATTGCACTAATTTCTCCCTCTTTTTCCCATTGTTTCTTACAGTGCATTTCATTACATCATTACTACTGCACTAATTTCTCTCTGTTCTTCCCATACTTTATTACAGTGCATTACATCACATTAGTATTATTGCACTAATTTCTCCCTCTTGGTCCCATAGTGTCTTCCTTTGCATTTAATCACATAAGCATTATTGTACCAATTTCTCGTTCTTTTTTTCATTGTGTTCTACAGATCATTTCATCACATTAGTATTATTGCACTAATTTCTATCTTTTCTTTTCATAATGTATTTCTGTGCATTTCATCACATTAGTATTATTGCACTAATTTCTCCCTCTTTTTCCCATTGTTTCTTACAGTGCATTTCATTACATCAGTACTATTGCACTAATTTCTCCCTCTTTTTCCCATTGTTTCTTACAGTGCATTTCATCACATCAGTACTACTGCACTAATTTCTTCCTCTTTTTGCCATTGTTTCTTACAGTGCATTTCATCACATCAGTACTATTGCACTAATTTCTCTCTGTTCTTCCCATTGTTTCTTACAGTGCATTTCATCACATCAGTACTACTGCACTAATTTCTTCCTCTTTTTGCCATTGTTTCTTACAGTGCATTTCATCACATCAGTGCTACTGCACTAATTTCTTCCTCTTTTTCCCATTGTTTCTTACAGTGCATTTCATCACATCAGTACTATTGCACTAATTTCTCTCTGTTCTTCCCATTGTTTCTTACAGTGCATTTCATCACATCAGTACTACTGCACTAATTTCTTCCTCTTTTTCCCATTGTTTCTTACAGTGCATTTCATCACATCAGTACTATTGCACTAATTTCTCCCTCTTTTTCCCATTGTTTCTTACAGTGCATTTCATCACATCAGTACTACTGCACTTATTTCTCTCTGTTCTCTCCATTGTTTCTTACAGTGCATTTCATCACATCAGTACTATTGCACTAATTTCTCCCTCTTTTTCCCATCGTTTCTTACAGTGCATTTCATTACATCATTACTACTGCACTAATTTCTCTCTGTTCTTCCCATACTTTCTTACAGTGCATTTCATCACATCAGTACTATTGCACTAATTTCTCCCTCTTTTTCCCATTGTTTCTTACAGTGCATTTTATCACATCAGTACTATTGCACTAATTTCTCTCTGTTCTTCCCATTGTTTCTTACAGTGCATTTTATCACATCAGTACTACTGCACTAATTTCTTCCTCTTTTTCCCATTGTTTCTTACAGTGCATTTCATCACATCAGTACTATTGCACTAATTTCTCCCTCTTTTTCCCATCGTTTCTTACAGTGCATTTCATCACATCAGTACTATTGCACTAATTTCTCCCTCTTTTTCCCATAGTTTCTTACAGTGCATTTCATTACATCATTACTACTGCACTAATTTCTCTCTCTTCTTCCCATACTTTCTTACAGTGCATTTCATCACATCAGTACTACTGCACTAATTTCTTCCTCTTTTTCCCATTGTTTCTTACAGTGCATTTCATCACATCAGTACTATTGCACTAATTTCTCTCTGTTCTTCCCATTGTTTCTTACAGTGCATTTCATCACATCAGTACTATTGCACTAATTTCTCCCTCTTTTTCCCATTGTTTCTTACAGTGCATTTCATCACATCAGTACTATTGCACTAATTTCTCCCTCTTTCTCCCATTGTTTCTTACAGTGCATTTCATCACATCAGTACTACTGCACTAATTTCTCTCTGTTCTTCCCATTGTTTCTTACAGTGCATTTCATCACATCAGTACTACCGAACTAATTTCTCCCTTTTTTTCCCATTGTTTCTTACAGTGCATTTCATCACATCAGTACTACTGCACTAATTTCTCTCTGTTCTTCCCATTGTTTCTTACAGTGCATTTCATCACATCAGTACTATTGCACTAATTTCTCCCTCTCTTTCCCTTTGTTTCTTACAGTGCATTTCATCACATCAGTACTACTGCACTAATTTCTCTCAGTTCTTCCCATACTTTCTTACAGTGCATTTCATCACATCAGTACTATTGCACTAATTTCTCTCTGTTCTTCCCATACTTTCTTACAGTGCATTACATCACATTAGTACTACTGCACTAATTTCTCCCTCTTGGTCCCATAGTGTCTTCCTTTGCATTTAATCACATTAGCATTCTTGTACCAATTTCTCGTTCTTTTTTCATTGTGTTCTACAGTGCATTTCACACATTAGTATTACTACACTAATTTCTATCATTTCTTTTCATAATGTATTTCTGTGCATTTCATAACATCAGTACTATTGCACTAATTTCCCCCTCTTTTTCCCATTGTTTCTTACAGTGCATTTCATCACACATTACTATTGCACTAATTTCTCTCTGTTCTTCCCATTGTTTCTTACAGTGCATTTCATCACATCAGTACTATTGCACTAATTTCTCCCTCTTTTTCCCATTGTTTCTTACAGTGCATTTCATCACATCAGTACTATTGCACTAATTTCGCCCTCTTTTTCCCATTGTTTCTTACAGTGCATTTCATCACTTCAGTACTATTGCACTAATTTCTCCCTTTTTTCCCCATTGCTTCTTACAGTGCATTTCATCACATCAGTACTACCGAACTAATTTCTCCCTCTTTTTCCCATTGTTTCTTACAGTGCATTTCATCACATCAGTACTACTGCACTAATTTCTCTCTGTTCTTCCAATTGTTTCTTACAGTGCATTTCATCACATCAGTACTATTGCACTAATTTCTCCCTCTTTTTCCCATTGTTTCTTACAGTGCATTTCATTACATCATTACTACTGCACTAATTTCTCTCTGTTCTTTCCATACTTTATTACAGTGCATTACATCACATTAGTATTATTGCACTAATTTCTCCCTCTTGGTCCCATAGTGTCTTCCTTTGCATTTAATCACATAAGCATTATTGTACCAATTTCTCGTTCTTTTTTTCATTGTGTTCTACAGATCATTTCATCACATTAGTATTATTGCACTAATTTCTATCTTTTCTTTTCATAATGTATTTCTGTGCATTTCATCACATTAGTATTATTGCACTAATTTCTCCCTTTTTTCCCCATTGCTTCTTACAGTGCATTTCATCACATCAGTACTACCGAACTAATTTCTCCCTCTTTTTCCCATTGTTTCTTACAGTGCATTTCATCACATCAGTACTATTGCACTAATTTCTCCCTCTTTTTCCCATTGTTTCTTACAGTGCATTTCATTACATCATTACTACTGCACTAATTTCTCTCTGTTCTTCCCATACTTTCTTACAGTGCATTTCATCACATCAGTACTACTGCACTAATTTCTTCTTCTTTTTCCCATTGTTTCTTACAGTGCATTTCATCACATCAGTACTACTGCACTAATTTCTTCCTCTTTTTGCCATTGTTTCTTACAGTGCATTTCATCACATCAGTACTACTGCACTAATTTCTTCCTCTTTTTGCCATTGTTTCTTACAGTGCATTTCATCACATCATTACTACTGCACTAATTTCTATCTGTTCTTCCCATACTTTCTTACAGTGCATTACATCACATTAGTATTATTGCACTAATTTCTCCCTCTTGGTCCCATAGTGTCTTCCTTTGCATTTAATCACATAAGCATTATTGTACCAATATCTCGTTCTTTTTTTCATTGTGTTCTTCAGATCATTTCATCACATTAGTATTATTGCACTAATTTCTATCTTTTCTTTTCATAATGTATTTCTGTGCATTTCATCACATCAGTACTATTGCACTAATTTCTCCCTCTTTTTCCCATTGTTTCTTACAGTGCATTTCATTACATCAGTACTATTGCACTAATTTCTACCTCTTTTTCCCATTGTTTCTTACAGTGCATTTCATCACATCAGTACTATTGCACTAATTTCTCCCTCTTTTTCCCATTGTTTCTTACAGTGCATTTCATTACATCATTACTACTGCACTAATTTCTCTCTGTTCTTCCCATACTTTATTACAGTGCATTACATCACATTAGTATTATTGCACTAATTTCTCCCTCTTGGTCCCATAGTGTCTTCCTTTGCATTTAATCACATAAGCATTATTGTACCAATTTCTCGTTCTTTTTTTCATTGTGTTCTACAGATCATTTCATCACATTAGTATTATTGCACTAATTTCTATCTTTTCTTTTCATAATGTATTTCTGTGCATTTCATCACATTAGTATTATTGCACTAATTTCTCCCTCTTTTTCCCATTGTTTCTTACAGTGCATTTCATTACATCAGTACTATTGCACTAATTTCTCCCTCTTTTTCCCATTGTTTCTTACAGTGCATTTCATCACATCAGTACTACTGCACTAATTTCTTCCTCTTTTTGCCATTGTTTCTTACAGTGCATTTCATCACATCAGTACTATTGCACTAATTTCTCTCTGTTCTTCCCATTGTTTCTTACAGTGCATTTCATCACATCAGTACTACTGCACTAATTTCTTCCTCTTTTTGCCATTGTTTCTTACAGTGCATTTCATCACATCAGTGCTACTGCACTAATTTCTTCCTCTTTTTCCCATTGTTTCTTACAGTGCATTTCATCACATCAGTACTACTGCACTAATTTCTTCCTCTTTTTGCCATTGTTTCTTACAGTGCATTTCATCACATCAGTACTATTGCACTAATTTCTCCCTCTTTTTGCCATTGTTTCTTACAGTGCATTTCATCACATCAGTACTATTGCAATAATTTCTCCCTCTTTCTCCCATTGTTTCTTACAGTGCATTTCATCACATCAGTACTACTGCACTAATTTCTTCCTCTTTTTCCCATTGTTTCTTACAGTGCATTTCATCACATCAGTACTACTGCACTAATTTCTTCCTCTTTTTGCCATTGTTTCTTACAGTGCATTTCATCACATCAGTACTATTGCACTAATTTCTCTCTGTTCTTCCCATTGTTTCTTACAGTGCATTTCATCACATCAGTACTACTGCACTAATTTCTTCCTCTTTTTGCCATTGTTTCTTACAGTGCATTTCATCACATCAGTACTACTGCACTAATTTCTTCCTCTTCTTCCCATTGTTTCTTACAGTGCATTTCATCACATCAGTACTACTGCACTGATTTCTTCCTCTTTTTGCCATTGTTTCTTACAGTGCATTTCATCACATCAGTACTATTGCACTAATTTCTCCCTCTTTTTGCCATTGTTTCTTACAGTGCATTTCATCACATCAGTACTATTGCAATAATTTCTCCCTCTTTCTCCCATTGTTTCTTACAGTGCATTTCATCACATCAGTACTACCGAACTAATTTCTCCCTCTTTTTCCCATTGTTTCTTACAGTGCATTTCATCACATCAGTACTATTGCACTAATTTCTCCCTCTTTTTCCCATTGTTTCTTACAGTGCATTTCATTACATCATTACTACTGCACTAATTTCTCTCTGTTCTTCCCATACTTTCTTACAGTGCATTTCATCACATTAGTATTATTGCACTTATTTCCTCTATCTTCTCCCCATAGTTTCATACACTGCATTTCATCACATTTGTATTATTGCACTAATTTCTTCCTTTTCTCCCCAAAGTTTCTTACACTGCCTTTCATGACATTAGTTTATTGCACTAATTTCTCTCTTTTCTTCTAATAGTGTCTTCCTGTGCATTTCATCACAAAATAGTATTATTGCACTAATTTCTCAATGATCTTTCTTCTCTTCGGCCCTACAAAATAATATATACTCCGGTGATATGATGTTATAGGTTCCATATATGATTGTTATTTCAGTCGTCGTGTCAGGCGTTACAGGCGAGTCTATAGGAACGGTTACACCCTTGGATCTCATAAAGATCACTTCCAACCCTCAGAATTCTGAAGGCTACAGTTTTTCTCCTTAGCTCCACTGGATGGGCATCAATCGAGTAATCGTAATACTATTCACAGGCTCCGACAGCTGTGCATCGCCGACACTCCCTGACCAAGGGCCGAAGCGGCTGGCAGACTAGCAACCTCACTTAAGTCATCCTCCCGGACTAGAGTTTGTCAAGCTCTGGACCTTTGAGCACTCCCAACGCGCAAGAGTTCTGACCAGCCGAAAATCCCTAAGAGAAGATATAAGAATTCATATGTAGAGAGATTGTGTTGTAAATGTAGTGTGTGTATAGAGTGTAATAGAACGTGCAATGTAAAGTGTGTGTTGTCAGTAGTGTTAACGTTAGACTGGAGTACCGCGAGGGACTGAGGTCCACCTCAGCGGATAATTCTTTTTCGTGTATACAGCTCTGAGATTGTAGTAGGTCGAAGTTCATCCTAATATAAACGTAAAAACGTCTTAGCTATAAGGAAAATAACAGTGATAAATTTTGTATTCATTACTCTCATCATATTTACTGCCTACAGACGTTTATAGACTTACTTGTGCCAATCACACTGTAACCTTCCGATATTGTCAACTGTTAGAAAAATCTACATAATGGCTCTATTTACGATAGCTAACAGAAAAAAAGAGTTTCTGTCAGACATCTTTTTATGGCCGCCAATAGAAAACAACCGTTTCCTACCTGACCTAGTTATTTGTGAGTAATAGGATATCTCCTTCTCGCTTCAACCCTCTACTGCCTCCCTTTCTGCCTTGCTATTAGGTGATTACTCTCTAATACAAAGATGTTATCTATTTACTTATAGGGTTGAATTTTGAAATACAAAAACTTTTATGATGTAAAAGATTTCATTAACTTTTGCAGATGCAATGGTCAGCCACAGCGCCTACGAACCCTTCGCCAGTGTACCAAAGTCAAGGCTTGCTCAGTCCTCAAGTTACGTACCCAGGAGGTGCTACCTATTCCTTCACAGCCGACTTCCGGCCACCACCTCCTCCAGCGGAGCAGTCCTTCCTCTGTTCTACAAACTCCTCGTCGTTTAAACCGATAATGAACAAGACTGTGACGTTCCCGGCTGCCAATAGTGCGTGTGCGTTGAAACACAACAAACGGAGCAGCGCGAACGCCTCGAAACTCCACACTAGTCTGGTGCCCCTTACTGAAGGCGATTCCTCCAGGCCCAACCTCTGCAGGATTTGTGGTAAAACGTACGCAAGGCCCAGTACTTTGAAAACACATTTACGAACTCACTCCGGAGAAAAGCCGTATCGGTGTGACGATTGCAATAAGTCGTTTAGTCAAGCTGCTAACCTAACCGCCCACGTCCGGACGCACTCCGGAGAGAAGCCTTTCCGATGTCCGATATGCGCAAGAAGGTTCTCACAATCGTCTTCAGTGACGACACACATGAGGACCCACTCTGGGGAGCGTCCGTATAGATGTAGACTGTGCAAGAAAGCTTTCTCCGATTCGTCGACGTTAACAAAACATTTGAGAATACATTCGGGTGAAAAGCCGTACCAGTGCAAGTTGTGTTTGCTAAGGTTCTCGCAATCGGGCAATTTGAACAGGCACATGAGAGTCCACGGTAGTTCTAACGGCGGCTTGTTACCCGCCTGACAATACAACCAGTCATGGCCTATCTTCTGCCACCGTAACGTAAGCTTCAGCTATTAGCTAATAGGATACCAGTGCAAGTTGTGTTTGCTAAGGTTCTCGCAATCGGGCAATTTGAACAGGCACATGAGAGTCCACGGTAGTACTAACGGCGGCTTGTTACCCGCCTGACAATACAACCAGTCATGGCCTATCTTCTGCCACCGTAACGTAAGCTTCAGCTATTAGCTAGAATACCAGTGCAAGTTGTGTTTGCTACGATCCTCGCTGTCGGGCAGTTTGTACAGACACATGAGAGTCCACGGTAGTTCTAACGGCGGCTTGTTACCCGCCTGACAATACAACCAGTCATGGCCTATCTTCTGCCACCGTAACGTAAGCTTCAGCTATTAGCTAATAGGATACCAGTGCAAGTTGTGTTTGCTAAGGTTCTCGCAATCGGGCAATTTGAACAGGCACATGAGAGTCCACGGTAGTTCTAACGGCGGCTTGTTACCCGTCTGACAATACAACCAGTCATGGCCTATCTTCTGCCACCGTAACATAAGCTTCAACTCCATACCTGTGCAATACACAGCACGAAAACAAGGTCCTGTTAGAGCCAATCTGATTGTATTCTTTCAATTCTTAGTGTTGTTATACTAATATAATTTGTAATATAATATTAATTTATAATATTGTATATATTATCTAGGATTTTTTTAAAGTATTTAAAATGATACATTTATGGATCAACGGCCTTTCTAGTCACCAGAATAACCAAACAACATATAGGTTAGAGTCATATGATGATAGCACGTAATGAAATTCACAAATTTATTATTTTTATGGTGAAATCATATTTTGGAAATAAAACTGTTATTTAATAGGGGCAAACGTTTTAATACGTTACACAATTTTATTTAGGAGTCATTCGGGAGAAATTGGAGAAGTTCCGAAAGTGTTTATATATTTTAGTTTAACCACTAACTTTGATATTGAAACATTTGATAAAAGTTAAATTATTCCTAAACCTATGTATAATGTAGATTACATCCATTGAATTGAAAATGCATGCAGAGATTTACTCTTTTCTTCTCTGACTCTGCTTTCTGATGAAGTATTAACTCCAACTAGTACTTAATCATTTTTTTAAAAAAGAAAATATATGAGACACATCTAATGTAGAACAGATACAATTGATTTTCAATACTCCTATCATGACATTGGCATGCAAAAAATAAATAATACGTATAATTATAGGCATGATACAAAAAAGCTGTATCTTTAGTCTACCAGTCAGGTGCTTCAGATAAACTACTCTATCACATCAGCTGCTTCAATATGATGTTGTCCATCACTTACACTCTTCACATCAGCTGCTTCAATATGATGTTGTCTATCACTTACATTTTTCAAATCAGATGCTTCAATATGATGTTGTCTATCACTTACACTCTTCACATCAGCTGCTTCAATATGATGTTGTCTATCACTTACACTCTTCACATCAGCTGCTTCAATATGATGTTGACTCTTCACATCAGCTGCTTCAATATGATGTTGTCTATCACTTACACTCTTCACATCAACTGCTTCAATATGATGTTGACTATGACTTACACTCTTCACATCAGCTGCTTCAATATGATGGTGTCTATCACTTACACTCTTAACATCAGCTGCTTCAATATGATGTTGTCTATCACTTACACTCTTCACATCAGCTGCTTCAATATGATGGTGTCTATCACTTACACTCTTCACATCAGCTGCTTCAATATGATGGTGTCTATCACTTACACCCTTCACATCAGCTGATTCAATATGATGTTGTCTATCACTTAGACCCTTCACATCAGCCGCTCTATTATGTGATGTTAACTCTATCACTCAGACCCTTCACATCAGCTGCTTCAAAATGATGTTGACTCTATCACTTAGACTATTCACATCAGCTGCTTCCATATGATGTTGAATCGATCACCTCGACCCTTCACATCAGCTGCTTCAATATGATGTTGACTATCACTTAGACCCTTCACATCAGCTGCTTCAATATGATGTTGACTCTATTACTCAGACCCTTCACATCAGCTTCTCCAATATGATCTTGGCTATATCACTTAGACCTTCACATCAGCTCCTTCAAATCATATATTGACTATCACTTAGACCCTTCACATCAGCCGCTCTATTATGTGATGTTGACTCTATCACTCAGACCCTTCACATCAGCTGCTTCAAAATGATGTTGACTCTATCACTTACACCCTTCACATAGGATGCATCAATATGATATTGACTCTACTAATCGAATTCTTGACATAATCCACTTCAATATGATATTGACTCTAAATCCTGTTCAATATAATGTTGACTATATCAATCATTCCTTCACATCAGTTGCTTCAATATGATGTTGATTCTACTACTTTCACTCTTTACATAATCCACTTCAATATAATGTTGACTCTATCAAACATTCCTTCACATCAGCTGCTTTATTATGATGTTGACTCTACTACTGACTTTCTTGACATAATCCACTTCAATATAGTGTTGACTCTATCAATCATTCCTTCACATCAGTTGCTTCAATATGATGTTGACTCTACTACTTTCATTCTTTACATAATCCACTTCAATATGATATTGACTCTACTACTAACAATCTTGACATAATCCACTTCAATATGATATTGACTCACCTACTCACATTCTTGACATAATCCTGTTCAATATAATGTTGACTATATCAATCATTCCTTCACATCAGTTGCTTCAATATGATATTGACTCTACTACTGACATTCTTGACATAATCCACTTCAATATAATGTTGATTCTATCAATCATTCCTTCACATCAGTTGCTTCAATATGATGTTGACTCTACTACTTTCACTCTTTACATAATCCACTTCAATATGATATTGACTCTACTACTGACATTATTGACATAATCCACTTCAATATAATGTTGACTCTATCAATCATTCCTTCACATCATTTCCTTCAATATGATATTGACTCTACTACTGACACTCTTGACATAATCCACTTCAATATAATGTTGACTCTACTACTGACTTTCTTGACATAATCCACTTCAATATAATGTTGACTCTATCAATCATTCCATCACATCAGTTGCTTCAATATGATGTTGACTCTACTAATTTTCAGTCTTTACATATTCCACTTCAATATGATGTTGACTCTACTACTGAAATTCTTGACATAATCCACTTCAACATAATGTTACTCTATCAAACATTCCTTCACATCAGTTGCTTCAATATGATGTTGACTCTACTACATTAACTCTTTACATAATCCACTTCAATATGATATTGACTCTACTACTAACATCCTTGACATAATCCACTTCAACATAATGTTGATTCTATCAATCATTCCTTCACATCAGTTGCTTTAATATGATGTTGACTCTACTACTTTCACTCTTTACATAATCCACTTCAATATGATATTGACTCTACTACTGACATTTTTGACATAATCCACTTCAATATAATGTTGACTCTATCAATCATTCCTTCACATCAGTTGCTTCAATATGATGTTGACTCTACTACTTTCACTCTTTACATAATCCACTTCAATATGATGTTGACTTTAGTACTGTCATTCTTGACACAATCCACTTCAATATGATATTTTGCTCTACTACTCACATTCTTGACATATTCCACTTCAATATAATGTTGACCCTATCAATCATTTCTTCACATCAGATCCTTCAATATGATGTTGACTCTACTACTGACATTCTTGACAAAATCCACTTCAATATAATGTTGACTCTATCAATCATTCCATCACATCAGTTGCTTCAATATGATGTTGACTCTACTAATTTTCAGTCTTTACATATTCCACTTCAATATGATGTTGACTCTACTACTGACATTCTTGACATAGTCCACTTCAACATAATGTTACTCTATCAAACATTCCTTCACATCAGTTGCTTCAATATGATGTTGACTCTACTACAATCACTCTTTACATAATCCACTTCAATATGATATTGACTCTACTACTAACATTCTTGACATAATCCACTTCAACATAATGTTGATTCTATCAATCATTCCTTCACATCAGTTGCTTCAATATGATGTTGACTCTACTACTTTCACTCTTTACATAATCCACTTCAATATGATATTGACTATACTACTAACATTCTTGACATAATTCACTTCAATATGATATTGACTCTACTACTTACATTCTTGACATAATCCTGTTCAATATAATGTTGACTATATCAATCATTCCTTCACATCAGTTGCTTCAATATGGTGTTGACTCTACTAATGTCACTCTTGACATAATCCACTTCAATATGATGTTGACTCTACTACTGACATTCTTGACATAATCCACTTCAATATAATGTTGACTCTATCAAACATTCCTTCACATCAGTTGCTTTATTATGATGTTGACTCTACTACTGACTTTCTTGACATAATCCACTTCAACATAATGTTGATTCTATCAATCATTCCTTCACATCAGTTGCTTCAATATGATGTTGACTCTACTACATTCACTCTTTACATAATCCACTTCAATATGATATTGACTCTACTACTAACATTCTTGACATAATCCACTTCAACATAATGTTGATTCTATCAATCATTCCTTCACATCAGTTGCTTCAATATGATGTTGACTCTACTACTTTCATTCTTTACATAATCCACTTCAATATGATATTGACTCTACTAATAACAATCTTGACATAATCCACTTCAATATGATATTGACTCACCTACTCACATTCTTGACATAATCCACTTCAATATAATGTTGACTCTATCAATCATTCCTTCACATCAGTTGCTTCAATATGATGTTGACTCTACTACTTTCACTCTTTACATAATCCACTTCAATATGATGTTGACTTTAGTACTGTCATTCTTGACATAATCCACTTCAATATGATATTTTGCTCTACTACTCACATTCTTGACATATTCCACTTCAATATAATGTTGACCCTATCAATCATTTCTTCACATCAGTTCCTTCAATATGATGTTGACTCTACTACTGACATTCTTGACAAAATCCACTTCAATATAATGTTGACTCTATCAATCATTCCATCACATCAGTTGCTTCAATATGATGTTGACTCTACTAATTTTCAGTCTTTACATAATCCACTTCAATATGATATTGACTCTACTGCTAACATTCTTGACATAATCCACTTCCATATAATGTTGACTCTATCAATCATTCCTTCACATCAGTTGCTTCAATATGGTGTTGACTCTACTAATGTCACTCTTGACATAATCCACTTCAATCTGATATTGACTCTACTACTAACATTCTTGACATAATTCACTTCGTTATGATATTGACTCTACTACTTACATTCTTCACATAATACTGTTCAATATAATGTTGAATATATCAATCATTCCTTCACATCAGTTGCTTCAATATGATGTTAATTCTACTACTGTCACTCTTGACATAAACCACTTCAATATGATGTTGACTTTAGTACTGTCATTCTTGACATAATCCACTTCAATATGATATTTTCTCTACTACTCACATTCTTGACATATTCCACTTCAATATAATGTTGACTCTATCAATCATTCCTTCATATCAGTTGCTTCAAAATGATGTTGACTCTACTACTGACATTCTTGACATAATCCACTTCAATATAATGTTGACTCTATCAATCATTCCTTCACATCAGTTGCTTCAATATGATGTTGACTCTACTACTTTCACTCTTTACATAATCCACTTCAATATAATGTTGACTCTACTACTGACATTCTTGACATAATAAACTTTAATATAATGTTACTCTATCAAACATATCCTTCAGATCAGTTGCTTCAATATGAGGTTCACTCTACTACTTTCACTCTTTACATAATCCACTTCAATATGATATTGACTCTACTACTAACATTCTTGTCATAACCCACTTCAATATGATATTAACTCTACTACTCACATTCTTGAATTTATCGACTTCAATATAATGTTGACTCTATCAAACATTCCTTCACATCATTTGCTTCAATATGATGTCGATGCTACTACTTTCAATCTTAACATAATCCACTTCAATATGGTGTTGACTCTACTACCGACATTCTTGGCATAATCCACTTCAACATAATGTTACTCTATCAAACATTCCTTCACATCAGTTGCTTCAATATGATGTTGACTCTACTACTTTCACTCTTTACATAATCCACTTCAATATGATATTGACTCTACTACTAACATTCTTGACATAATTCACTTCAATATGATATTGACTCTACTACTTACATTCTTGACATAATCCTGTTCAATATAATGTTGACTATATCAATCATTCCTTCACATCAGTTGCTTCAATATGGTGTTGACTCTACTAATGTCACTCTTGACATAATCCACTTCAATATGATGTTGACTCTACTACTGACATTCTTGACATAATCCACTTCAATATAATGTTGACTCTACTACTGACATTCTTGACCTAATCCACTTCAATATAATGTTGACTCTATCAAACATACCTTCACATCAGTTACTTTATTATGATGTTGACTCTACTACTGACTTTCTTGACATAATCCACTTCAATATAGTGTTGACTCTATCAATCATTCCTTCACATCAGTTGCTTCAATATGATGTTGACTCTACTACCTTCATTCTTTACATAATCCACTTCAATATGATATTGACTCGACTACTAACAGTCTTGACATAATCCACTTCAATATGATATTGACTCACCTACTCACATTCTTGACATAATCCTGTTCAATATAATGTTGACTATATCAATCATTCCTTCACATCAGTTGCTTCAATATGGTGTTGACTCTACTAATGTCACTCTTGACATAATCCACTTCAATATGATGTTGACTCTACTACTGACATTCTTGACATAATCCACTTCAATATAATGTTGACTCTATCAAACATTCCTTCACATCAGTTGCTTCAATATGATATTGACTCTACTACTGACATTCTTGACATAATCCCCTTCAATATAATGTTGATTCTATCAATCATTCCTTCACATCAGTTGCTTCAATATGGTGTTGACTCTACTACTTTTACGCTTTACATAATCCACTTCAATATGATATTGACTCTACTACTGACATTTTTGACATAATCCACTTCAATATAATGTTGACTCTATCAATCATTCCTTCACATCAGTTGCTTCAATATGATGTTGACTCTACTACTTTCACTCTTTACATAATCCACTTCAATATGATGTTGACTTTAGTACTGTCATTCTTGACATAATCCAATTCAATATGATATTTACTCTACTACTCACATTCTTGACATATTCCACTTCAATATAATGTTGACTCTATCAATCATTTCTTCACATCAGTTCCTTCAATATGATGTTGACTCTACTACTGACATTCTTAACAAAATCCACTTCAATATAATGTTGACTCTATCAATCATACCATCCCATCAGTTGCTTCAATATGATGTTGACTCTACTAATTTTTAGTCTTTACATAATCCACTTCAATATGATGTTGACTCTACTACTGACATTCTTGACATAATCCACTTCAATATGATGTTGACTCTACTACTGACATTCTTGACCTAATCCACTTCAATATAATGTTGACTCTATCAAACATTCCTTCACATCAGTTACTTTATTATGATGTTGACTCTACTACTGACTTTCTTGACATAATCCACTTCAATATAGTGTTGACTCTATCAATCATTCCTTCACATCAGTTGCTTCAATATGATGTTGACTCTACTACCTTCATTCTTTACATAATCCACTTCAATATGATATTGACTCGACTACTAACAGTCTTGACATAATCCACTTCAATATCATATTGACTCACCTACTCACATTCTTGACATAATCCTGTTCAATATAATGTTGACTATATCAATCATTCCTTCACATCAGTTGCTTCAATATGGTGTTGACTCTACTAATGTCACTCTTGACATAATCCACTTCAATATGATGTTGACTCTACTACTGACATTCTTGACATAATCCACTTCAATATAATGTTGACTCTATCAAACATTCCTTCACATCAGTTGCTTCAATATGATATTGACTCTACTACTGACATTCTTGACATAATCCACTTCAATATAATGTTGATTCTATCAATCATTCCTTCACATCAGTTGCTTCAATATGATGGTGACTCTACTACTTTTACGCTTTACATAATCCACTTCAATATGATATTGACTCTACTACTGACATTTTTGACATAATCCACTTCAATATAATGTTGACTCTATCAATTATTCCTTCACATCAGTTGCTTCAATATGATGTTGACTCTACTACTTTCACTCTTTACATAATCCACTTCAATATGATGTTGACTTTAGTACTGTCATTCTTGACATAATCCACTTCAATATGATATTTACTCTACTACTCACATTCTTGACATATTCCACTTCAATATAATGTTGACTCTATCAATCATTTCTTCACATCAGTTCCTTCAATATGATGTTGACTCTACTACTGACATTCTTAACAAAATCCACTTCAATATAATGTTGACTCTATCAATCATACCATCCCATCAGTTGCTTCAATATGATGTTGACTCTACTAATTTTTAGTCTTTACATAATCCACTTCAATATGATGTTGACTCTACTACTGACATTCTTGACATAATCCACTTCAACATAATGTTACTCTATCAAACATTCCTTCACATCATTTGCTTCAATATGATGTTTACTCTACTACTTTTACTCTTTACATAATCCACTTCAAAATGGTGTTGACTCTACTACCGACATTCTTGACATAATCCACTTCAACATAATGTCACTCTATCAAACATTCCTTCACATCAGTTGCTTCAATATGATGTTGACTCTACTACTTTCACTCTTTACATAATCCACTTCAATATGATATTGACTCTAATACTAACATTCTTGACATAATTCACTTCAATATGATATTGACTCTACTACTTACATTCTTGACATAATCCTGTTCAATATAATGTTGAATATATCAATCATTCCTTCACATCAGTTGCTTCAATATGATGTTAATTCTACTACTGTCACTCTTGACATAATCCAATTCAATATGATGTTGACTTTATTAATGTCATTCTTGACATAATCCACTTCAATATGATATTTACTCAACTACTCACATTCTTGACATATTCCACTTCCATATAATGTTGACTCTATCAATCATTCCTTCATATCAGTTGCTTCAAAATGATGTTGACTCTACTACTGACATTCTTGACATAATCCACTTCAATATAATGTTGACTCTAATGAACATTCCTTCACATCAGTTCCTTCAATATGATGTTGACTCTACTACTTTCACACTTTACATAATCCACTTCAATATAATGTTGACTCTACTACTGACATTCTTGACTTAATCCACTTTAATATAATGTTACTCTATCAAACATATCCTTCAGATCAGTTGCTTCAATATGAGGTTGACTCTACTACTTTCACTCTTTACATAATCTACTTCAATATGATATTGACTCTACTACTATCATTCTTGACATAACCCACTTCAATATGATATTAACTCTACTACTCACATTCTTGACATTATCCACTTCAATATAACGTTGACTCTATCAAACATTCCTTGCCATCATTTGTTTCAATATGATGTTGACTCTACTACTTTCACTCTTTACATAATCCACTTCAATATGGTGTTGACTCTACTACTCACATTCTTGACATAATCCTGTTCAATATAATGTTGACTATATCAATCATTCCTTCACATCGGTTGCTTCAATATGATGTTGACTCTACTACTTTCACTCTGTACATAATCCACTTCAATATGATGTTGACTCTACTACTCACATTCTTGACATAATCCACTTTAATATGATATTAACTCTACTACTTACATTCTTGATATTATCCACTTCAATATAATGTTGGCTCTATCAATCATTCCTTCACATCAGTTGCTTCAATATGATGTTGACTCTACTACTGTCACTCTTGACATAATCCACTTCAATATGTTGTTGACTCTACTACCGACATTCTTGACATAATCCACTTCAATATAATGTTACTCTATCAATCATTCCTTCACATCAGTTGCTTCAATATGATGTTGACTCTACTACTTTCACTCTTTACATAATCCACTTCAATATAAGGTTGACTCTACTACTGACATTCTTGACATAATCCACTTTAATATAATGTTACTCTATCAAACATATCCTTCAGATCAGTTGCTTCAATATGAGGTTGACTCTACTACTTTCGCTCTTCACATAATCCACTTCAATATCATATTGACTCTACTACTAACATTCTTGACATAATCCACTTCAATATGATATTGACTCTACTACTCCCATTCTTGACATACTTCACTTCAATATGATATTGACTCTACTACTCACATTCTTGACATAATACTGTTCAATATAATGTTGACTATATCAATCATTCCTTCACATCAGTTGCTTCAATATGATGTTAATTCTACTACTGTCACTCTTGAAATAATCCATTTCAAAATGATGTTGACTTTAGTACTGTCACTCTTAACAAATCCACCTTAATATGATATTTACTCTACTACTCACATTCTTGACATATTCCACTTCAATATAATGTTGACTCTATCAATCATTCCTTCATATCAGTTCCTTCAATATGATGTTGACTCCACTACTTTCACTCTTTACATAATCCACTTCAATATGATATTGACTCTACTACTTTCACTCTTTACATAATCCACTTCAATATAATGTTGACTCTAATACTAACATTCTTGACATAATCCACTTCAATATGATATTTACTCTACTACTCACATTCTTGACATATTCCACTTCAATATAATGTTGACCCTATCAATCATTTCTTCACATCAGTTCCTTCAATATGATGTTGACTCTACTACTGACATTCTTAACAAAATCCACTTCAATATAATGTTGACTCTATCAATCATACCATCCCATCAGTTGCTTCAATATGATGTTGACTCTACTAATTTTTAGTCTTTACATAATCCACTTCAATATGATGTTGACTCTACTACTGACATTCTTGACATAATCCACTTCAATATGATGTTGACTCTACTACTGACATTCTTGACCTAATCCACTTCAATATAATGTTGACTCTATCAAACATTCCTTCACATCAGTTACTTTATTATGATGTTGACTCTACTACTGACTTTCTTGACATAATCCACTTCAATATAGTGTTGACTCTATCAATCATTCCTTCACATCAGTTGCTTCAATATGATGTTGACTCTACTACCTTCATTCTTTACATAATCCACTTCAATATGATATTGACTCGACTACTAACAGTCTTGACATAATCCACTTCAATATGATATTGACTCACCTACTCACATTCTTGACATAATCCTGTTCAATATAATGTTGACTATATCAATCATTCCTTCACATCAGTTGCTTCAATATGGTGTTGACTCTACTAATGTCACTCTTGACATAATCCACTTCAATATGATGTTGACTCTACTACTGACATTCTTGACATAATCCACTTCAATATAATGTTGACTCTATCAAACATTCCTTCACATCAGTTGCTTCAATATGATATTGACTCTACTACTGACATTCTTGACATAATCCACTTCAATATAATGTTGATTCTATCAATAATTCCTTCACATCAGTTGCTTCAATATGATGGTGACTCTACTACTTTTACGCTTTACATAATCCACTTCAATATGATATTGACTCTACTACTGACATTTTTGACATAATCCACTTCAATATAATGTTGACTCTATCAATTATTCCTTCACATCAGTTGCTTCAATATGATGTTGACTCTACTACTTTCACTCTTTACATAATCCACTTCAATATGATGTTGACTTTAGTACTGTCATTCTTGACATAATCCACTTCAATATGATATTTACTCTACTACTCACATTCTTGACATATTCCACTTCAATATAATGTTGACTCTATCAATCATTTCTTCACATCAGTTCCTTCAATATGATGTTGACTCTACTACTGACATTCTTAACAAAATCCACTTCAATATAATGTTGACTCTATCAATCATACCATCCCATCAGTTGCTTCAATATGATGTTGACTCTACTAATTTTTAGTCTTTACATAATCCACTTCAATATGATGTTGACTCTACTACTGACATTCTTGACATAATCCACTTCAACATAATGTTACTCTATCAAACATTCCTTCACATCAGTTGCTTCAATATGATGTTGACTGTACTACTTTCAGTCTTTACATAATCCACTTCAATATTATATTGACTCTACTACTAACATTCTTGACATAATTCACTTCAATATAATGTTGACTCTATCAAACATTCTTTCACATCATTTGCTTCAATATGATGTTTACTCTACTACTTTTACTCTTTACATAATCCACTTCAAAATGGTGTTGACTCTACTACCGACATTCTTGACATAATCCACTTCAACATAATGTCACTCTATCAAACATTCCTTCACATCAGTTGCTTCAATATGATGTTGACTCTACTACTTTCACTCTTTACATAATCCACTTCAATATGATATTGACTCTAATACTAACATTCTTGACATAATTCACTTCAATATGATATTGACTCTACTACTTACATTCTTGACATAATCCTGTTCAATATAATGTTGAATATATCAATCATTCCTTCACATCAGTTGCTTCAATATGATGTTAATTCTACTACTGTCACTCTTGACATAATCCAATTCAATATGATGTTGACTTTATTAATGTCATTCTTGACATAATCCACTTCAATATGATATTTACTCAACTACTCACATTCTTGACATATTCCACTTCCATATAATGTTGACTCTATCAATCATTCCTTCATATCAGTTGCTTCAAAATGATGTTGACTCTACTACTGACATTCTTGACATAATCCACTTCAATATAATGTTGACTCTAATGAACATTCCTTCACATCAGTTCCTTCAATATGATGTTGACTCTACTACTTTCACACTTTACATAATCCACTTCAATATAATGTTGACTCTACTACTGACATTCTTGACTTAATCCACTTTAATATAATGTTACTCTATCAAACATATCCTTCAGATCAGTTGCTTCAATATGAGGTTGACTCTACTACTTTCACTCTTTACATAATCTACTTCATTATGATATTGACTCTACTACTATCATTCTTGACATAACCCACTTCAATATGATACTAACTCTACTACTCACATTCTTGTCATTATCCACTTCAATATAACGTTGACTCTATCAAACATTCCTTGCCATCATTTGTTTCAATATGATGTTGACTCTACTACTTTCACTCTTTACATAATCCACTTCAATATGGTGTTGACTCTACTACTCACATTCTTGACATAATCCTGTTCAATATAATGTTGACTATATCAATCATTCCTTCACATCGGTTGCTTCAATATGATGTTGACTCTACTACTTTCACTCTGTACATAATCCACTTCAATATGATGTTGACTCTACTACTCACATTCTTGACATAATCCACTTTAATATGATATTAACTCTACTACTTACATTCTTGATATTATCCACTTCAATATAATGTTGGCTCTATCAATCATTCCTTCACATCAGTTGCTTCAATATGATGTTGACTCTACTACTGTCACTCTTGACATAATCCACTTCAATATGTTGTTGACTCTACTACCGACATTCTTGACATAATCCACTTCAATATAATGTTACTCTATCAATCATTCCTTCACATCAGTTGCTTCAATATGATGTTGACTCTACTACTTTCACTCTTTACATAATCCACTTCAATATAAGGTTGACTCTACTACTGACATTCTTGACATAATCCACTTTAATATAATGTTACTCTATCAAACATATCCTTCAGATCAGTTGCTTCAATATGAGGTTGACTCTACTACTTTCGCTCTTCACATAATCCACTTCAATATCATATTGACTCTACTACTAACATTCTTGACATAATCCACTTCAATATGATATTGACTCTACTACTCCCATTCTTGACATAATTCACTTCAATATGATATTGACTCTACTACTCACATTCTTGACATAATACTGTTCAATATAATGTTGACTATATCAATCATTCCTTCACATCAGTTGCTTCAATATGATGTTAATTCTACTACTGTCACTCTTGACATAATCCATTTCAAAATGATGTTGACTTTAGTACTGTCACTCTTAACAAATCCACCTTAATATGATATTTACTCTACTACTCACATTCTTGACATATTCCACTTCAATATAATGTTGACTCTATCAATCATTCCTTCATATCAGTTCCTTCAATATGATGTTGACTCCACTACTTTCACTCTTTACATAATCCACTTCAATATGATATTGACTCTACTACTTTCACTCTTTACATAATCCACTTCAATATAATGTTGACTCTAATACTAACATTCTTGACATAATCCACTTCAATATGATATTGACTCTACTACTCACATTCTTGACATAATCCTGTTCAATATAATGTTGACTCTATCAAACATTCCTTCACATCAGTTGCTTAATTATGATGTTGACTCTACTACTGACTTTCTTGACATAATCCACTTCAATATAGTGTTGACTCTATCAATCATTCCTTCACATCAGTGGCTTCAATATGATGTTGACTCTACTACTTTCATTCTTTACATAATCCACTTCAATATATTATTGACTCTACTACTAACAATCTTGACATAATCCACTTCAATATGATATTGACTCTACTACTCACATTCTTGACGTAATCCTGTTCAATATAATGTTGACTATATCAATCATTCCTTCACATCAGTTGCTTCAATATGGTGTTGACTCTACTAATGTCACTCTTGACATAATCCACTTCAATATGATGTTTACTCTACTACTGACATTCTTGACATAATCCACTTCAATATAATGTTGACTCTATCAAACATTCCTTCACATCATTTGCTTCAATATGATGTCGACTCTACTACTTTCAATTTTAACATAATCCACTTCAATATAGTGTTGACTCTACTACCGACATTCTTGGCATAATCCACTTCAACATAATGTTACTCTATCAAACATTCCTTCACATCAGTTCCTTCAATATGATGTTGACACTACTACTTTCATTCTTTACATAATCCACCTCAATATGATATTGACTCTACTACTAACATTCTTGACATAATCCACTTCAATATGATATTGACTCTATTACTCCCATTCTTGACATAATTCACTTCAATATGATATTTTCTCTACTACTCACATTCTTGACATATTCCACTTCAATATAATGTTGACTCTATCAAACATTCCTTCACATCAGTTTCTTCAATATGATATTGACTCTACTACTGACATTCTTGACATAATCCACTTCAATATAATGTGTACTCTATCAATCATTCCTTCACATCATTTGCTTCAATATGATGTTGACTCTACTACTTTCACTCTTTACATAATCCACTTCAATATGGTGTTGCTCTACTACTCACATTCTTGACATAATCCTGTTCAATATAATGTTACTCTATCAAACATTCCTTCACATCAGTTGCTTTAACTAGATGTTGACTCTACTAATTTCACTCTTTATATAATCCACCTCAATATGATATTGACTCTACTACTAACATTCTTGACATAATCCACTTCAATAAGATATTGACTCTACTACTCCCATTCTTGACATAACTCACTTCAATATGATATTTACTCTACTACTCACATTCTTGACATAATCCTGTTCAATATAATGTTGACTCTATCAAACATTCCTTCACATCAGTTGCTTCAATATGATGTTGACTCTACTTTCATTCTTTACATAATCCACTTCAATATGATATTGACTCTACTACTAACAATCTTGACATAATCCACTTCAATATGATGTTGACTTTAGTACTGTCATTCTTGACATAATCCACTTCAATATGATATTTACTCTACTACTCACATTCTTGACATATTCCACTTCAATATAATGTTGACTCTATCAATCATTCCTTCATATCAGTTGCTTCAAAATGATGTTGACTCTACTACTGACATTCTTGACATAATCCACTTCAATATAATGTTGACTCTATCAATCATTCCTTCACATCAGTTGCTTCAATATGATGTTGACTCTACTACTTTCACTCTTTACATAATCCACTTCAATATAATGTTGTCTCTACTACTGACATTCTTGACATAATCCACTTTAATATAATGTTACTCTATCAAACATATCCTTCAGATCAGTTGCTTCAATATGAGGTTGACTCTACTACTTTCACTCTTTACATAATCCACTTCAATATGATATTGACTCTACTACTAACATTCTTGACATAACCCACTTCAATATGATATTAACTCTACTACTCACATTCTTGACTATATTCACTTCAATATAATGTTGACTCTATCGAACATTCCTTCACATCATTTGCTTCAATATGATGTTGACTCTACTACTTTCACTCTTTACATAATCCACTTCAATATAATGTTGTCTCTACTACTGACATTCTTGACATAATCCACTTTAATATAATGTTACTCTATCAAACATATCCTTCAGATCAGTTGCTTCAATATGATGTTGACTCTACTACTTTCACTCTTTACATAATCCACTTCAATATGATATTGACTCTAATACTAACATTCTTGACATAATTCACTTCAATATGATATTGACTCTACTACTTACATTCTTGACATAATCCTGTTCAATATAATGTTGAATATATCAATCATTCCTTCACATCAGTTGCTTCAATATGATGTTAATTCTACTACTGTCACTCTTGACATAATCCAATTCAATATGATGTTGACTTTATTAATGTCATTCTTGACATAATCCACTTCAATATGATATTTACTCAACTACTCACATTCTTGACATATTCCACTTCCATATAATGTTGACTCTATCAATCATTCCTTCATATCAGTTGCTTCAAAATGATGTTGACTCTACTACTGACATTCTTGACATAATCCACTTCAATATAATGTTGACTCTAATGAACATTCCTTCACATCAGTTCCTTCAATATGATGTTGACTCTACTACTTTCACACTTTACATAATCCACTTCAATATAATGTTGACTCTACTACTGACATTCTTGACTTAATCCACTTTAATATAATGTTACTCTATCAAACATATCCTTCAGATCAGTTGCTTCAATATGAGGTTGACTCTACTACTTTCACTCTTTACATAATCTACTTCAATATGATATTGACTCTACTACTATCATTCTTGACATAACCCACTTCAATATGATATTAACTCTACTACTCACATTCTTGACATTATCCACTTCAATATAACGTTGACTCTATCAAACATTCCTTCCCATCATTTGTTTCAATATGATGTTGACTCTACTACTTTCACTCTTTACATAATCCACTTCAATATAAGGTTGACTCTACTACTGACATTCTTGACATAATCCACTTTAATATAATGTTACTCTATCAAACATATCCTTCAGATCAGTTGCTTCAATATGAGGTTGACTCTACTACTTTCGCTCTTCACATAATCCACTTCAATATCATATTGACTCTACTACTAACATTCTTGACATAATCCACTTCAATATGATATTGACTCTACTACTCCCATTCTTGACATAATTCACTTCAATATGATATTGACTCTACTACTCACATTCTTGACATAATACTGTTCAATATAATGTTGACTATATCAATCATTCCTTCACATCAGTTGCTTCAATATGATGTTAATTCTACTACTGTCACTCTTGACATAATCCATTTCAAAATGATGTTGACTTTAGTACTGTCACTCTTAACAAATCCACCTTAATATGATATTTACTCTACTACTCACATTCTTGACATATTCCACTTCAATATAATGTTGACTCTATCAATCATTCCTTCATATCAGTTCCTTCAATATGATGTTGACTCCACTACTTTCACTCTTTACATAATCCACTTCAATATGATATTGACTCTACTACTTTCACTCTTTACATAATCCACTTCAATATAATGTTGACTCTAATACTAACATTCTTGACATAATCCACTTCAATATGATATTGACTCTACTACTCACATTCTTGACATAATCCTGTTCAATATAATGTTGACTCTATCAAACATTCCTTCACATCAGTTGCTTAATTATGATGTTGACTCTACTACTGACTTTCTTGACATAATCCACTTCAATATAGTGTTGACTCTATCAATCATTCCTTCACATCAGTGGCTTCAATATGATGTTGACTCTACTACTTTCATTCTTTACATAATCCACTTCAATATATTATTGACTCTACTACTAACAATCTTGACATAATCCACTTCAATATGATATTGACTCTACTACTCACATTCTTGACGTAATCCTGTTCAATATAATGTTGACTATATCAATCATTCCTTCACATCAGTTGCTTCAATATGGTGTTGACTCTACTAATGTCACTCTTGACATAATCCACTTCAATATGATGTTTACTCTACTACTGACATTCTTGACATAATCCACTTCAATATAATGTTGACTCTATCAAACATTCCTTCACATCATTTGCTTCAATATGATGTCGACTCTACTACTTTCAATTTTAACATAATCCACTTCAATATAGTGTTGACTCTACTACCGACATTCTTGGCATAATCCACTTCAACATAATGTTACTCTATCAAACATTCCTTCACATCAGTTCCTTCAATATGATGTTGACTCTACTACTTTCATTCTTTACATAATCCACCTCAATATGATATTGACTCTACTACTAACATTCTTGACATAATCCACTTCAATATGATATTGACTCTATTACTCCCATTCTTGACATAATTCACTTCAATATGATATTTTCTCTACTACTCACATTCTTGACATATTCCACTTCAATATAATGTTGACTCTATCAAACATTCCTTCACATCAGTTTCTTCAATATGATATTGACTCTACTACTGACATTCTTGACATAATCCACTTCAATATAATGTTGACTCTATCAATCATTCCTTCACATCATTTGCTTCAATATGATGTTGACTCTACTACTTTCACTCTTTACATAATCCACTTCAATATGGTGTTGCTCTACTACTCACATTCTTGACATAATCCTGTTCAATATAATGTTACTCTATCAAACATTCCTTCACATCAGTTGCTTTAACTAGATGTTGACTCTACTAATTTCACTCTTTATATAATCCACCTCAATATGATATTGACTCTACTACTAACATTCTTGACATAATCCACTTCAATAAGATATTGACTCTACTACTCCCATTCTTGACATAACTCACTTCAATATGATATTTATTCTACTACTCACATTCTTGACATAATCCTGTTCAATATAATGTTGACTCTATCAAACATTCCTTCACATCAGTTGCTTTATTATGATGTTGACTCTTTTACTGACTTTCTTGACATAATCCACTTCAATATAGTGTTGACTCTATCAATCATTCCTTCACATCAGTTGCTTCAATATGATGTTGACTCTACTTTCATTCTTTACATAATCCACTTCAATATGATATTGACTCTACTACTAACAATCTTGACATAATCCACTTCAATATGATGTTGACTTTAGTACTGTCATTCTTGACATAATCCACTTCAATATGATATTTACTCTACTACTCACATTCTTGACATATTCCACTTCAATATAATGTTGACTCTATCAATCATTCCTTCATATCAGTTGCTTCAAAATGATGTTGACTCTACTACTGACATTCTTGACATAATCCACTTCAATATAATGTTGACTCTATCAATCATTCCTTCACATCAGTTGCTTCAATATGATGTTGACTCTACTACTTTCACTCTTTACATAATCCACTTCAATATAATGTTGTCTCTACTACTGACATTCTTGACATAATCCACTTTAATATAATGTTACTCTATCAAACATATCCTTCTGATCAGTTGCTTCAATATGAGGTTGACTCTACTACTTTCACTCTTTACATAAACCACTTCAATATGATATTGACTCTACTACTAACATTCTTGACATAGCCCACTTCAATATGATATTAACTCTACTACTCACATTCTTGACATTATCCACTTCAATATAATGTTGACTCTATCGAACATTCCTTCACATCATTTGCTTCAATATGATGTTGACTCTACTACTTTCACTCTTTACATAATCCACTTCAATATGGTGTTGACTCTACTACTAAAATTCTTGACATAATCCACTTCAATATGATATTGACTCTACTACTCCCATTCTTGACATAATTCACTTCAATATGATTTTTACTCTACTACTCACATTCTTGACATAATCCTGTTCAATATAATGTTACTCTATCAAACATTCCTTCACATCAGTTGCTTCAACTAGATGTTGACTCTACTAATTTCACTCTTTACATAATCCACCTCAATATGATATTGACTCTACTACTAAAATTCTTGACATAATCCACTTCAATATGATATTGACTCTACTACTCCCATTCTTGACATAATTCACTTCAATATGATATTTACTCTACTACTCACATTCTTGACATAATCCTGTTCAATATAATGTTGACTCTATCAAACATTCCTTCACATCAGTTGCTTTATTATGATGTTGACTCTACTACTGACTTTCTTGACATAATCCACTTCAATATAGTGTTGACTCTATCAATCATTCCTTCACATCAGTTGCTTCAATATGATGTTGACTCTACTACTTTCATTCTTTACATAATCCACTTCAATATGATATTGACTAAACTACTAACAATCTTGACATAATCCACTTCAATATGATATTGACTCTACTACTCACATTCTTGACATAATCCTGTTCAATATAATGTTGACTATATCAATCATTCCTTCACATCAGTTGCTTCAATATGGTGTTGACTCTACTAATGTCACTCTTTACATAATCCACTTCAATATGATGTTGACTCTACAACTGACATTCTTGACATAATCCACTTCAATATGATGTTGACTTTACTACTGACATTCTTGACATAATCCACTTCAATATAATGTTGACTCTATCAAACATTCCTTCACATCAGTTGCTTTATTATGATGTTGACTCTACTACTGACTTTCTTGACATAATCCACTTCAATATAGTGTTGACTCTATCAATCATTCCTTCACATCAGTTGCTTTAATATGGTGTTGACTCTACTAATGTCACTCTTGACATAATCCACTTCAATATAATGTTGACTCTACTACTCACATTCTTGATATAATCCTGTTCAATATAATGTTGACTATATCAAACATTCCTTCACATCATTTGCTTCAATATGATGTTGACTCTACTACTTTCACTCTTTACATAATCCACTTCAATATGATATTGACTCTACTACTCACATTCTTGACATAATCCTGTTCAATATAATGTTGACTCTATCAAATATTCCTTCACATCAGTTGCTTTATTATGATGTTGACTCTACTACTGACTTTCTTGACATAATCCACTTCAATATAGTGTTGACTCTATCAATCATTCCTTCACATCAGTGGCTTCAATATGATGTTGACTCTACTACTTTCATTCTTTACATAATCCACTTCAATATGATATTGACTCTACTACTAACAATCTTGACATAATCCACTTCAATATGATATTGACTCTACTACTCACATTCTTGACGTAATCCTGTTCAATATAATGTTGACTATATCAATCATTCCTTCACATCAGTTGCTTCAATATGGTGTTGACTCTACTAATGTCACTCTTGACATAATCCACTTCAATATGATGTTTACTCTACTACTCACATTCTTGACATTATCCACTTCAATATAATGTTGACTCTATCAAACATTCCTTCATATCATTTGCTTCAATATGATGTCGACTCTACTACTTTCAATCTTAACATAATCCACTTCAATATAGTGTTGACTCTACTACCGACATTCTTGGCATAATCCACTTCAACATAATGTTACTCTATCAAACATTCCTTCACATCAGTTGCTTCAATATGATGTTGACTCTACTACTTTCATTCTTTACATAATCCACCTCAATATGATATTGACTCTACTACTAACATTCTTGACATAATCCACTTCAATATGATATTGACTCAACTACTCCCATTCTTGACATAATTCACTTCAATATGTTATTTACTCTACTACTCACATTCTTGACATAATCCTGTTCAATATAATGTTGACTCTATCAAACATTCCTTCACATCAGTTGCTTTATTATGATGTTGACTCTACTACTGACTTTCTTGACATAATCCACTTCAATATAGTGTTGACTCTATCAATCATTCCTTCACATCAGTTGCTTCAATATGATTGCTACTACTTTCATTCTTCACATAATCCACTTCAATATGATATTGACTCTACTACTAACAATCTTGGCATAATCCACTTCAATATGATATTGACTCTACTACTCACATTCTTGACATAATCCTGTTCAATATAATGTTGACTATATCAATCATTCCTTCACATCAGTTGCTTTAATATGGTGTTGACTCTACTAATGTCACTCTTGACATAATCCACTTCAATATGATGTTGACTCTACTACTGACATTCTTGACATAATCCACTTTAATATAATGTTGACTCTATCAAACATTCCTTCACATCAGTTGCTTTATTATGATGTTGACTCTACTACTGACTTTCTTGACATAATCCACTTCAATATAGTGTTGACTCTATCAATCATTCCTTCACATCAGTTGCTTCAATATGATGTTGACTCTACTACTTTCATTCTTTACATAATCCACTTCAATATGATATTGACTCTACTACTAACATTCTTGACATAACCCACTTCAATATGATATTATCTCTACTACTCACATTCTTGACATTATCCACTTCAATATAATGTTGACTCTATCAAACATTCCTTCACATCATTTGCTTCAATATGATGTTGACTCTACTACTTTCACTCTTTACATAATCCACTTCAATATGGTGTTGCTCTACTACTCACATTCTTGACATAATCCTGTTCAATATAATGTTACTCTATCAAACATTCCTTCACATCAGTTGCTTTAACTAGATGTTGACTCTACTAATTTCACTCTTTATATAATCCACCTCAATATGATATTGACTCTACTACTAACATTCTTGACATAATCCACTTCAATAAGATATTGACTCTACTACTCCCATTCTTGACATAATTCACTTCAATATGATATTTACTCTACTACTCACATTCTTGACATAATCCTGTTCAATATAATGTTGACTCTATCAAACATTCCTTCACATCAGTTGCTTTATTATGATGTTGACTCTACTACTGACTTTCTTGACATAATCCACTTCAATATAGTGTTGACTCTATCAATCATTCCTTCACATCAGTTGCTTCAATATGATGTTGACTCTACTACTTTCATTCTTTACATAATCCACTTCAATATGATATTGACTCTACTCCTAACAATCTTGACATAATCCCCTTCAATATGATATTGACTCACCTACTCACATACTTGACATAATCCTGTTCAATATAATGTTGACTATATCAATCATTCCTTCACATCAATTGCTTCAATATGGTGTTGACTCTACTAATGTCACTCTTGACATAATCCACTTCAATATGATATTGACTCTACTACTAACATTCATGACATAACTCACTTCAATATGATATTGACTCTACTACTTACATTCTTGACATAATCCTTTTCAATATAATGTTGAATATATCAATCATTCCTTCACATCAGTTGCTTCAATATGATGTTAATCTACTACTGTCACTCTTGACATAATCCACTTCAATATGATGTTGACTTTAGTACTGTCATTCTTGACATAATCCACTTCAATATGATATTTACTCTACTACTCACATTCTTGACATATTCCACTTCAATATAATGTTGACTCTATCAATCATTCCTTCATATCAGTTGCTTCAAAATGATGTTGACTCTACTACTGACATTCTTGACATAATCCACTTCAATATAATGTTGACTCTATCAATCATTCCTCCACATCAGTTGCTTCAATATGATGTTGACTCTACTACTTTCACTCTTTACATAATCCACTTCAATATAATGTTGACTCTACTACTGACATTCTTGACATAATCCACTTTAATATAATGTTACTCTATCAAACATATCCTTCAGATCAGTTGCTTCAATATGAGGTTGACTCTTCTACTTTCACTCTTTACATAATCCACTTCAATATGATATTGACTCTACTACTAACATTCTTGACATAACCCACTCCAATATGATATTAACTCTACTACTCACATTCTTGACATTATCCACTTCAATATAATGTTGACTCTATCGAACATTCCTTCACATCATTTGCTTCAATATGATGTTGACTCTACTACTTTCACTCTTTACATAATCCACTTCAATATGATATTGACTCTACTACTAACATTCTTGACATAACCCACTTCAATATGATATTAACTCTACTACTCACATTCTTGACATTATCCACTTCAATACAATGTTGACTCTATCGAACATTCCTTCACATCAATTGCTTCAATATGATGTTGACTCTACTACTTTCACTCTTTACATAATCCACTTCAATATGATATTGACTCTACTACTAACATTCTTGACATAACCCACTTCAATATGATATTAACTCTACTACTCACATTCTTGACATAATCCACTTCAATATGGTGTTGACTCTACTATTAAATTCTTGACATAATCCACTTCAATATGATATTGACTCTACTACTCCCATTCTTGACATAATTCACTTCAATATGATATTTACTCTACTACTCACATTCTTGACATAATCCTGTTAAATATAATGTTACTCTATCAAACATTCCTTCACATCAGTTGCTTCAACTAGATGTTGTTTCTACTAATTTCACTCTTTACATAATCCACCTCAATATGATATTGACTCTACTACTAAAATTCTTGACATAATCCACTTCAATATGATATTGACTCTACTACTCCCATTCTTGACATAATTCACTTCAATATGATATTTACTCTACTACTCACATTCTTGACATAATCCTGTTCAATATAATGTTGACTCTATCAAACATTCCTTCACATCAGTTGCTTTATTATGATGTTGACTCTACTACTGACTTTCTTGACATAATCCACTTCAATATAGTGTTGACTCTATCAATCATTCCTTCACATCAGTTGCTTCAATATGATGTTGACTCTACTACTTTCATTCTTTACATAATCCACTTCAATATGATATTGACTCTACTACTAACAATCTTGACATAATCCCCTTCAATATGATATTGACTCACCTACTCACATTCTTGACATAATCCTGTTCAATATAATGTTGACTATATCAATCATTCCTTCACATCAATTGCTTCAATATGGTGTTGACTCTACTAATGTCACTCTTGACATAATCCACTTCAATATGATATTGACTCTACTACTAACATTCATGACATAACTCACTTCAATATGATATTGACTCTACTACTTACATTCTTGACATAATCCTGTTCAATATAATGTTGAATATATCAATCATTCCTTCACATCAGTTGCTTCAATATGATGTTAATTCTACTACTGTCACTCTTGACATTATCCACTTCAATATGATGTTGACTTTAGTACTGTCATTCTTGACATAATCCACTTCAATATGATATTTACTCTACTACTCACATTCTTGACATATTCCACTTCAATATAATGTTGACTCTATCAATCATTCCTTCATATCAGTTGCTTCAAAATGATGTTGACTCTACTACTGACATTCTTGACATAATCCACTTCAATATAATGTTGACTCTATCAATCATTCCTTCACATCAGTTGCTTCAATATGATGTTGACTCTACTACTTTCACTCTTTACATAATCCACTTCAATATAATGTTGACTCTACTACTGACATTCTTGACATAATCCACTTTAATATAATGTTACTCTATCAAACATATCCTTCAGATCAGTTGCTTCAATATGAGGTTGACTCTACTACTTTCACTCTTTACATAATCCACTTCAATATGATATTGACTCTACTACTAACATTCTTGACATAACCCACTTCAATATGATATTAACTCTACTACTCACATTCTTGACATTATCCACTTCAATATAATGTTGACTCTATCGAACATTCCTTCACATCATTTGCTTCAATATGATGTTGAATCTACTACTCCCATTCTTGACATAATTCACTTCAATATGATATTTACTCTAATACTCACATTCTTGACATAATCCTGTTAAATATAATGTTACTCTATCAAACATTCCTTCACATCAGTTGCTTCAACTAGATGTTGACTCTACTAATTTCACTCTTTACATAATCCACCTCAATATGATATTGACTCTACTACTAAAATTCTTGACATAATCCACTTCAATATGATATTGACTCTACTACTCCCATTCTTGACATAATTCACTTCAATATGATATTTACTCTACTACTCACATTCTTGACATAATCCTGTTCAATATAATGTTGACTCTATCAAACATTCCTTCACATCAGTTGCTTTATTATGATGTTGACTCTACTACTGACTTTCTTGACATAATCCACTTCAATATAGTGTTGACTCTATCAATCATTCCTTCACATCAGTTGCTTCAATATGATGTTGACTCTACTACTTTCATTCTTTACATAATCCACTTCAATATGATATTGACTCTACTACTAACAATCTTGACATAATCCACTTCAATATGATATTGACTCTACTACTCACATTCTTGACATAATCCTGTTCAATATAATGTTGACTATATCAATCATTCCTTCACATCAGTTGCTTCAATATGGTGTTGACTCTACTAATGTCACTCTTTACATAATCCACTTCAATATGATGTTGACTCTACAACTGACATTCTTGACATAATCCACTTCAATATGATGTTGACTCTACTACTGACATTCTTGACATAATCCACTTCAATATAATGTTGACTCTATCAAACATTCCTTCACATCAGTTTCTTCAATATGATATTGACTCTACTACTGACATTCTTGACATAATCCACTTCAATATAATGTTGACTCTATCAGTCATTCCTTCACATCAGTTGCTTCAATATGATGTTGGCTCTACTACTTTCACTCTTTACATAATCCACTTCAATATGATGTTGACTCTACTACTGACATTCTTGACATAATCCACTTCAATATAATGTTGACTCTACTACTGACATTCTTGACCTAATCCACTTCAATATAATGTTGACTCTATCAAACATTCCTTCACATCAGTTGCTTTATTATGATGTTGACTCTACTACTGACTTTCTTGACATAATCCACTTCAATATAGTGTTGACTCTATCAATCATTCCTTCACATCAGTTGCTTCAATATGGTGTTGACTCTACTAATGTCACTCTTGACATAATCCACTTCAATATAATGTTGACTCTACTACTCACATTCTTGATATAATCCTGTTCAATATAATGTTGACTATATCAAACATTCCTTCACATCATTTGCTTCAATATGATGTTGACTCTACTACTTTCACTCTTTACATAATCCACTTCAATATGGTGTTGACTCTACTACTCTCATTCTTGACATAATCCACTTCAATATAATGTTACTCTATCAAACATTCCTTCACATCAGTTGCTTCAACTAGATGTTGACTTTACTAATTTCCCTCTTTACATAATCCGCCTAAATATGATATTGACTCTACTACTAACATTCTTGACATAGTCAACTTCAATATGATATTGACTCTACTACTCCCATTCTTGACATAATTCACTTCAATATGATATTGACTCTACTACTCACATTCTTGATATAATACTGTTCAATATAATGTTGACTATATCAATCATTCCTTCACATCAGTTGCTTCAATATGATGTTAATTCTACTACTGTCACTCTTGACATAATCCATTTCAATATGATGTTGACTTTAGTACTGTCCCTCTTGACAAATCCACCTTAATATGATATTTACTCTACTACTCACATTCTTGACATATTCCACTTCAATATAATGTTGACTCTATCAATCATTCCTTCATATCAGTTCCTTCAATATGATGTTGACTCCACTACTTTCACTCTTTACATAATCCACTTCAATATGATATTGACTCTACTACTTTCACTCTTTACATAATCCACTTCAATATAATGTTGACTCTAATACTAACATTCTTGACATAATCCACTTCAATATGATATTGACTCTACTACTCACATTCTTAACATAATCCTGTTCAATATAATGTTGACTCTATCAAACATTCCTTCACATCATTTGCTTTATTATGATGTTGACTCTACTACTGACTTTCTTGACATAATCCACTTCAATATAGTGTTGACTCTATCAATCATTCCTTCACATCAGTTCCTTCAATATGATGTTGACTCTACTACTTTCATTCTTTACATAATCCACTTCAATATGATATTGACTCTACTACTAACAATCTTTACATAATCCACTTCAATATGATATTGACTCACCTACTCACATTCTTGACATAATCCTGTTCAATATAATGTTGACTATATCAATCATTCCTTCACATCAGTTGCTTCAATATGATGTTGACTCCACTACTTTCACTCTTTACATAATCCACTTCAATATGATATTGACTCTACTACTTTCACTCTTTACATAATCCACTTCAATATAATGTTGACTCTAATACCAACATTCTTGACATAATCCACTTCAATATGATATTGACTCTACTACTCACATTCTTAACATAATCCTGTTCAATATAATGTTGACTCTATCAAACATTCGTTCACATCATTTGCTTTATTATGATGTTGACTCTACTACTGACTTTCTTGACATAATCCACTTCAATATAGTGTTGACTCTATCAATCATTCCTTCACATCAGTTGTTACAATATGATGTTGACTCTACTACTTTCATTCTTTACATAATCCACTTCAATATGATATTGACTCTACTACTAACAATCTTTACATAATCCACTTCAATATGATATTGACTCACCTACTCACATTCTTGACATAATCCTGTTCAATATAATGTTGACTATATCAATCATTCCTTCACATCAGTTGCTTCAATATGGTGTTGACTCTACTAATGTCACTCTTGACATAATCCACTTCAATATGATGTTGACTCTACTACTGACATTCTTGACATAATCCACTTCAATATAATGTTGACTCTATCAAACATTCCTTCACATCAGTTCCTTCAATATGATGTTGACTCTACTACTGACATTCTTGACATAATCCACTTCAATATGATGTTGACTCTACTACTGACATTCTTGACATAATCCACTTCAACATAATGTTACTCTATCAAACATTCCTTCACATCAGTTGCTTCAATATGATGTTGACTCTACTACTTTCACTCTTGACATAATTCACTTCAATATGATATTGACTCTACTACTTACATTCTTGACATAATCCACTTCAATATAATGTTGACTTTATCAATCATTCCTTCACATCAGTTGCTTCAATATGATGTTAATTCTACTACTGTCACTCTTGACATAATCCACTTCAATATGATGTTGACTTTAGTACTGTCATTCTTGACCACATATTCCACTTCAATATAATGTTGACTCTATCAATCATTCCTTCATATCAGTTGCTTCAAAATGATGTTGACTCTACTACTGACATTCTTGACATAATCCACTTCAATATAATGTTGACTCTATCAATCATTCCTTCACATCAGTTGCTTCCATATGATGTTGACTTTACTACTTTCACTCTTTACATAATCCACTTCAATATAATGTTGACTCTACTACTGACATTCTTGACATAATCCACTTTAATATAATGTTACTCTATCAAACATATCTTTCAGATCAGTTGTTTCAATATGTGGTTGACTCTACTACTTTCACTCTTTACATAATCCACTTGAATATCATATTGACTCTACTACTAACATTCTTGACATAATCCACTTCAATATGATATTGACTCTACTACTCACATTCTTGACATAATCCACTTCAATATGATATTAACTCTACTACTAACATTCTTGACATAATCCACTTCAAAATAATGTTACTCTATCAAACATTCCTTCACATCAGTTGCTTCAATATGATGTTGACTCTACTACTTTCACTCTTTACATAATCCACTTCAATATGATATTGACTCTACTACTAACATTCTTGACATAATCCACTTCAATATTACATCGACTCTACTACTCACATTCTTGACATAATTCTGAAATTTACAGACACAAATACACAAAGTACAAATATATTAAACATACAAACACAATACAAATCACACATACTCTTCGATACTATCGAAAACTTGCTTTTAAAACTGTCACCGCTTAACCCAATATTTCCAAGCAGAAGACACCGATGAAGATCTCCTCATAGGGATCGAAAACGTTCTGTCTCAGTTAGTTTTCACAAATTTACAAAATATGAAGTTCGGATAATCATAAACTAATGTTAAAGTGATTAATTAAAAGTAAAACTTATCCAAAAATCATTTATTTATATGATCTTTAATAAGTTTGTCTAATTTATGTACTACTTATGAAAACTTTTATCCCATTTTGCATAGCAGTTTTAACAAAATTATTTCAACATAACGAATATACTGATTCCATACACCACAGATCGTGGACTTAAGTTGCGCTCAACAAAACTTTCAATAAGGCTTATAGCACAGTTGTGTCGCAGGAGGAGTGTTTGGATAGTCATAAACTAATTAAAAGTAAAACTTATCAAAAAATCATTTATTTATACGATGTTAAATAATTTTGTCCTTCTTAAAACATATTCATATTAACTGTCTGAGTTCTATCGCAATAAAATCAATAATGCTCTTGGCAGCACATGTACTTCAAAGAAGAGCATTTCTATAGAGCTTAAATATGATGAATCCCACACAGACGAATTGTGCATTAAAAAATTTTTGTGAATGCAATATTTATAATTATATTCAATGGCTCAACTAAGCTGGTTCATAATAAATAACCTTTTCTCAGTATTAAATGCATTTTATAACATAACATTTTAAAACAACAACCGATTGCCAGTCTATTTCATTTTATCAATTCCAAATTGGGTGACATCAGATATCAAATGATAAGTGCATTTGAAAATCTTTGTCACAGATAAAATCTTATAAAACAGTAGCTAATAAAAAATGTATACACTATATAAGGTTACATAATAAAATGCTTACTTATATTATATAAGCCTTGTATTATATAACCTTATAGGTTTATTTTAATTAATAACCTTATGTAAGAATTAATTAATATATTAAGAATATATAAGGTTATTACATATTAATTATTCATATATTATACATTCAAAAATATATTATATTATATGAATAATTAAATTAGAAATTATTATTTATATACAGTTACCGACAACATTTTAAAGTATTCTATGTAGGCCTACACTAGGTTTTTTTAGTTGAAGTACTGTTACAATAGGCTAAGAGAAAACTGACAATAACTGCTATAGGAATATTTTAAAACAAGTATGTTAGTTGTAAAAGTTTTCAAACGTAATTGTGCAAAACTGTTACTCAGTAGTAAAAATAGCATACATCTTATTTATAATTCTTTATGTACTACTTGTGAAAACTTCTATCCCATGTTGCACATAGCAGTTTTAACAGAATTATTTTAAAACTACGAATATACTGATTCTTTACACCACAGATCGTGGACTTAAATTGCGCTCAACAAAACTTTCAATAAGGCTTATAGCACAGTTGTGTCGCAGGAGGATGACTGTATTCATTGTCACAGCTTCCAACTGCTCTCTCGAGTTTTGTTCCTAACCTCAGTGGTATAAACTGTACTAAATTTTTTACCAAGTTGTGTTTACAAGCTTAATGTTTAACAAAAAAAGCGCAACAATTTCACTAATAGTGTCATACAATAATATGGCTTGTGCTTCATGTGTTTCCAAGAGCAAGAGCCCAAAAATGAGTTGAAAACAGTTTTTGTATAGTATACTCAGAAGAGAAGGCATTTGGTACTCACACGCTCTAAGCTAAAGCTGTGCATCTGACACCTCCTGCCATCAGTCTACACTTACTGTAATCTGGCCAACTGAGTTGGTGAGTGTAGATAGTACTTACGCCATAGTTTCTTCCTTGTGTTTAATATTGCACTTCTGCTAAAACAATACTACAGCTTACCACCCATACACAGTATGGTTTAGATGTTATATGTTAAACAGTGAAAGAAACTTCCCACCAACTTTTTGTTGATAGTCGTGACAGGTGTTTTCAGAATGACTATAGAGCCTAGCTTAGACTTGGTACTATACATTTTCCAATTTTATATGCAAAACTTAAAACTACATTTAAGAGCGTGTTTGTAAACATAAAATCTGTAGTTGTCAAACTCCAAGGCATATGTAAAGACTTTTGCAGCACACACTTGTAAACCTAGATTATAAACTGTTACTTCATAATATGTTTGATAGTTTAAATATCATACATTTGTAAATGTAGAATATAGTATTTGTGAGAAACTGTTACTCCATAGTACAGTTGGCAGTGTTTACAAACATGTCTTTGTAATCATATAATATAATAATTGTGAGAAACTGTTCTCCATAGTACAGTTGGCAGTGTTTACAAACATGTCTTTGTAATCATATAATATAATAATTGTGAGAAACTGTTCTCCATAGTACAGTTGGCAGTGTTTACAAACATGTCTTTGTAATCATATAATATAATAATTGTGAGAAACTGTTACTCCATAGTACAGTTAGCAGTGTTTACAAACATGTCTTTGTAATCATATAATATAATAATTGTGAGAAACTGTTACTCCATAGTACAGTTGGCAGTGTTTACAAACATGTCTTTGTAATCATATAATATAGTAATTGTGAGAAACTGTTACTCCATAGTACAGTTGGCAGTGTTTACAAACATGTCTTTGTAATCATATAATATAGTAATTGTGAGAAACTGTTACTCCATAGTACAGTTGGCAGTGTTTACAAACATGTCTTTGTAATCATATAATATAGTAATTGTGAGAAACTGTTAATCCATAGTACAGTTGCCAGTGTTTACAAACATGTCTTTGTAATTATATAATATAGTAATTGTGAGAAACTGTTACTCCATAATACACTTGACAGTTCTTAAAGTATCGTTTATACAGCCATAGCTAATTGCGATAATTTTACTCCATTTTAAATTTAACATATTTTACATCATACATTTTTAAACCTATAATAAGTGAGAGAATTTGTTTAAGTTACATTTTAATAGCATAATTTGTAACTTATTTTCATAAACTTACAAGTGAGGCTTGCATTTGGTCAAGGAATAGATAGGTCTCAACATATTGACATATCTTGGATTTACTAATTTCTCACAAATTTTACAAAGGTAAATACTCAAAAGTGTCATTCAAACCCTCGCTAATTACTTTCTTACTACCAAAATCAGTGGCGGATTTAAGGGCCTCCCAAAATATGGAAATGTAAACATGTTTAAACTCTACAATAACACTATAAATGTAAAATAAAATGCTGTTTTTGTTTGTGTTAGACCATTTGTCCCTGATTTAAATGTACTTAATAATTAGTAGAATATGTTTACAAGCCCATATTAATCACTATAATTCCACATTCCTATATTACCACAATCATTGATGAATCGCCCACCCACAATCGGTGGTTTGTATTGTAAATAAGTGATAAATGAGGCTAAGTAACGACTATGTAATGTCACAGAGTAGGCCTATAACTATTTCCCTCAGAAGACTCTTAGAGTTTACACTATAGCTACCATATTTCCTAAATATTTTCTGGGCAGAGGGACCCTTTCTCTTTTTCCCACACACCAGCTCCCCCCAAAATATATTTCTGGATCCGCCACTGAACCAGGCCATGATCTGTACAGATAGTGGGTAGGTCTGGCACTGATGATAGTAACATCTTCACAGAAACTAGTCAGTTTTAACTAGCGACTAATGCCTGAGTGTAATTTTGTAGTATTTACCTTTATAAATTGCTCTTGCTAGCTAAACTTTGATTGAAAATATTTGACTTACAATTTTTTTTTTTAAGGAAATTACATACACAACTGTTTTGCTTGTATAATATTTTTTACTACAAGATTTGTTGGTGTATATAAAACCAAACCAAAGAAAACACTATACTAATTGTATAGGTGTCTAGTCAATTTTAAGTTAGCTAGATCTTCTTTATATGAAATTTTTTTTCTTATTTTTTTAATCCAAATAAATTTTTACACAGTCATTTAGCATTTATTGTTAAGTTTTGTAAAAAGCACATTCTATATTAAAAATGTCAAAGTATTTCCTCTGTAGACTATTTATGCAGGATGATCCTTTTCCTACTTGTAATACTGACTCCTTTTTATATTATTGACATGGTCTAGGAGAGACAGGTCAAAGGATATTCAAATACGACCAACACTACTCATCAAATATCCATTATTGTCCAAGGTTTGACCCTAGCCACCAGGGGTGAGGTGTGTGGCGATCTACAGATGTGCCGTGACTAGGTATAGGCAGGGTACAGTTGTCTTACTCAGGTCGAAGGATAATCAAGGTAGGTAATGCGACCAACACTACTCACCCAATATCCATTATTGCTAAGGTTTGACCCTAGCCACTAGTGATGAGGTGTGTCGCGATCTATAGATGTGCCGTGGCTAGGTATAGGCAGAGTACAGTTGTCTTACTCAGGTCGAAGGATAATCAAGGTAGATAATACGACCAACACTACTCATCAAATATCCGTTATTGTCCAAGGTATGACCCTAGCCACCAGTGGTGAGGTGTGCGGCGATCTATAGATGGGCCGTGACTAACCAAATTTTTTTAATAAAATATTTTTTTTTAAGAAAATGAGAAAATAAACTCATAAGGGATGCAAAATCGTTCAAATACGAAAAAAAATTAGAGTTGGTCGTGGATTGTCTGTTGTTAGAGCATTTAATGGAAAGTAGCTAAGAGTAAATAGTAGATTGTCTATTGTTAGTGCATCTAACTCAGTTCTGCTGCTGCTTTACTAAAAAACTACACTCCACTGAAAATGTTTATTGCGTTAAACATGACAAAATTATCTCTATATCAATAGACTACTATTGTTTGGTTGGCTCTTTAAGTCTAGTGTCTCTTAAAAGAATTCATATCCACAAGAACAGATGGGTAATTAGTCATTAAAATCTACTCAAACTAAACCTTTTAGAGCTCTGAAAGCAAAAATCAGGGCTAGAGAAGAATTTTATAATACTGTGAACTAGAAGCTCGCTTTAAAAAAATTGAGCAAGTTAGTTTTGTTCTATAATTTGTTTTTAAACCTAATTTAAAAACAGAAAGTCTTAAAAATAAAATTTAATGACGCTTAAAAGTTTTAAAATACAATTAAAAATTTTAATTTAAATAAATGAAACCTCTATACCACAAATAACTTTTCTATTTATTTAACACTTTGATTACATAGCAGTTATCCTCAGAAGTAATTTACAAATCAAAGTTTGTAAATTACAAGTTTGTAACAAACAAAGTTTATTTTGTAAATTACCTCTGAGGATGATTGCTGTGCAATCGAAATATACATAAAGTTTTAAATAAATGAAAAATATACTTGTGTTATAGTTTTACTTAAATTAAACATTACGCCACAGTTGATTTATGTAGTTATAATAAGATATTGTTTACATTGTTTTTTAAATATAAACTCAGTTAAATACATATCACTAGCATTCATTAGTATTGAACGGCAAAGTACTAAGGGAGCGGCTCAGTTTCAGAGATGACTTACAAGAATTTATCAGGTTTTGCCACTGCTAGCTCCTCATTTCCCCAGGATGAGTTGCCCTGGAGGCTAAGAAAACACTCTTTGAAACTTGACTTCGCAAAAACATACTTTCTTAAATTACATTAGTCAAATCTTCTTTTACCGCACTCAACCATAGAAATGAGGTGACCTAAAGAAGAAAAATACCTTTTTAGGTGGTGTAACATTCTTTTGCAAAGGGACAAAGTAAATTTAACTTATTGTGTATTTAAGTAGAGCTAAATAAAATAGATAAAAATAAATTTACCTAAATTAAGACAAGATGAGGAAAATCATCGGAGGAGAAAATTAGGACACATCCTTTGAAAAAGACTCCTCATATATCAGTAAGTTTTAACTACTTCTTTTTAGAATTGGCAATTTTTTTCCAATTTTTTCGAGGAATCTAATGGTATACGTCACAATTTACTTAAAAATCATCATCAGTTTTTGAAAAATTGTGTATATATATATATTCTTGATATTTTACGTTATCCATTGTTTTTCCGTTGCACTGACTTTATGAAGTTAATATATTACTATTGTAAGTAATTTTATCCACCATTAAGTGCAATGATTTTACCTTGAGGGATGAGGCGCCTTTCAGTCACTTGACCATTGTCGAATCACTCTTTATTGATAATAGTGTTTTGTTTATTTTTTGAGTGTAATTTGGTGTTATATTAAGTGTTAAGCATTTTTTATTAAAATGTATTTTGTTGATGCAATTCTGGAGTTTGATTTTGAGGTTAAGATATTTACGGTATAGTTGTTTACCTTGGTAGGTGTTAAATTCTTGGTATTTTACGTTATCTGTTGTTTTTCCATTGCACTGACTTTATGAAGTTAATATATTACTATTGTAAGTCATTTTATCCACCATGAGTGATTCGACAATGGTCAAGTGACCGAAAGGCGCCTCATCACTCAAGGTAAAATCATTGCACTTAATGGTGGATAAAATTACGTACAATAGTAATATATTAACTTCATTTACATATATATATATATATATATATATATATATATATATATATATATATATATGTATTTGTAATTTTTTTGTTGGAAACCACTCCAAGGATTTTCACAAAAATTGGTATATAGGGGTTTTTAAACCGAGGAATCCAATGGTATAGTCAAAATTTACTTAAAAATCGTCATCATCAGTTTTCGAAAAATTGTATATATATATATATATATATATATATATATATATATATATATATATATATATATTTGTAGTTATGCAACACTGTTTTCTTGTATACACTTATCACTTTCACTTATGTACTTAAACAAGAATCTTACTTGGTATTTATGCGAGCTAACTTTCAATGGCTGGCTGTGCCGTCATCCTCGGGCATACTGAACATGGTTGTTGTAGACTGCAAGCTGATTGGATTTCCCGTTGACCTTGGTATACCGTTATGTTCTATTTTTAGATTCACTGCACTGTGCGAGTTTTTAACGTTTGTTTTGGGGTTAATATTGTCTATTAAATTGAATAATTTATCGTTTTTTTATTTTATTTGTATTTGTTCGTTAATGATATTATTTTTATAAATTTCTAGTTGTTCCCAGATTGTCATTTTGAGGCCTTTTTGAACCTTTTTTTACTAGGTGTACGTTTTTTAATGTGGGGAATGTGTGTTTGTTTTTGATGGCGTGTGTGGCTAAGTTTGAGTTATAAATTTCAGGTTTGATGTATGCATTGAGGTGTTCTTGATATCTGTCTTTTAATTTCTTTTTTGTTTGGCCTATGTATATTTTATTACAGTCTGGGCATTCGATTTTGTATATTCCGTTATTAAGTGTGGGACATATTTTTTCTGGTTGGTTTATTTTGTTGATTATGTTTCCTGTGTTTTTGTATACTATGTTAATATTATTATTTTTTAGTGTTTTAGTTAATCCTTTTATGTTGTATCCTGTATATGTGAATGTAGCCCATTTTGTTCTTTGTGATTCGATTTTAGGTTGTTTTAATTTATTTAATATTTTAAATTCTAATTTATCAATAGTTTTTTTTTATTGTATCCATTTTTTGGGCTATTTGATATATTATTTGTTTTCTTTGGTTTTTTCTTCATTATTTAGAGGCAATTTTAGCATCCTGTATAAAAGTGAGTTGTAGGCGGCCATTTTATGTTGTGGGGGATGGTTGGAGTGGTTTGGTATTGTATTAATGGTTTGTGTGGGTTTCCTATAAATAGAATATTCAATGTTATTTGTATTTCTGGTCAATGTTAGGTCTAGATAGTTTATTTTATTGTTTATTTCTTCCTCCATGGTGAATTGTATGTTAGGGTGTAAGTTATTGATTTCATTTAGGATGATGTTATTATTTATTGCTTTATTTTGTGAGATGTATAATCCATCATCAACATATCGTATCCAATGTCCGTTGGGGTTGTGTGTTTTTATGGTTTGTGTGATTAATTCGTCAAGTTTTTGGAGGTAAATTTCTGATATTATACTTGAAAGTGGTGATCCCATTGCTAAGCCATCTATTTGTTTATATATCTTATTATTGAATATGAAATAGTTTTGGTTTAGTATGGTCTTTAGGCATTTTGTGATTTGGTTTGTGTATTTGGGGTAGGTTTTAAGGTCAGTTAATTTGTTTTTTATTTGGATGGTTTCGTTAATTGGTATATTAGAGTACATGTTTGTGATATCAAATGATATAAATTTAACATTTGTTGATTCCATCTTCGCGTGAGCTACTAGTAATCACTTACACTTTTTAAAAATTGTTTTAACTTGCCTATAGTAGCACTTACTTTGCTTGTTGAGGACGGCCGTTTCGGGAGATGTGTCCCTTTGTCAACTCAGACCGTAACTGATCTCAAGGTTTACGTAGGTTAGGGTGGGGGTGGGATATTTTGGTGGCGTGGGTGTATTTTGTGTGTATTAGGAGTTATGATGTCAAAAAGTGCGTGTGAGTTGTAATGTAATTGTGTATTGAGTATGTGTGTAGGGTGTAGTTTGAAGTGCCTGTATATTTCGTATTGTTCGGTTGTGTAGCGTTGGTTATTTCTGTGTTGTTTATGAAGAATTTGTAGGTTAGATGCTATGTCTATGTAGTCGTGTTTAGTGGAGTTGAGGTGATCTGCAAAGTTTGATTGGTAGTTATTGTTTTTTAGTGCTTTTATATGTTCTTGGTAACGTGTGTAGAATGACCTCCCTGTCTGGCCTATGTAAAAACTAGGGCATGAACTGCAAGTTAGTTTGTAAACTCCAGTGGTGTTGTAAATGTCGTTGATTTTGCTGTTGGGTTTAAATTGTTTGTTGAGAGTGTTGTGTGTGGAGTAAGCTATTTTGTAGTTGTATTTTCGTAATGTGTTGGTTAGATTGTGGGTTTTGGATGATCTGTATGGTATTGATAAGTATTTTATGGGATTGTCATCTTGTGTGTTTGTATTTGGGTTATTATGTTTATTTTTTAGGCGGTTGTATAGTTTGTCAATCATTGTTGGGTTGTATCCGTTTGTTTGTGCTATATATTTTATGGTGTTTAACTCCTGGTAGTGTTCATCTTTGTCTAGTGGTGTTTTAAGGAGGCGATATATCATGGTGTTATAAGCAGCTAGTTTATGTTGTTGTGGGTGGTTTGAGGAACTGTGTATGGTCGTATTGGTGCTGGTGGGTTTTCGGTATATGTTGAATTTATGTGTTTGTTTGTCTGTTCGTTTAATTGTGAGGTCTAAGAAGTTAAGGGAGTTTTGTTGTTCTGTTTCGATGGTGTATGTTAGTTTAGGGTGTATGGAATTTAGGTGTTTTAGAAATATGTGTGCTCTGCGTGTGTTGCCTTTATATAATGTTATGATGTCGTCGACGTATCTGTACCAGTAAATTATGTTATCTGAGTATTTGTTGTTGTGTAAAATGTGGTTTTGTTCGATATGGTGTATGAATATTTCTGCTAAGATGCTAGCTATGGGGGATCCCATAGGTAGTCCATCTTTCTGGTTGTAGTATGTGTTATTGTAGGTGAAGTAATTTTGAGATGTGATTAATCTTGTGAGGTGGATGATTTCGTCGATGTGTGTATGTGGTGTATTTGTGTCTATTAGCATGTTTTTGAGGATGTCAATGGTTTCTGGAATGGGGATGTTTGTGTATAGATTTGATATATCAAAAGAGACTAAGGTTGAATTGTGTGGAATATTTACGTTTTTAATTTTGTCTATTAGATTAAATCTAAAGCTATAGAGCAAACTCTATTAGCAAACTCAGTAGTTACTAGTAAACCTAATTAAAACAGTGTTTGAGACACATTAACAAATCTTACGTGTGTAAATAATAGTAGCTATAAAAGTGTGGAAAATTATTATATAAGGTTATTTAGTCTTAATTGCTTTATAAATTATAGAACCCCTATAAGAATATAGCTATATTCATTCAATAAAAATTTAATCCAGTCAACTTTGTCCAATTTTAATTGTTAGTATGGCATGAAATTTTGCCATTTGGGTATAAACTATTCCCCAAAAATGATGGTGACATATTTGACAAATATAACTTAACCCGAGATTGCTCCAGCTATGGAAACTCCCGTGATGACTCATGGCGTTAGGGCAAATCTAACATTTGTAATAATTGTTATTAATGTGTTTTAAGTTATAAATTTCAATTGTATGGATTGTAATAAGCTTTCAACTTGTCAACTGATGTAAAAACAATCTATTAAATAATTTATGGCATATTTATATGTAAAATTACTGATAGAAAAACTAGAGCATTAAGTTATGTAATTACTCTTGTCGTTAGGTTGCTCCTAACACAGCACTCATGTGATCGCTATTACATGTTGGCGCTCCCTAACATGGGCGACGCCCGCCACTTCTCTCCACCCTGGTTACCCTCTCAATCATGCTATCTACTCGAAATTTGGATAGTAGCTGGCCAAGATCTTCGAGAAACCATATTTAGAAGCTCAGTCGCATACAACGAAAAGATAAAATAATTCCTTCAGAGCAACTAAAAATGTTGGATTAAATCTAACACCACGAACGTTCTTAGGTTAAGAAGATTGCCTAAATGAGCTAGATATGTCTTACACCTATTGAAAAATTACTGTAAAAAGGGTCAAATTTTCTAAAAAACTTTGTAAATTCAATATTTATTTCTACTTGTATCTTGTGAAAAAATTTAAAAGTTTTAAAAAATTTATTTTTTGCCATTTTCCAACACGTCACAGGTTTGATTTGCCAAGCACAAAGTATCTGTCATATGTATTTAAAGGTTGTCTCATTGTTCAGTAATTTAAGTCTTCCTTTTTAGTTTTCTTTATTAGAGTGTAAATAAATGTTGTACTTATTAGTAACAGAGCTAGAATTTCTAGTGGTAATGTTATAAGACCATTTGTGAAATTGTCAGAAAATTTAATTCCCACTGAAGCATTGACAAGTATATCTGAGTGGTGTAGCATTCAGGATCAAGCATAGCAGCCTTAAACCCATGCAAGAATAAAGAATGCCAGTTCTAAATATATTTCTGTTTGGTTAAACAACAATATGGGCAATAAAATGGCATTCCTAATAACCAAACTTCATATAATTAGGGACCTCTTGAGCAATTCAAGCAAGAGAAACCAATGTTAGCAAATATTACAGAGCACCAGCCAACAAGCTCCCAGTGGAAGTTCAAGAAAGTGCTTCACACCAATCAATCAGTGCAATGCTTGACAGCAAATCAAGAAGTATTGGTCACGTTCATAAACCAACACAAATAAAAAATGAGAATTTCTAATGATAGGTAAAAATGAAACAAATGTGTGTCACTATTCTAAGTTTATTGCCCTAATCAATACATAAAATATATATTTCTTTGCATTTTTTAAATTAAAATTGTTTAAAATAAAAATATGAATAATAAAAGACCTAATATTTCTTGTGGTGTATCCAGGGGCGTACAGAGGGAGGGGCATGTGCTCCCCCTCCTCCCAAATGAATTAATTTTCAAAATCTTGTTGCTGTTCATGACGAGCTGGATGTTAATTACTTATTACACTTTTGCTATTACTTGCGACCAGACTTTTTGTTGTAGTGTATATTATGTTTTAGGCCTTTATTTAGTAATTCTATTTCTTCAGTGGTAAATGTGATGTTAGTGTTTATTGTTTTTTCATAAAAAGTGTTTTGGCTTTTTTATTGCCAGATTATTATTTTTCTCATTTAAAAGTTGATTTATTTTCTTGTTATATGTTTCATGTAGTGTTTTAGTGGTCCATTGGTACGATTCTGTAATCGCCAAAAAGTCTGGTCGCAAGTAATAGCAAAAGTGTAATTAATTTTAGCAGAAATATATTAACCTATAAAACAGCGCTAGGTTTCTAGCAAAATAGCTTTCCGATGACCCAATTGTGTAATTCTAAGTACCAAAATAGCATAAAATATAATTTTATAGCAATAATTTCCCCGGGAGGGTTCCACCCCTCGGTTGTGCCCCCCAAACATTATCCTAGCTACAGCACTGGGTGTCATACAACCATTAGTGAAATTTAATTTGACTAAATCTGAGCCTTCGAATCTGAAGTTTAAAGTCCCAGGGCTACCCAACTTGTTTATATTCATTTATTAAAATCCTTCTTGAGTGTAAATAATTTAAAAAGATATATATATTCAAGATCAAAAGAAATGCTCGTATTACAGCAAGCTTTAGAATGCAACAAGCAACTATGAAATAGCAAATAATCGCCCTTTTGTTCAGCTTATATCTATTCCCTGGGAGTAAAAATGCCCTCAAACATACCACTTAAATTTTAAACCATTCCAGAGGAGAGCTCTAGACACCCCCTCCCATAGTAGTCATAACGCTGCCTACCCAATAAAAATCTTGTAACCACCGAGTTTCGAATATTGACTTTATTCATCACTGTTATGTTATTAATCATCATTTTATATAGTGTGACTAATATAAAACTCATGGTTTCCATTAATTGAATAGGAATAGGCCGAAAGGTTTCATTTGCTTATCAAATGACGTAGCAGGCCTTGGGAGTTTTGACTGCATGTCACGCATTTGTCCACAAATTGAGCTGCATGTCATGCCGGAGTTGTAAGCATTTGTCAACAGATAACGCAATTGGAGTTGCGACCTGCAGATGTTCAGTGTCGTTTGTTCGAGTCAGTTTATTTCTTTTTCATTCAGATTTCGTTTGTTCGAATCATTTTATTGATTCGTCATTGACGTTTCATTTGGTGGAGTCGGTTTGTTGCTCTGTCATTCACAGTGAAATACACATTACAGCAACCTCTATTTCATATTAAAAACTATTGGATAATGCAATCTGTCAAAGACACACAAAGAGCATAACAGAGGGAATTTGATGTTCGCAATCGTCCATACAAGAACACAATACTGCAAATGGTACACAAGTTGGAAACAACAGAACATCTTGTGAGTGAAACTGGCTGATTCAAAGTTACTTTGAAGACCACATAACTTTTGAATTTGTGGCCGCCAAGATCACCAGACTTCTTCCTATGGGGTTATCTAAAGGGAAGAGTCTACACTATACGGCCTTGGACTTTGGATGATCTGATGGACAATATTACACACGAAATCAAAGGTATTGACAATCCAATGCTACAGGGAACTGCCAAAAACATAGAATGATGTGTTCAGCTGTATCTAGAAGCGGACGGAGGACATTTTCAACACAACCTTTAACGACAAATTAATCTTCTAGATATTCTGTACATATAGAGCAAAATAACACATAATTTGTATTTTTCTTCTTAAAATAAACATAAAATAATAATCATATCAAATCAAATCAGGTTTATATAAATCAACGTATATAAAAAATACTAGACAATATGTTTCTTGAAATTTTCTAATAGAAATTACATTAGTTCCATAAAAAAGCATAGGATATCAGTTTTTATTGTCAGCACTTAGAATCAAAACTTAATTCTACCTACTGACAACGCAGTACTGATAAAAAAATGTTATTACCAGAAGGCCAATTTCAATACAAAGTGCAATTCAGATTAATTACATTTAAAAAATTAATAAACATGGTTGCATACAGTAAATATGCCACTATTTGTTGAAGCATCATACTTAGTTAACAGTGAGCTAGTCAGCCTGATTCCCTAATCATTTAAGTAAAATATTTCCTCACCCTTTGAGCAACTGCATAGAATAGGGAACATCAAAACTTCATACTTGTGTTAACTTTACTAGATATCTCGGACCGAACATCTACACCAGAAAAATATCAGTGATTCGACAATGGTCAAGTGACCGAAAAGTGCATCATCAGACAAGATAAAATCATTGCATTTAATGGTGGATAAAATTACTACAATAGTAATATATTAACTTCATATATATATATATATATATATATATATATATATATATATATATATATATATATATATTCCTGATATTTAATCAAAGACCGAAAGGTGCCTCATCACTCAAGGTAAAAATATTGCACTTAATGGTGGATAAAATTACTCAAAATTGGTAATTTATTAACTTCATATATATATATATATATATGACGAATATCAAGACTACATTCGTTCATATAGCGTTGACAAGGTGAGCCCAAGAAAGGTTGAAGTGTGAAAAAACTAATTGGGTAATTTTAAATAATTGTAAATTGCTATTATTTAAAATGAATTGAGTAGTTTTAAATTCAAATAATTGTAAACTACTAGTATTTAAAACAAATTGGGTAGTTTTAAATTCAAACAATTGTAAATTACTAGCATTTAAAACGAATTGGGTAGTTTTAAATTCAAATAATTGTAATTTACTAGCATTTAAAAACTAATTGGGTAATTTTAAATTCAAATATATGTAAATTACATAAAATTTAAAACTAATTGGGTAATTTTAAATTCAAATAATTGTAAATTACTAGCATTTGAAACAAATTGGGTAATTTCAAATTAAAATAATTGTAAATTACTAGCATTTAAAAACTAATTGGGTAATTTTAAATTCAAATATATGTAAATTACATACCATTTAAAACTAATTGGGTAATTTTAAATTCAAATAATTGTAAATTACATAGAATTTAATTGGGTAATTTTATATTCAAATAATTGTAAATTACTAGTATTTGAAACGAATTGAGTAATTTTAAATTCAAATAATTGTAAATTACATAGCATTTAAAACGAATTGGGTAATTTTAAATTCAAATACTGTAAATTAAATAACATTTAAAACAAATTGGGTAGTTTTAAATTCAAACAATTGTAAATTACTAGCATTTAAAACGAATTGGGTAGTTTTAAATTAAAATAATTGTAAATTACATAGCATTTAAAACAAATTGGGTAATTTTAAATTCAAATAATTGTAAATTACTAGCATTTGAAACAAATTGGGTAGTTTTAAATTCAAATAATTGTAATATTACATAGCATTTAAAACTAATTAGGTAATTTTAAATTCAAATGATTGTAAATTACTAGCATTTAAAACGAATTGGGTAATTTTAAATTCAAATAATTGTAAATTACTAGCATTTGAAACAAATTGGGCAATTTCAAATTAAAATAATTGTAAATTACATAGCATTTAAAACTAATTGGGTAATTTTAAATTCAAATAATTGTAAATTACTAGCATTTGAAACAAATTGGGTAGTTTTAAATTCAAATAATTGTAAATTACTAGCATTTAAAATGAATTGGGTAATTTTAAATTCAAATAATTGTAAATTACTAGCATTTAAAATGAATTGGGTAATTTTAAATTCAAATTCATCTAAATTACATAACATTTAAAACTAATTGGGTAACTTTGAATTCAAATAATTGTAAATTACTAGCATTTGAAAGAATTGGGTAATTTTAAATTCAAATTATATAATTTGCACTAAAACAGTGATTGGGTTCACCTCGTCAATGCTAAATAAGAATCTAGCAAAATCTCTGAACTGCAATTTTATGCACTGTAAAATGAATGGATGTACTCCAGATAATAACTATTCATCATATTTTCCAGTGATGCCATTCTATAGATGGGTGCTACAAAACTGCTCACATTGAGGTTAAGCTAGGCATTGCAGTGGTGATGGAAGAGGGTTATCATGGTGTCCGATTAGCTAAATATACCTTACTTTCTGAGTAGGATAAATATTATACTAAGAACACAGTAAAACACCCCCCCCCCCCCTTTAACTGTTGATCTGAGCAACTTGGACCAGTTACTTACTCAAATGCATATTCTACAGTACGTCTCTCAGGACTGGCATGGTGATTCAATGAGTCACCTTAGCACAGCTTGCCGCAAACAGTTTAGATTGATAACTGCCATAGGCAACTCAGCTTGCATACAATTTAAGTGAACTAATCTTTTTGCTGTTTTTAATTTCATTTATAATTAAATGCAATGTGAACAACAAAAATGTAATGATGGAAATAGAAAGAATTGGGCCAATTTGGTAAAGGTAAGCCATTACAAAGAATTGTTCTCTATGGTGTGCGGTTACAAAATATTGTTTACGTCAGCTTGAAAAGTAAACGAAGAAAAAAATGAAAACTGTGTAGCACATAAACTGTATTTAAAACTAATAACAGAAACTTACAAACTTCTTTTCCAAAAAGCAGACATTATATTGGGGTTTTTACTCTGCTTATTGCAATGTGTAAATATTGTAATTTTGTCCATAATACAGGAAATTATTGCAAGTTAACATTCCCCAGTTATTTAAGACAATAGTTCTGTTGGATCTGCTGGCGAGTAGAAGGAAAGCAGCGGGTCGCATCAACAGTTTTCAAGTGTTTAGTTCTCTGAAATGCAGTAACATATCTAAAGAAACAAACTATGTATGATAGCTAAACTCTATCCTGTATAATATACGAGGGTGTCAATTGTTATCTGCAGTTTAGTTATATTTTTGTTTATGTTGGAAGTACCCTTGTTTTACATTGATGATGCATGCTTTGTTTTGTCTATCCATGTTTCAAGCTGCTAGGTTAGTTTTGTTATTGCTGTTGTGTTGTTTATCATGTCTGCTTAGCTTTTTATTTCCACCAAAGAAGAGCAACGTTCAGTAATCCGTTTTTTGTGGTTGGGAGGTGTATCATGGGCCGAAATTCACCAAAGACTTTTAGTACAGTACGGGAACAGTATTTTGCCACAATGGAGTATCTATGAATGGACTGAAAACTTCAAAATTGATCGCACATTGAAGGAGCTGGACAACCATTTACCGCCACAAATGAGGAAACCTTGAGCGTTAACGTGAAATGGTTCTCTTGCACAGATGAATAACTGTTGACAAAGTGGCACATCAAGAGCAAATTAGTCACGGTTCTGCCTTTTGGGTTTCATAAAGTTTGTGCAAGATGGATCCCAAAACAACTCACAGTTGCATTAACAAACTTGCTTGGACATCTTCCAAACACTTATGGATCCCTATGGTAACAGGACAACTTTTTAGACAGGGTCATTACTGGTGACGAAATGGATCCATCATTATGAGCGGGTGAGTAAATGATAGAGTATGGAATGGAAACATCCAAATAGTGATGCAAGAAAATGTTCAAGACCCTACCTTCTGTAGGAAAACTGATGCTTATGGTTGTTTTGGGACTCACAAGGTCCAGTACTGGAACATTATGAGGAAAGGGGCACAACAATAAACACGGTACGTTACGACACTGCAAAGCTAAAGAATGCAATTCAAAGCAAATGTCGAGGACTGTTGTCAAAAGGTGTTGTGTTGTTCCAGTACAAAGTCCGTCCTCATACTACAGAAACTAAATATTGAAGTACATGCTCACCCTCCATACAGTCCCTATCTTGCACCTTCTGACTATCACTTGTTTGGTCCACTTAAAGAAGCATTGAATGAAGTGCTGTATTCCAAGCTCCGAGCTCACTTTTTTTTATGAGGGCATTAGGAGCCTTGTATGATGGACAGAGTGTGTTAAAAATAAAAAGCAAGGGGGAGTATGTCGAAAAATGATGTACATTTAAGTTTCCTTATTGATTACAATAAAATTGCATAACTAACTTACAGATAATAATTGACTTATCCTTATATAAAAAAGAAAAATTTATTCAACTAAAATAATAATAACATTTCTTATGCAAATTTCACAAAATATTTTTTTATCGATTTCACTTCTTTAAGACTGAACTCTTGTTACTAAAAATAAAGTTTCAATAAATTTGATAGTAAAAACCATTCAAGTGTTCCAGATTTGAGATTTAAAAGGATTAAATAATTGGTCAATTCAAACTGTTATTACAATGTCTTTTTATATTTTATGCTTTCTTTTGAATTATGTAATAATGTAAGTACAATAAACTTAAACTGTATTAACATACAATTTAGCAAAACATCAATTTACTGTCAAAATTAACATTTTAGAATATTCACACTGAAACAAGCATAAGTAAAATAAAGGAAAGGGGTAAATGGAGGCACAAAAATAATAACTCAGCAGTACAAGATGTTTTTTATTTCTTTCAAGTAATGTAGACTCATCAATGGAAGATCCCTAAACACGCATTCAAGTTGAATTTAATAAACTCTTGACAACTATGCTTTGCTACGACTAACTTATGAACCTAAGGTGAAATAACTCAACCTACAAACTAACAAACTTATCTCTTAAGAATAGTATTAAGAATTATAAAAGAACTTTTCCACATTGTCGCATTCACAATCCTTCCAAAAACTTCCTTGCTTAAAAAAAATTGTCAAGTCCACATGACACTTTGAATTCGGATATAGTATTTCAAAATAGAAACATAAGTCTTTTCTTTGTCTAATTAACTTTCATTCATGCCTTTAAGATATATATACATATACAAACACACACATCCATAAACATGTATGTTTTATATATATATTATATGTACATATAATGTAGTCATACATGCGTATAATATATATATATATCCATATATGTGTACAGATGAAACACATGCATGTATGCATGCATACACTGACAAACGTACATATGTTCATATAATGTATAACATATGTAGTATATTTACATACACATATATGTGCATGCATATATAGTTACATACTAACACTCATATATGTACGTACCTTTTTTATTTTTATAAAATTGTCTATTGGTTCCTTGAATTTTTTAAAATATTCTCAAGGTTTTTCACCAGCCACGTTGTAAAGTCATAATCTGGGAAATCTCTCGCTGTTTTTGCACACATGCAAGTGAGCATCACACACATACAATATATGAGAAAACATCAGATTTGCAAGATTCGCTGTTCCAACCATACAAACTGGATGGAATGTTCAATAGACCAATTTGATGGCGTAAAATGACTTGCAACAAAAGAAAAGTAACACAAAACAAGTTGCGAAACTAATGCACACTTAACTTACTAAAGCAATGTGATGTAATAATATTAAATTAACTACATCCTTAGACTGAGAAAATGACTACAATAATTTACTAAATATTTACGGCACTAAACAAAGAAATTTATGCAGTATCTATGTAAACATGCAATTAGTTCAGTGAGTCAATTTGCAAAGATAAAAATAAATATTATAAATGCTTTACATGTATTCTACGGACAGCCAATGATGACACAGTTAAACACACCCAAGAAATTAAAAACCCTTAATTCGATTCAATATTTCCCAATTTCTGTACATTACTAGTCATGTAAAATTCAATTTCAAATTAACAAGTACTAATAAATGAAATAATGTGTCGTCTAAAGACACTTTACTTTAAAAAAATCTTTTTATATGTACAGGAAAGCTGTATATATATTTACAGAAAAACCGAAGGCACTAGGTTACAATAAATTTTAATCACAGTACAACTTTAAGACTAAAATTTTTAAAATATATGTTGATTTTTATTCTTAGACTGGTGAAACTAAGATATAATTTTTCAACTGGATACTTAGTTAATCAATTACAAAAATCATTTTGCTATAAAAGGAATTTTAATCCTGCAGTGGTTGTGTATAATACAATGTTTTAAAAGCACAAAACTCCCTTGGTACTGGGAGATCCGAAACAAAACCCTCGCTACGCTAAATATCGTATACATCTCTCAGGACTAGGGGAGTTTAGGAACATTTTAAATATATGGTTTATAACTTTATTTACATTTTATTTAAAGGAAAACTACTCTGAATGCCTTGTATTACATTTTTTGTGCAATTAATTCAAATCCCAAATTCGAATATAGTAAAAGTAGTGATAGGAAATGCAGAAAATCGTGGCTAGCATAGAAGATAATGATTTTAATTTTTACCAAAGTCCAAATTTTACCAAATTTAACAGCTTATTTAACAATTGAACGCTGTGTAATTTGTGTTATTAACCGTGTTTGTTTCATTATGTTTAAATTTTGTATTACTTCTTTTAAAATGTTATAATCTTCAAATTGTGATTGTCAGTTCCTATGAGTTATTGAGATTAGGTAATGGTATAATCAGTATGATTCTTTTTTTTTATTAATTAATGGTTGTGTGAAGAACTATGTTAGCAAGATGAAGGTTTTTTCTAGAAAATTTAGCACCTTTTAATTTATCGACTGAATAAATTATAAAAATTCCTGTTATTTTATTTCCAAGCCTTTCCCCATACCTTTTGATTTTATTATACAAAAGAAAAAAATAGTTTAAAAATACAAGTACATGAATTTTTGTCAATTAGGAATATTAGATTTCAAAAATCAAAAAAAAAACTTATTAAAAATTTAAAAAAATGTTATTTCAATTTATTCACTACAAGAGTATTCCCAAATATAATACTTAAAATTTTGGACTAAATCGGAGTATGACCGGAGTAGATCGGCTTCCTAATATTGAATTATTTGAAAAAAACTGTATTAACATAAATTGTCATCCAATACACTTTAAAAAAAATGTATTTGAACTAGACTGAATGAATAAAACTCATTTTATTAATAACTGAAAATGTGTATAAGATATATATAAAGAGAGTGCGAAATAATAAAAAGAATTGAATCATACAAATTTTTAAAATGTGTGTAAAAAAGTCAGCAAAAACAGTTTTGTTTCCATAAATATTATATAAAGAATGTATTTATAGTTTGTACTTTTATTTATTATTTGGTATATCATGTAGCTTGTGACCTTTTAAAATTCAATGTTGTTACCAAAAATAAAAAATTCTACTACTGCAAAGGCCGTGTTTTGTTTTAGTTTCTCTATTCAACAATAAAAATGTTTATATCAAGGACAGTGGTTCTTGCTAACAGGTTAAATATGTGGTCTTAAAACATATATTTTTAAACCACAGACAATATTATTACAGGTAAATAATTGGATTAAATTATACAATATTCAAATAAAAATTGCAAATCCATTATTCACAAACATTTGTATTATGATCCACTGCAGGATTATAACCATCTGCACTGTAGATGTAACAGGAAATATAAAAGTGGCTTATTGTACTGATAATTAATTAATAAAGTACAAAACTTTATTAATTATTCTCCCACAAAATAATAAGCAAAAACCTATTAAAACTTTAATACATATATTTATATAAGAGACACACTTTTGGGGAATAAATTATAATGGGTTTTTTAATCTCCAGGATGGTTAATTGTATCAAATCAGTAAAATATATAAAATCACCACCATTCTGTGCTCTTCTAGTCACTCAGACAAACACAAACCTTTATCTACAATATACTGAAGTAAATATAAACTAATTAGAACAAAAATATCGTCATTTCTATTGCTATTATTGAAATATACTAAATAAATATGCAACATTCCCAATGATATTTTTAAATTTGTTCGGCTAAGCTTTTAAATGCTTTATTATCCGGATAATCCTCAGATTAGAGCACAAATGTGGTTTTTCCATTGACATCCATTAAATTTGTTTTGCACAGTTACAATAACTACAACTAGACACATGCATTTATATTGATGGTATTAATGCACTGACAATGTTTGCAAACTTCATGCTAAAAAGTAAAAAAAGTGTTACAAAATTGTAACTATTTATATTTATGTACAATTTTAAAGTTGGGTAATTTCAATAACTTGGTACGTAACATGATAATATAGCTATCAATAACAACATTTGTATTTAAATCACAAACTTAAAAGTAATCAGAAATTAATGCACAGTGTCCATAAATATTACCTGAGTTTTTGCCTTTATTAGAAACCTCTTACGATAATCAGAACTTACATTACAACAATAGTTTATAATTTGCAAACAGAATAAACAATATAAACTCTCTTCTATAATAAAATGAAAAAGAAGTATTTGTTCACATTGCAATGACAAAATTAAGGACAATTTTATAACTAGAAATCAGACAATTTATTTACAAAAAATGACTCATTTTGTAAATATTTACACCAGTATCCTGTTTAACAGTTTAATGAAATATATCTGTGAATGTGACCATTAACACCTTACTCAATGTCCAACAAAGGAATAACACTGATAAGATCCAGCGTCCACTCACTCGTCTCACTTGGTTGCGAATATTATAGAATTATTTGTTATTGTTACATTTTATGCCAATGCAATTCTATTAAGGGTTCTTGTAGTTGAAGTCTTCACTTTAACCAAAAGGGCAAGACACACATGTACATAATATTTATATCTATAATTGTATGTTTGGTTTTAATTTTAATACATCTCTTTAAATAAATGTGTAAAATAAATAATAAGTCTAATACATTATTTGATTTCAGGCACAAACATTTATTAAAAGTTATGTTTTTCAAAAATAAATACTATAAATATTTTATAAAAGTTGAGTTCTATATTAAAACAAAAGCAAAACATTGTCGTTCTATTTTGCCATCTATTGAAAAGGATTTCATAACTTTAACAATATCAAATATTGGTGTTTATTTTATGCTTTATGAATAAATAAAACTCTAAAGCTGTTTACTCTTGAATAGCACACATCCAACATAAAGAGAACAAAAGCTATTGACATTATACACGTTTTTAATTCCTTTATGTATTACCTGTTTTCTCCAAAACATTTTAAGGTCAATATTTCCTCTAAACACGTGAATAACTTACTTTAAAGATAACCGCTACATTGTTATTGCATTCAGGGCAGTAAAATTTATTAAATTGTAAACAGCTTAAATTTCAAAATTTGTACTACATTGAACACAAAAATAATTTATTTAATTTTGAAATAAATTTTGCCTGCATCTCTTGCTCTTTCTCATGCACACGCTACATTGTTATTGCATTCAGCGCAATAGAATTATTATAAATTGTAAACAGCTTAAATTTCAAAATTTGTACTACGTTGAACACAAAAATAATTTATTTAATTTTGAAATAAATTTTGCCTGCATCTCTTGCTCTTTCTCATGCACACGCTACATTGTTATTGCATTCAGCGCAATAGAATTATTATAAATTGTAAACAGCTTAAATTTCAAAATTTGTACTACGTTAAACACAAAAATAATCTATTTCATTTTGAAATAAATTTTGCTGGCCTATCTTGCTCTTTCTTTCTTTCTCACAGCGCACGCACACGCACACACACACACACTAACGATGAGGGAGAGAGTACAAACATCAAGATTTGAAGTTACAACAGTAATACAAATTTACATCACAGTATTTCATACTGTATACAAAATGTGTAACATTTTCTCTCTTTCGAATCATTATTATTTTATGCGATAATTTTCAATTTATACTTATATTCAATCCTACTCTTTCCTTAAATAGCAAAACTAAATAACAATGTACTTTCTTTAGAGATAAATTCTCTCTCTTACACACACAAATACACTATTATATTTTTTAAATACATATAAATAAACTGCAATCAAGACATTCTCAGAATATCTGATAAAATTTCAAGCTGTATAGTTGTGTATTGCTTTTTAAATATAAAAAAAATTAACGTTTTTCTTTAAAAATAAATAGCAATAAAACACACGCATATATATAGTGGCCCCTTAGATATGCATTTGTGCCCTTGAAAATACACAAATAAGATTTGCCTTTCTTGTAACTAATCTTATTTTTTATTATGACGTGTGAGTATTATTAGGCATCAAAGTGTAAAGATATTTTGTATTGTGTTTTTTATAAATCTAATCTAATGGACATTTTTTTTAATTTATAGGTTTTTCTTCTACATAGATTGTACTTGTCAACCAAGCTAGGTAGAATCTAGATTGAACTGAAAAATAGCAGTGATAATTTTACCTTTTCAACTCCCAGGTGGCATACCGCATAACAGAAGAAAAGACAACAGTTGAAACACTGCGCTTGTTGGTACGAAGGTGTGAATTCTAAAAGTAACCATTCTTAAGACCAATCTACTCCATATAAAACTCGCTGATTTGGGTCAAACTTCAAACTGTATATTTTGTTATAGTTTGTATACATTCCAATAAAACTTTCAGAGTTTGCCAATTTTTCATGTTATTTTATGGTCTGTTATAACTGTAAAAATGGAATGAAACCAGGTTTAATATATATAAAACAAACCTCAAATATTTCAAAAACAGAAAGAAAAACAGTGGTTTCGCAGAGCAGTTTTGTAAAATATGCAGTATTATTTTCAAGTTTGAAATAGGTCATCCTAAAAATTAAATAAAAAACTAAGAACACAATCTGAGAAAAAAAAATTTTAAAATTTTGAAACTGCCCATCCAGAATTTCTCTATTGTGTACTGTATTTTAATGTTAATTACAGAAAATAAATAAGACAAGATTTAAATAGAGTCCAGGGGGATTTAATTAGTAAAAGAACCTTTCTTTAATATAAGTGTTAGAGTATTAATTCAAAAAGCCACAGAGTGGCCGGGCTGTTCCAAAAATTTGGTTAAGTACACCCCAGTGTTTAATCTGTATCTCATAAGTGTGTTTTTGCTATTAACATATTAAATTTTTTTTTAAAAAAGAAAAATTAACTACAACTATGGTAAACTCGGCTTTCTGAAGGTTAATCTATTCATTATGGCGACAGCTGTAATTTATATATATTTGTGTTTTACAGTGAAGAGTAAATCTATAATTGTCTACAAACTAATTGTAATAGTCTATCAACACCATCTAGATTGGCTAAAAAAATTTATAATTCGAGTTATTAATTTTAAGAAGCTGAAGTTATATTAGCAGACTTCTTAAATCACTGGAATTGTATGAATGCGTTATTTGCACTTTTGGTTGTAAACAAAATAAAATGCTGCAAACGTCCAAGAGTCTATTACTTCCATCCTAGATATGTTTATTTGGTTGACAGTTTACAGGATCTCATTCCCTTTGACCATTATGTCCCAACACAGTTTGTTAAAACGGAATATAAATTAGGTAATAGAACATACAATATTATTACTTAGTTCTAATTATCATTGGTTAATTCTTAATTATTTAAACCTATTTTATTGTTTCAAGGTAATTTTCACTATCTTTATAATTTAATTACTTGTGAGACATGTGGCACGTTATCTACGAAAACAAATTGTTTGCATTTTGTGCGAGTTGTCGTTACACAAAAGTGTCTTTGTATCAGGTACTAAAGCGTATTGTAGTGTGTATTTTGCCAATTAGAATGTGGTATTTATATCGATGTCAGACATTATTATGAATCATAAAGACTCAACTCCTGAGCCAGTGATTTTGCCCAAGTATTGAAATTATAAAAATAGTGGTTTTATTTGTTATTCTTCAAGGAATAAGACATAATTAAGGGGTCACCATAGTAATTTTCATGAACATCTGAAAATGAACACTGTAAAACAATTGCAATAAAAACCCATGAATGGAATATAAAGACAAGTTGTTTAATGACAGTGTTTTACGTGACAACATTTGTTAGGTTTTTCTAAACACTCTGTATTTACTACATAAATAATATAAATTATAACAATACTAATATAAAGCAATAATTTTGTATGCTTAAATTCATGTCTTATTTTTATGCTGCACGAGTACATAATCATGAGGCTATAATATATTCATTTTCATCATCAGGTATTTTATGATAGATTTATCACGTTTTTCAAAACATTATTCATAAAATAATAATATAATCAATAGTTTTGTCTTAGAATGTGCTTAGAGTAGTTTCACTTTATATAATTAATAATTTTGCCTTATGTGCTTAGGAGTAGTTTTATCAGTCAGTTTACTGCAAGTTTTTTCAAATTTTCTCAATGAAATTTGTAGACTTTACTATTTTAAAATGGCGATAACAAAAGATATATTTTTTTACAAATGTGCTTTATATTGCTTTCCATAAAATTGAGTTGAAACTAAACAGCATTTCATAAACTACAGCGCATGTCAAGTATCCTAAAATATGCATTAAGGGGGTCGGTACAATGGAAAACAAGAAATGTATATGAATTACTTTTTTAAATAAAAGGCAGTTTGATCAGTATTCCAAGAGCAAAATTATTTTTAAAATATTTTTATATTATTTGAAACAATTTAAACAAAATTATAATACAGTAATACCATGTTTAGTCTGGAGATGCATTTCCTAGCCATACGAAGTCAAACAATACTGCGCGATATGGGTTCAAATGATTTTGCCACCAAATCCAAGGGTAATACAATGTTTTGTTCAAGTAATTTGGTTTCATTAATTATTACATGAAATAGATAGGTTTGGTGGCATATCACCGGTTCAAATTTGTTGTTGTCCTCACAGGTACTGATCAATTATTTTGAAGTGTATTGGTGTTAGATGGTTGTAAATTTTATGAACTGCCTGTGCAACTGGGTGCCCATCTCTCTTAGTTTCAACGTTTTAACTCTCTGAAATGGCATTTAGTAAACTTGAACATAACCGGTGCTGAATTAAACTGGGTATATCTTAGCAAAAACCATTGTAAAACTAAGTCTTCAAATCTCATTGTAGAACATGTCTGTTACTATTTGCAATATTTCTGGTTCCTCCTAAGCTGATAAAACAAGGTTTTTTCGATAAAATCATCTAAAAGTTATTAAACCATCATTTTGGACAGTTTTTACATGCAACTCTTCCAACAAAATAAAAATTAGTTTTATAATAAAAATTTCATTACTTCATATCTAAATAAGTTTAACATTTAAAAGTCTATATAAATTATGCAAAATGACAATTGTTGAAAATATAATTATAACATTCATCAATCACAGAAAATAATCCTACATATGCTGAAAGTACTCAGCGGTTTAAAAATAAAACTAATTTTTCTGAAAAAGGTTTCAAAGCAATCAGCCTGAAATCAAACAGTATAATTTGAAAATGAATTCACTTAATGGAAACACATCACTGTAAATGATTTTGTACTATTTGGAATGATCCTCAGGGGAAAATCTTGACACAATATACAAACAGATTGATAAAAATTTAATAATTTAAATATTTACTATAAGCATGGTGGAACTGTTGATTGATGTACAAGGAGCCAATAAACCATACTAACTTTTCTTCTTTTAAAATTAGGAAAAAACATGGCCAAATCAAAAGCATACGGGTCTGTTTGTAGGCGATTTCTTTGTACAACACATGCGTAGGGTTTACTGGAGATTACAAAATGGCAGGAGGGCGGAAGGCGGGGTTAATGCACTTCTGAAGATTCAGGTTTAACCGAGTGATGATTCGATGGGTCAGCTGTGCTCAACGGCTGAAAAAAAATTGTAAAACACTGTTTAAACAATGTGCACATAAAACTAAGCATTGTTACAGTAACACATTAGTAACAACCTTTGTGCTACACATAAACACATAGTGTCACACAAACACATAAAAATGCACTCAATTTTAAGTACAAACTTAAAACAATTAATGATTTTCTTTATATATACAGTTCACTGTACGAACAAAAACCAAAATAAAAGTGTACCATACACCATTCTGACATTCAGATATGTACATTTAAAAAAATATAAGGATATATCGTTTAACACGTTGACTGCCATGGCGGTCACCGGTGACCGACACTGTATTGTTTGCATAGGGCCACAGTTTAGACCTAACTTAAGATCATATCGCAAGGCTGTCGGGGGACATTCATGATGTATTTACCATATGAGGTGTCCGACACGGCCTCTGTGTGTTCCTGCATTCAGACAAAAGGTAATTTTTTTCCTTACAAGACTATAATTATTGGGAAACTAGAAGTTCATAATTACAAGGAAATAGTTTTTATTTACATTTTTTGTAGAACTATATTATGGTTTAGAATAGTATTACATTTGAATTGATCCTAAATAAATTTCAACTAAAAAATTGAACAATTCGAAAATTAGAAACTAAAAATTTCAATTTAAAACGTCTACCACCAATTCATAAAATCTTATAAAATTCTTAAAAAGCTCAATTCGAAGCATATTTGTACTGAAGAATACAAACATAAAAGTAAAAAAATGTTCAGATTATAATTACATTCTAATTATTCAAGAAAAAATATTTTCATAAAAAAGTTATGCTGAAAATTGAAAAATGTATCTATAGAATAAATGTATTTATAAAATAAGTGAATTCATTCAGAAAATCAGCCTTGAACAGGGACTAAGTAATCAGCACAACAGCGTGACCGATGCAGTGCCTTGTAGTATAAATAATTACGTTACGCCATGACGGTCACCGGTGTCCAACATTACAAAATAAACTAGTTTAAATGAATAAACACACTAGAATACAAAATATTATTATGTTTTGTCATTATTTAAACAAAAAAGTACATAAAAAATTGTGTTTAAATGTTATCGGAAAACTGGTTGGCAGTCAATGTGTTAAAAAACGATCAAAGTTATACAGGACAGAAACACATAAGTTATAAATGAATGAAACCCAACTGTACAAATTAGAAGCATAAATAGGATTCGCTACCTGTTTTTGATTTTATTATTTTTTATGAATACATTTAAAATGAATGAGAAGTTTTTGCTGTGAAAGCTTTATAAAACAAAAAAAGATGCAAGCACATAAATTTACATAAAGGTTTTTAAAAATATTTTTTGATATCTAATGTACTACAGTAGAACCTCTCTAATTTGTCACAGAAATAACAAACATCGTCTACACTGTCACGTAGTAGAGGCACCAACAGTAAAACTCTTTAGTACAAAAGAAAATGACAGGCTTTTTCAAAACAAAAACGTCAATAGATTTACTACACCATATTTTTTCGTGCTAATGTTATTGTTCTCATGAGGTACTGTAATATATTTTTATATATGTCACTTTTATGAAACTAGAGTAACATACTGTATTTGTAATTACAAACTATTATTCTGCAGGCTACTAGTGTCGTGTGACAGTGTTGTTGAGTTTTTCAACAGACATATTAAGTAATTACAACATTAATTACATTATATACCTATTTATGAGCTATATTTATCCACAATTACATGTTAATTTCACGATTTATATAATTTGTCAATTTCTCAAATTCGTCACCCACTTGGTCCTGAACATGACAAATTAAAAAGTTTCCACGGCATTTGATATTTTTAGACTTTCCAATACTTTATCGAAGTTGAAACAAATTATAAAGCACTAAATTTTCCCAGGTTTTGCTTCTACACCCTAACATGTCAGCTATCCTGTTTAACCCTTTGTAGTAACAATGCAACTGTCACATCGCTGAGCTACAAGTCACCCACAGCAAAAATGTCACTGTTATGTTTTTACACCTGTTTTAAAGCAGTGTTATAAGATAGTTGTTGAGATCTACTAATTTTTTTAGTGAACTACCAGCCATCACTTGGGGATTTTTTTAAAACTAAATTATTGTATCATATTGGCTAGATGTCAGAAGCGTGTTGTGTTAGGAACGTGTAACACTATTAGGGATAACTAGCTCCCTCCAAATGCTAGGATTAGTGTTCCTGCTTCACCATCAGTTTGGCTATTTCACCAGCAATGCGATTTTTTATTATTGTTGTTTTCTTGAATAATAAATGGCTTTATATTTCAGGACGAGACTTACAAAATGTATTAATTTTTCCTATAGTTACTACCAAAATTGAAGTTTTTTTAAAAAAGTGTTTTTGTTTCTTATCAAAAAATTGGTTAAATGGAATTCCTCTAACAAAATGTTATAATTTCCGAACATGTAATTGAATTATGTTTACAAAACTAACTTCTTGGGACATGTTAAATGTGTGGAAAATTACTGTTCAAAAGGATAATACAATGAAACCTCAATATTCAACATTGATTAATCTTAGTTTAATGAAGAAAAATTAAACTGTAGGTGAAACACTGTACTATTAATTTTACCATATTTACTGTGTGCTAACCACCCACAGTTTAAATATATGGGGATGCACAATATTTTTAGAATATTTTTACTAACAAACCATATATCCATAGTAAAAAACAAGTTATTCCATAATGATTATATAGGGTGATTCATATAAAATTCATGGTTTTCATTGGTCCATTATTTGAATAGAAATACACCGAACGGTTTCATTTGCCTATCAAATGAAACAGGAGGCCTTGGAGTTTTGATTGCATGTCGTGCTGGAGCTGTAGGTATTTGTCAACAGATAGAGCAGTTGGAGTCGTGACCTGTAGTTTTTAGAGTCACTTTATTGGTTTTTCATTCAGGTTTTGTTTGTTCGAATCAGTTTATTGTTTTATCATTCACGTTTAATTTGTTCGAGTTAGTTTATTGCTTTGTCGTTAACGACACAATACACGTTACAGAAACTCTATTTCTTGTTAAAAACTATTGGATAATGCAATCGGTCATAGGCACACAAAGACCATACCAGAGGGAATTTGGTGTTCACAATTGTCCAGAGAAGAATACAATACTGTAAGTGGTACACAAGTTGGAAACAACAGGACATCTTGTGAGTGAAACTGGCAAGAATCTGGCTGATCCAAAGTTACTTTGAAGATCGCAAAACTTTGACCACTGGGACTTGACCACACCAGACTTCATTCTGTGGGGATATCTAAAGAAAAGAGTCCAACCTAAACGATTTCAGACTTTGGATAATCTGATAGACAGTATTACACGCGAAATCAACAGTATTGACAACGCAATGCTCCAGCTAACTGTGAAAAAACATGAAATGACGTGTTCATCTGTGTCTAGAGGCGGACAGAGGACATTTTCAACACAACCTTTAATGTCCCAGATATTCTGTACATTAGAGCACAATAACACATTATTTTTATTTTTCTTCTTCAAATAAACATAATGAAAATCATGAGGTTTATATGAATTCCTCTGTATAATAATGAATGTGCCTTTGTTTAAAAGAATGATAAATATGTCTAAACTACTAGAGAATTCCTGATCTAGCTTGGTAATTTCTGGTGGTTATATAACACATGCCCACCCACACTCATATAACTTCAGCTGAGTAAAACATTGTATTCTATAATACACGATATTGTGTTGGATAGATAGGCAGTGGTTTATTGTGTTTAGTTCTCTACTGATTACAGACTTTTCAAAATAAAAATGTTTTCAAAAACTCTATTAATTTTATATAATCAACTTGCTCAAAATTACAAAAAGGTGTTTCTGACAGTATAATTGATTTGATAGTCCACTGATATGAAGAATTGTAGAGTTTCCACTGTATAAATTATTTTTACGTTCAAGAAAAAAGTGCACCATATAGAAAATATAAAAAGCACTTGGATTGTCAGCTATATCTATTACGCTCACAACTTAACATGGAATGCATTTTACTTCTTCCCCTTTTTATTTTCTGTCGACTATAAATGGTTAACTGTTTTCTATTCTTGTGACATTATATTTAAAAAAATTTATATAGTTTTATACATTTTGTTTCAAAAATGTTATTAATGACTTTGATTCAAATAGAACGGGGTTTTTTCTTACATCTTATCTTCTCATAAATAAAACTTATCAAAAATAAATGAAAAAAAATATGAAAAATTCATAACAACTATATTCAAGCACGGGAGTATAACATGTACATTTTTATACCAAATTTATTCAAAGTTAACATGCATTAACAATACCTTATAAATTAAATTAATAGGAATAAAAATAATATTGTAAATAATGAGTCAGGCCTTAGTCAAAATTCTATATGAATGTAATTAGTGTGACACAAGAAATTTTGATTGTAACCTTCTAGTTAAAATATTGAAATAATAATAATACTGAAATATTAATTGTCTGTTTTGTATATATGTAATTATTAATTATGTGTATGGTTAAGAATTTTATTGTTTTAGTGAGTTAGGTATAAAATTTCTATTTGATGTATCATGTTTGAAGTATTGTTAATAACTGTTGTTTTGTATAGAAGTGTAACCTTAGTTTCACCTTAGTTGTAAGTTAAGAGTTTGTAGTAGCAACACTCACTGATGATGACTTTGTCATTGAAACCCGTATGAGTCAATAAATGATTAATTTGTAAATTTTGTGTCTTTTATTTGTTTCTTATAAATATAATTGAACTTTTACTTTTATGATGTTGGTGAAAATGTGTTTAAAATAAGACAAGAAACTAAAGTAATACTAATACTGTCTGTAGAAATGTAATAAAATATCTAAACTATGTATAGTGGTGTCACTATTTTTTTTCTGTAGTTTTCTTTTACTAAAAAGGTTTTCAATAACATTTTCTAAACACACATAACACCATAAACAGCAAATACAAAAATGCACCTGTTTTAAAATACCACTTTGGTAAATACAGAAACAAAAAATTCCTACAATCTCATAACTAACACAAAAAAGAGATTTATATATTTTTGCCCTAGATTTTTGCTCAATTATTTTAAAATAATATTTACACAAACCTGATAAGTTTTACAATGTTTACAGAATTTGTTCACCTTATCCAGATATTATAAAACCACAACCAAGGTAAGAATCACAAGTAGATAGTTAGCCAAAAGGAATATTAGAAAGGGGTTAAACAGTGAAGAACACAGGATACAACCCCACAAAGCTGCACTAAAACCAAAAAATATGAAACTTGAAGAAACGCACATATAAGACATGAAGTCTGGACAACAGAAGTTTAATGCTCTTTTATCTATTACTATCTAAAAACTGTAAGTTATTGCGTTTTCTACTTTTGTTTCCAATATAAATAACTAAGAAATCAATTTTAAAATCAAAACCATGGTTACCACTTAACAAATAACAAGCAAAATATAAATCATGTTTATATGAAAACATGATCTTTAATTATAAATTTAATGACTAGCGGATCTTTGTATCTAAATTTACTTTGTGCAACAAATTTAACATGTATATTAATTATCCAAACTGTTTCTGTCTTATTAGCTTTCCTTCTAATTCCAAATTGGTAATGCTATGAAATTCAATAAACATTGTGAAACATTAAAAATTGTGCTTCTTTTAAAAAACGTGTGCATTTTATTCAAAATGGAATGATCAAAAATAGAGATGGGACAAATCCTAAAATTTTTGATTCCAATCCTAAAATTAGATTCTTTCAACGCTTACATGATATTCTCTAATAATAAATTTAGTCAACATCTTGGTCATATGGTGAAGCCTTTTTAAATTTCCGTTTTAATGTAATAGGCTAAACAAAATGTTCAACTTTTATAAGTAGGAGTTTCTGAAAGCATGGCAAACATATCAGATAGAAGTAATGATTTACAAATGTAAATTTCAGTTCACAATTACAATATAACTTCAGAAATAGCCATTTCGGTTTTTATAACTAGAGAAATTGTAACGATTTTTTCTTGTGTTTTGTTTTGACATCTATGAAACGGTGGCAGAGTAGTGGTGTCGAGAGACAGAAAGAGAAATATGGAGAGTGAAACAGCTGAGCGAAAACCGTGGTGACCAACAAACTGACCAGAAATGCTTCTCATCATCTTTGTTGTTGCGGCACAATAATAATATTTTCATCATCTCAAATCGGCATTTGCTTCGATTCATTCATTCAAAACAACTAATACACAAATAATATTTATTTCTCTAATAAATTAAACTGCACATGTATTATAACAGTTAAAGAAAAAAATAAGATCGGAATCGGGTCTTTAGTCAATTGAGAAGAGATTTCTTGACACCATTAGAATCAACGGCTCCTAGAATCAAGAATCAGCTCATCCCTAATCAAAAACATCTTTACTATGAATAATTATTATAACGTATTTAAAAACTTTGAGAGTTGTAAGGGTATCAGCCATTTTTACCATTGTCGCAGCATAAGGACAGATCTTGAACCAATAGAATTTACTTATGGATAAGTTTAAGACGTATGTGCCAGGATTCACACCTGAAAATTTTGTGGCATACTTGAACATGGCAAAATTGTAAATTTTTTAAAGATTCTACAGTTTGTTCACCTTTAATATAAAATAGATGACCCTACAGTGGCTGTAAGTATGAATAATAGACATCTAGTGGAACTACACACTACTCCACAGATTTTTTTCTTTTGTTTCCAAATGTATACAGTACTGTTGTGAGCATTTAACAGAGCACTTGGCCTTGAGAGGCACTTGACCAGATCGCAATAGGCGAGACAGGAGGTGGAGGGCCGCGTTGTGTCACTACAAATACTTTCCTACAAACATAAGGACTGTCAAAAATAATCATGGTTCATAATTGCATAAGATAGTCTATATTAGATAAATTCCATAAATTAGGTTCGGTATGAAATAATAAAAAAATTTGAAATATGTGTAGACATATCGGATGTATAGAACAATCGAAAAATCTCGTGCCATCTCTTAAGGCCAGGAGCACTGTTAGACAGTCCTGACAGTACTCGCGGAGCAGTAAAATGCAACACTGCTTTATTCACTGTATTTTTTCTTTCTACCCATTTCCAGCTTATAAAAGTCCCATTTTCAGACAGATTTTACATTCATGGTAAGCTACTGCACAGTATTAACGATACTGAAGTACACACATGGATGAATCAGCTAGTAGCTATGATCGCTTAGTAATACAAATGGTGCATGTTTGTGTTTCTCAAAAAAACAATGACTAAGTATGATTGAAAACATTGATAGCAAGAAAAGTACAGCAATTAGGAGTTGAAGTTAGTATATAGATTTATAAAAACACAAATAAAACAGTAAAACTAATAAGGCATTGCTTTGACTTAGTGTCAAGACTTGTGTTTCTTAATTGATACAATTTTGCTTGTAGTCCTAACACATAACATTCTACAACACAGATCCATTACAACCATACATTGAAAACAATTAACAAAAACACTGTTTATAACGACTGATCACTTACACATACTTGCGGCCAGTTACTTTCTCAGCGGTACTTGTGTCACTGCACTGATCGCTGATTTTCATCACTCTACAACCAGCAAAACGACAACACAGAAATCTCTTTCAGTGTTACAGTTACAAATGATTTACAATTTACTTTAAAATTTTAAAAGCTTCATTTATTTATCATGTGAACAATAAACATGTACTAAATATAAATATATTATAATAATTAATTTTAAACTGTAAAATTTTTTTGTAGTTTAATTAATGAGATTGATAGTTTTAACAAATTGTTCACTTTATCAACCAGAAAATTAAATCAAGCACATATTTTTTAATTTTGTTTCTTTAAAAATTGTTTGAAATGATTAGTTAAACAAACTGTTCAGAGCAATTCTGAGTTGTTTATGGAGTTGAATTGAAAAAATAATTTTAACTTAGTTACTTTTTCTCAATAAAAGGAGATTAGCATACAATTTGACAGCCCTAGAGAAGTAACTATACGTTTACAGTTTCTATGAATGAATTTTTTTATTATAAATTATCAAGTGAATCAGTCGGCCAGTGTCTCATAGAATTATAAAAATCGTTTTATTTGTTCATTAACATAAAATATTACTCTAATATTTTATTAGACTGTAAAACAATAGAACTGCAATTTATGTAGTTGAAAACAAAAAATATTGTAAAAACATCTACGCTGAAAAAATACAAATATTACATTATTGACACAAGTGTTGAGAACTTCCTTCAACTTACTAGATTGTGTGGTATGCCGGGTGGCTGTGGAGCAGGTGGCTGGGGTTGCGGAGGTACTACAGCGCCAGTCACAGAATGCGGTACTTCATGTGTTGTTGTCGAATGGGCTTGTTGAACCGGTAGAGCACCGCCTCCAGGTGCTGCTACACCTGGAGCTGTGCCAGAGTAATACCCGCCATTCATACCTTCCCCCGCTCCTACAGGATAGCCTACTCCAACCCCAACACCTCCGGATGGAAAGTACTCTTTGTTGACACAGTTCCGCAAACAGTCAGGGATTCTCCCTACAATTGCCCGACGTATCTCAGAAGCCGCCATCTCTCTCAGCTCTGTGCACGACGCATCTGAGTAAAATGCTGCATGTGGGGTGCACAACAGATTTGGAGCATCTTTTAATGGACCTGTACAAAAAATATAAATTTACCATAAACAGGTCTTAAAACATTGTTTACCAAACTATTAATATTTAGTTGGCTATTTTAAAGTAAGTTTCATCCTGTTACTATATACATCTCTGGTCTGAAACTAATCAAAACAGTTTTTATTCTCCATTTTATATTTAGAAACTTTTCATTCATTGAAAACTTTTAAAGTGACTAACTAGTTGTTACAAAATAAGAAAATATTATTTTAAAAATATAACCAGGATAATATTTGCTTAATATAAACCTTTTCAATTCTTTTGAATTCTTTAAAACAATTATTCGTTTTACAATGTCTGTATTTTCATTGTAATATTTTTATTTACAATTTTCTTGGCTCTAGTGGCTAAATCAGAATATGGGCCTAATAACAAAAAAAGTGAAACCCATGGTGGTACATCTACAACTATTATATCCATGTAATTATTACTGATTTGTAGCTTGATTCTATATTTCTTAAACGCTAATTCGGTTATAGCTTAGAATTAAATGTATTAATAAGTTCACCTTAGTAAACAAACAATTTTTAGTAAGCAAACCATTTAAAATTTCAGGCACTATTTTTACATCAACCCAGAAACGCTCGCGATATTAGATTGAATCTAAGATTGCTCTGAACAAATTATTTTATCTTTCCGTTGTATGGAACCGAGCTTCTAAATATGCTTTCTCGAGGATGTTGGTCAGCTACTATCCATTGAATTTCAAGTATATACTGTGATTGAGAAGGTAACCAAGGGTAGCAGAAGTGGCAGGCGTCGCCCAAGTTAGGGAGCACCAACATGTACAAGCGATCACGTGAGTGCTGCCTTAGGAGCACGCAATTTTTAACCCTTAGCACGCGGGACATATAAAGGGCAAATAACAGATTAAGTGCTATTAGATAAAAAAACTTTTTTGCGAAATGTTCAGTTCTATTTAATTCTGAATTCCTAAAGATGTATTTGAACAACAAAATTGTAAACTACTTATTTTTATAATTTTTTTATACTAGGTTACTCAAGATATCAATATATCCATTTAAAATAAAATTAAAGTAACTAAAATTATTATTCACCAAATCATAAACAATAAATTATTCTTACAGTACAAACAAAGGTCACTCACGTAAACAGTAAACAACTATAGCAATCACAACACCAACACAAAATACGACAGTTGGCAGACGCTGCGTTCTGCCGAGAATACCCGTCATACGCGCATGCATAGACCACGTAATGGCACCTGGTGGCTAAAACAACAGAATGTGGATCAGTAGCACGTGGCCAAGAACAATAAACGTAGCAGAGGAGTTTATTTACACCAAACAAACACTGTTACACATTTTAATGGATTTTAAACAAACAACTAGGACTTCCATAAACAAAATATATTAAATACGTGATTTCTCGTAATACGCGCTAGCAGAGATTTCAGCCTCACAAGAAATCACGTTATACGCGTGCAAAGGGTTAATACTCTAGTTTTTAAATCTGTAATTTTACATTTAAATATGCCATAAATGTATTTAATATTGTTTTTATATCTATGAAGAAGTTTAAAGCTTAATATAATCCATATAATTGCAATTTATAACTTGAAACATATAACAATTATTACGATTGTTAGATTTGCCCTAACAAGGAAGTATTCGCGGGAGTTTTCATAACTCGAGCGATTCCAGTTGTTTACAAAATTAAGCTGTATACTGCTAGATGTACTGTATGCACAGCAATGTTTCAAACAACCATGCCATTGATTCTTCTATTTATTAGCATGCACAGTATTATTATGTGAATACTTACGTTGCTCACCTTGGAATACATTGTAGGGTTCATTTTCATGCACATCCAAGGCAGCTGCTCTAATTCTGCCTTGTTTTAAGGCCGCGGCAAGAGCATCATCGTCCACTAATCCACCCCGTGCTGTATTCACCAGGAAAGCTCCTAAATAAAATAATCAGAGTACAGAACTTCCTGGCGCTCTTGTTAAATGTAAAGGCAAATTATACACAAAAACAAAATATTACCAATCTTAAATAAACTATTTATAACATAATATATCAACATACAAGTACTAAAATTTCCACAATGATGTTTCTCTATCCCTCCACATATTACCCTGCATTTAATTCCAATGATTAAGGTGTAATATAGCAATACCAAATGTTGATCAGTTGTTGAAACATTTAACTTTTAGACTAAAATTTAATTTATACTCAATTGGTTCTACAGTTTTTGATCAAAAATAAGTCGAAAACTGTTTTCATCATTAGAAGTTGTTTCTTAAACCTGTCAACAAAAAATGCTTACTGAATAGCTATTTCAAGACCAATCCATTTGTTAAAACGCCACACATATAGCAAGTTCCGCAAAATGTAAACGTGATGTATTTCTAAAACAATTAATGGGAATAAAGTCAGTCATAAACAATAAAACTTTCAGAAATACAAATTTATTAAAAACAAAATGTTAATAAAATATTTTAAAAAATCATTATTACCGAAATTATAAGTTTTGTAATAAATTTAGTTTATTTACAAAGTACAAAAGTCCAACAAAACCGCCTTGACCATAACAACATGATATTCCCGAGTACTAATTTATCGACTCTTCTATACATCGACTCTTCTATACATGACTCAGAAACAACCTAGTAGGCAAGAGTGAGCGCCTTCTGTTTCTTGGGTAGATTTATAGTAAAAATTAATTTGGCTGTGTGTGCGCTTTATGCGTCTTTTGAAGAATAAGAAAGACTGAAACAAGAACAAACAATAAAGACTGAAAAATATAACAAAATACTGACATTGGTTAAAAAGCAGGCAGATTAGGAAAGTGGGCAAAGAAGGTGAAATTAATTATTAAACTTTGTTTTATAGCACTAGACATGCTACGGTTTATGATTTTGGAAAAAGGTTTGGATAAATTATTTTCCTGGTAAAAAAAAACAAATTTTGGCTATCAAATTTTTTAAAGTCCAGCAGTAAATAAAAAACTATTACAAAAATGTGTACGTAAAACCACAAACCTAATTAGAATTTTAAAAAATAACATATTTAACAAATAAATATTTACTGCAGACAAGATAATGGGAGGAATTTAAATTCTGTTTTGTATTTCTATATGATGAAAAAAGACGGTGACATGGTCAGTGGCCTCAGAATCATCCCCCTTAACCACCTTGAAACCCCATCGATTAATACATTTAAGAACATTGGTCAAACCATTATATTTTTAACATACGCCTGATTATGAATGGTAGATCCTCGTGATGCAATCAAGGAGTTGTACACAATTTAAACAAGAGCAGTGCATGAAAAGCTATTAAACCTTAGTGAGTACCCTTTAGCTGTAGAAAATTTATACATGTCAAGCTCTTAAATTAATCTTATTTATATACCCTCAAGTTAAACCTTTTAGCTGGCAATTTGTTCCATCTATAATCCAACAAGAGTAGCCCCAAATACATCAGACGAGACACCCTTATACTCATGAAATTTTTATGATGCAAACCTATATGAAATAAATTTTTGTTCATATTTATTTTAATGGGATAATTCTGTTTTTAAAAAGTAAGTACAATAAATAGCGTTTTCATAATTCTCCTGGATACATTTAAAGTTCTCAAAGGCTGATAGCTTAGGAAATCCTCTCTTTTATCAGTTATAAGATTTCAGTAATTAAAATGTGTATAGCCGCCACTGTGCATCAAATCCCACAACATTAAGAACTATGCCCTATAGAATTATTATTTCTATTGATTCTCATGACTAGTTTCAAAATGTTCACTTGTTTTTAAAGAGCTTTGCAATAGACAACAGAAGAGTCATTTTTAATATTTTACTTTATGAATTTCTAAGACAGAATCAAGCTGGACATACAATTTTCCAATGATGTATAATATAATAGGTAAGAGCCATATAAAATAGAAATTTTTCCAGAGTGAGCATCACAGGGAAAACAATGCCGCATTAACTCAAACATTTGCATTTAACTCAGGGTTTTTTTTATTAAGTACAAAAACCAAATTTCATTCATAACATAAAAAGATCTATCTATTTTAGCATCTATACATGTCTTATTTGATTCAAGTAAGAACCATGTTGTATTAGTGTTTGATTATTATTATAAAATTTACCTGGTATTAGTATAAATTCTACTTATAGTTTAAACACAAGAAAAGGAATTAGTATTGAATACAATATTAAAAAATCAGTTTGATTATTTATTTGCAATTATGTGTATGCAGAAGTAAACACAGAATGCCTCTGCATTCCCTAAAGATACATTTTTAATACAATACAGTAAAACCTCTCATATCAGGATATAATATCAAAATAAAATGTGTCTTTATTGGGCAAGGTGCCTTGCCGTCTGGAGCCAGCAGTCGGCTCTGTGTTCTTTCCCGACTCAGTCAGTTGTGTTTGAATATCCATATCGTTCAGTTCACTAGTGTTCTACAGATTGGTGTAATTACCCAACTTAATCAGTTGTTTGAGTGTCCATATCGTTCAGCTACTGACCGGCACCGAGCAATACCTATACTGAGCTTCTCTCTCCAGATGATATTAAAACTGCTGAAGTGTTCTATTATGTTCAGATGTGTGACATGAGGTCAATAGGGTATATATATAAATATCTTGTAAATTTTGAGTCAATAAATATCCCTTAGAAACCACAGACGTCTAGTCTTGTGCGTGACACATCAGAATGTAAACTTTCTTAAAAGAAACAAATCAATCAAACAATGACAACACTCAAGATTAGCTGGGCTGGTCTTTATACTCGCTACTACCAAATTGTAATGACTAGCTGACCTTGTATTTGAACCGAATTGGGTTAAGGTACACAAAGGCATGTAACTATATTGTACAGTTCTATATTGCTATTAAAATATAATTACAATTTTCAATAAGTGTAATTTATTTACTTATAACAATCATACATCTATTTCCAATTAGAATGGTTGTGACTATTTAGTACAAACGTACATCATAACCCCTCCCACATCAGGATCGAGCTGTCGCCACATTGATGCGGATATGGGAGGTTTTATTGTAATAATAAAAATAAACGTTCTTTCATTAACATTGCTTGTCTAGAATGGACAGTACATACAATTATTAAAGGTGCTGAAGTGTTATATATATATTTGTTTACATTAAATCAGCTGTTTACCTGGCCTCATTTGTTTGATAGTAAATTCATTGATTAAATGATGATTATGCTCGTTGAGAGTACAATGTAGTGACACACAATCTGATTGGAACAGTAAATCCTGCAACAAAATTTTTAATTAATAACCTTCAGCTAATAACACAGTTGCTTTTCTATCGAGTTTTTATGGTTAGATGAAGAAGATTAAGGAAAATATTGGGAATAATATATACAATAGACACAAACATCGTGTGTGGACTCGCAAGACTGGTATACACCTATTCCATGTCTTATCCTATTTGTGGAAGCAAGCTAATGGGCTGGCATGACACTCTAATATAAAGTGAACAAATAACAAACAATAAATAAATAAAAATGGAACTGCTCTCTACAACTTAAACAGAATAAAACAGCAAATAATATCCTTGGTTGTGTGCTTATTTCATTAAAAGAATTGTATACTTCTTCATTTTATAATTACAAAAGCAAATACGTTTACTGGACTAAAATATCAGAAGCTAGGAAAAATATTATGACTGGTGTTGCATTCACTACTTTATCTGTTCCATTTGTCGCTTCATCTACTCTAATGTTTTCAGTTATTCCAGATATCCAATACAATACAGAGTCTCGCTAATTCGAGGTAGATTGGACAGAGGCCCCTTGGATTACTCGAAAATACGGTTATGTGCATTAGAAAAAATTGGAGTTTTGATGAACCCCAAAATTATAGGTAATTAAAAATGCTCTAAATATGTTTATAGAACTATATATATACTTATATATATATATATATATATATATATATATATATATATATATATATATATATATATATATATATATATAGGTTAGTTTTGGTTGGTAAAAAAAAAATTTTTTTTTTTCATTCTCTCATATTTCTTTTTGTGTTTTCGATTGACAAAGACCACTGTGTGGTTGAAATATATCATTGTTTGAGTGCTTTTATGTGTTTCTATTTCAAGACTACAGAGTGGACTCTTAGAGACTTACCTTGGTAAGAGTCCACACTGTAGTCTTGAAATAGAAACACATAAAAGCTTTTATGTGTTTCTATTTCAAGACTACAGTGTGGACTCTTACCAAGGTAAGTCTGTCAGTCTCCTAGTCCAAAAAATCTAAATAATCTTTACCAACCAAAACTAACCTAAAAAAAAAATATATATATATATATATATATATATATATATATATATATATATATATATATATATATATATATATAAGTATAAAAATTTTTATAAACTTAAAAAATTTCAAGGTATTCAAATTCTAGGAAAAAAAATTAATATCTTTCAAGCATAAATAAGAGCCTTTAACGTACTACATCGTTTTTCCTCCATTTTATTGTGAGAACAATAATACAGTATGTATACACACACATACACATGCAAACACACACACACATACATTAGGCATTTCAATGATTTTCAAATATATTTTATGAGACCCGAATCATGTCTATGACTGTGATCGCAGCATTATAAACTGCAAGTGGTAATGATAAATGTTCAGATAATGAAAGTGATTATATATTCTTGACATAAATAAGTTAACTTGTAGTTTCAATGGTAATCATTAAACAACCCAGGTTCTACAGTCACTATACGACTAAGTTCTCTAAGGATACAGACAGCACAAGTGGGGTCGCGGTAGAGGTGTACGTAGTGGTGGATGACACTAGTTAATTCGCAGTCGATGTCAACAGCACATAGTGAGGTCACCCTGTAGTGCATAGTCAAGGTCAAACTGCTGTAGTGCTGTGTTATCTGCTGTGAGTACATATTTTGTTTGCGATGATATTTGATTCGAGTGAAGATAGTGACAAGATGTCTGCGGCAACTAGGTGATGGATGATAGGTAATCTACCAAATAGGCAATTTCCAGTGCCTCCAATAAACAAGAAAAGAATAGTTTTGAGGAATACCACCACCTTTTTTACTGAACTAAAAAATGACGATTCCATACTTATATGAGGATGACACCTGAGACATTCACTTTTCTACTTGAAAATATTGTTTCTCAGTTGGATATCTGCATTTCTCCCCACAACTTTAATCATACTCCGATTTTATCAGAGGAAAAGCTACCGCACTACTGATGTTAAGTGAAATTTCCCTCGCTCGGTGTGATGTGGTGTGGAGGGAACGGGATGAGCTTGGGCTGAGCGGCCTGCTAGACCATGGGTAATCCACGTAAAATCAAATCAGTTTGTTTTCAAAAATCAGCGATGTAAACATCCTGCAGGGCATTGCGATGCCCCTCCACCTCGACTTACCCGTTATGTTCAGCTTCGTATGTTAAAATGTGTTTGATTTACAAAAATGTCGACAGCAACCACACCCACTTGTGCTGTTAGAACCTTAAGATTCACATATGTACTATACACATTTCTGAGATTACTATGCCTACTTCTTATCCAAACAAATAAGCTTTATTGATGGAAAATCCACGTCCTAATCCAACTAAAATTTCAAAATTTCCACATCTACACTTACCTGTAAAGTATAAACACGAGTAAGTCCAAGGGACTTTTCAATTCCATCAGGCAGGTACGGATCATAGAAAATCACATTAAAGCCAAATGCTTTAGCTCGAAGTGCTACAGCTGAACCAATACGGCCTGCAAAATCAGACATTCGATATTAGAAAGGTTTTCATTAGGGCAAATCTGGCATTACCCTAGTAAAATATATTTAAATATGATCAAAATATCACTGACTTTAATATATACAAATATGGTTATGTATATGCCAACCTATAACTGAAATATGGAGGTATTTCCTTAAAACAGAGCCACTTAGATTCTATGTGAGTTACAAGAACTACATAATTCTAATTTAGATCCGTGAAAAAATTTGTAGCATAAATGCAATATTACTTTTTTCTTCAACCCAATAATATACAGTTTTCTCCAGGCTCTGCACAAAAGGTCTATTTAATTTGGGCTAATATATAAACTTTTACTTTAAATAATATAAGTTTAGCGTTTCAAGTCAGATCGTTATAAAACCTAGTGATGTTGTTCCAAACATCGTACAGTACTATAAAATTAATTTTTTTAAGATTAATTTGATTCTGGCACAACTAAACTTTAACAGTTGATAGAATTGGTCTTCTTTGGTATGAAGGAATATATAAAATCTTTTAATCCAATATTCCAACTGAATGACTTAGAGGATGAATCTTATTTAGTAGCAAGAAGCATGCCTCATGCTTCTGGTCCACCCTCAAGACATTGTATATTGGGGACTGGCGCTACAAATCGTGAAACAGTACATAAATATAAGTTAAGAGGGTAATTGACCTCATATTTACAAAACATTTCAGGAAAAAAAATAGCAACAATATAGATAAAGCTTTAACACCTTTTGTAGGGTAAAGTTATGGAACAGTGAATATTTGATTATATATGAATATAAATAAAAATTAACTACATAAATACTGATTTTAATTGATGAAGAGAACTTCAATTATATAATGCATGAAATCGATCATAAGTAATGCAATGATATATTCATAAATTTATGACTCAGATGTTTGATAAACTTTGGAAATTCGAATACATTTAAAGTAAAACTTATATTTTATAGGGCACTAAACTGTAGTCTATGTAATGAAAAAAATATCACGACCTTTTAATAAAATGCCATGATGATTTTCTTGATCTTGCGAGAACTAAAAATCAGATAATTCGGGTTTTCCTAATTGATACTTTACAAACATTTGTATATATATACATAAATATAAAAAACTTCTGAAAATTGCCTTTATTTTAAAATATGTTTGTTTCTGCTTTGAGGAAGAAATTATCACAGAATTCACTTACCTAAACCAACAATTCCAAGAGTGTCTCCACGTATCCTGGCGCATCCTTGTGCTGCTTCTCTTACTTGCTCTGGACCTGTAAACTTCTTGCCTTCACGCACCATATTGGCCAGCCAAAACGTACGTCTATATAGATTCAGAATTAGGCAGAGAGTTGTGTCTGCAACTTCCTCTACACCATAGCCAGGCACATTACAAACGGCTATACCCAATTCCCCTGCCGCCTAAACACACCAAGCAGAACAGCTGATATTTTTATGTAATGCACATGCCATAATTTAATCTTTACCTTTGATTGTGGAAAAGTCTACAGTTAATAAAAAACATCTAGAATCAAACAACAAAAGATAAATTAAGGTGCGAGGAAATATTTTAAAACTTCATTAAAACTAGACATCCTATAATGTTTTAACTTAGCACACGATATATGGTACAGACAGGGTGTGGTGCATGGTGGGCGTTTTTCTGTGGAACATTTATTAACATGTTCGCTACCGCAATATTAACAAAATAACTTTTGGTATAGAGCAGCCGGCTCACATATGAGCTGTACGGTCGCTCGTTGTGGACCGGCGGCTCACATGTGTGCCGCTCTGGGTTGTTGAAATAGACCGGCGGCTCATATTTGCGTGTTACTTTTATTCCTCTGACAAATCAGTGGTTTATTTTAACGGTTTGATATATTCGTATCGGACTATAAACATATCTGACCTTAATGTGATACATTTGATCTCTCAGTTTTCAAGGTCAAAATACTCCTGACCCATTGTTTATTCCTTCCTGCTTCTGCAGCAGTTGTTGATGTGAATGATCAAGTTTTAGTACAGGGTGTGTAGTAAAATAGCTTGAAGAAATTCCCTGACTTTTCCAGGGTGTCTAGTAAAATAGCTTGAAGAAATTCCCTGAGTTTCCCTGACTTTTCCTCTTTTAGATGTCTATAGAAAGCCCAGTTTAGATTGGGCCCATTGATATCTGAAGGATCTTGGATAAATCCAGACTTTGAAGAATGAATTGAGTAACTCTTTTGCTTTTGTGTCTGTAAGGAACACAGAACCAAAATATCGAGCTTTCACTTCATCCGTCTCTGCATCCCAATACCTAACACTCAAATCCATTTGGGCTCTTTGTGATATTTTGTTTAAACTTTCATCAAAGTCAATTACACAGTTAGAATTTGAATTTAATGATGTCAGTAACAGGTCTTTAACATAATTTGATAAACCGATTACAACACTATAGGAAATGTTATCTTTCCCCAATCTCATGATCTGTGCAATGGTGCTATCAGGGAACATCCTTAGAAAGAGGCACACTATCTTCTGCATTGCGTAAAGAAGTGTTGCATTACTAAATTCACGCACCATATAATCTCTGCTTCAGTCACTTTATCTTTTAGTTTATATTTATCCTAAGGAAGGAGGGGAGGTAATGACGACATCTGCATGACAATGCTACGGCAATGAAAACTGGAACCTTCCATGTTGAAATAAACAGTGTACAAATAATCACCGTCAAATAAAACACATACTATCACGAGTCTAGACTAATAGCTGGCTACGAATGTTTACACAGCGTTCTGTGTGGTCAGAAACAGACTGAGTTATCTGTTATCCCCACCTGTCCATATGATAACAGAACCACTGCGCCACCCCAAGGCCACAGTCCAGGCTAAAACCTCCCAGCTGTACCAACTCGACACGTTTAATATTTATTGACATAAGTCCTGAAGTCATAGCATTGGGCTTATCAAATAAATAATGGGCATCTAAATAAAGAAGTGTAATTTCCTGACTGCCCTGCCCCTAAACCGCTGGCTTACAATACCAAATATTCGAGAGCAATGGCCACTAGTTTTGTTTCTAATCAAAATGAATATTTTCCCGATTTTTTAAAATTTTCCCTGACTTTTCCCTGAATTTTCCAGAATCTTAAAATTCCCTGACTTTTCCAGGTTTTCCCTGTCACTAGACACCCTGTAGAAATGGGAGAAATAACGAGCGTTCATTATGCAGATCTGTAATGCACTATAGTGTTTCATTCCAGGAAAACATTGAGTCACCATTCTATTCCATTAGAATCACAAAGAATGTACTCTAGATAGCATTTATCAGCACAGGCTGTAAACCTGTCACAAGTGATGAGTGCGTTTGTAAATATTTTGTTGCCTACTGTATATGGAATGCAAATGTAAACTAATTTTGTCTCTGATAAAATATTGTTTATAATGTCAGCATCTTTTCAATAAGATGTAGCCTAAATAAGCAATCTGTCTATCATGAATAGCCAAGATGATTTAGTTGGGAATTTGTTGATATAAGCCTTTGAATGACATTTTTGTTTTTAGGTGTATATAGTGTTATTTCTAATAAATTTCACATCTAAGCCCAGTTTTATGTAAGTAGAAAAAATTAATAACCTATAAACTTTTTATAATTTATAAAATTGTAAACTTTTAAAAATTTGTTTTCATCAAAATCATATTTGGTTTTGGATTTGAGGGGCTACACTGTTTTGTCTCATATATGGGAAGCCTGTAACATGATAAGATTTTCATGCTATAGACCAACCGGCTCATATATGCACCATCCTAAAAAAACTCTAAAAACAGCAATAACAAAAATATACAACAAACACACATACGGCATGGGTTTGTATGAACTATAGTAAGTTATTATAACAACTTTCCAGTTTTGGTCTGTCATGAAGGTCAGGCTCACGTTAACGTAGTCTGTGTGGAGAGATCGAATTCTTGCTGCCGCTTCCTCGTAAGAAACCAGACATATATGTGCCGCTCGGCAGCAACCGTTTCAAGTTATATGTTGAATGTTTTCTTGAGAAACTGTGGCCTAATGTTATAATAATTAAATAAAAAACCCACTAACCACAATATAACTTAATTTAATCACTTGATGTGCATCTCGGTTACCAGGTAACCATCTTCAGAAGTACTCAAGATGATCGTAAGTACTTCTGAAGATGGTTACCTGGTAACCGAAATGTACATCAAGTGATTAAATTAAGGTATATTGTGGTTATTGGGTTTTTTATTTAATTATTATAAGTTATATGTTAACAATTATTTCCTGAATTTTGTAATCCATTACGTTCGGTGAAACCTTAATCCCTTTAACATAAGTTTATGACTATCCCAACTTCAAATTTTGTAAATTTATAATAACTTACTGGGACAGAACGTTTTTGATCGCTATGTAGCTATCTCCATCAGTGTCTTCTGCTTGTGTTTTTAATCTACAATATTATTGTGAATGACGTGAGTACATCTGTATCATGGGCGAGCATCCATAGTCCAGACTGTAACAATTCTTTAAATCCAACAACTCCAAGCAGAAGACACTGATAAGATCGCCAAATAGCGATAGAAAACGTTCTGTCTCAGCAAGTTTTAACAAATTTACAAAATTTAAATTTCGGATAGATATTAGCTATTGTTAAAGTGATTAATTACCTCTTGTTATCCTTCTGCAATGAGAGTACAACTGTACACAATTGCTGTATTATATGTACTGTGTATGTAAATTTCAAAGTTAATTTATAGATTTTTAAAAATATTTAGAATGCAATAGGCCTACACATTATTATATATAGGTATATGTAATAATATAGAAACATTTGTTTGTGTCTTCTTGTTTTTTCATTTACTCTGCCTTTATTATTAATTTTATTTAGAATACAGTAGTACAATAACTCTTTATTCAACAACTTATTGGTTGTTGTATTACAGTAATAGCATTTTTTCCCAGACGATAAACCAATACAAAATTCTATAAATAAAGCTTAAACTATTAAAATAAAACAAACATAACATATAAATATAAATTAACAACAAGAGATTATAAAAGAGAAAGAAATATTTTTTTAAAATTTAACAATAATAATACAACAAAAAAGATATGACAATTTTAATATAACGATAAATATATAACAATAAAAAATTGTAAACATGTAAAGAACTATACATGCAGTTCAATAGTGCACTCTTAATGTTTTATTAAGTGTAAACTGTAGCTTTATATTTAATATAGTATGTGCGTTTGGTTATCAGAACAATTTGATTATTCAAACAATCACTCCCTCAATTAGCTCAGGTAATTGAATCTCTACCGTAATATGACCCGTCAGTAATTGTACACTGCATGTGCTGTACATCAAGTCATCAACATATTCAGGGAATATTTCTTAGATTAATGTATATTGGCAATTGCTTGGTTTTAATAGAATACAGCAGGCTTGTTTATTATTAAAATTAAAATGCTTTAGGTTTTATCTTGAAAAATAAAACAATATTTTCTGAGTTACAGAGCATAGTCAGGTATTTACTCTGTAAAGGTTTTAAATTAGGCATTGGATGTGTAGCTTACAGCTGAGACAAGAAAGACATTAGTCTTTAAAAAAGTCAAAAAACAATTTTTAAAACAATTATATAAAATCAAATATTTCTCAAACATTCAAAAGCTTAAATAATAATTGAAAATAAGAATAGGACTGAAGCTTCACCTGCCGTGGCGGGAATGTGGGTCCATCCTTGGTTTTACACCAATCGATGATGAGCGGTGTAACACATTGTTGCCCAATGTCCGTCCATCAACCAGTGCTGTCAGTCAGACACTGTTGATCAGTCTTAGGTCGCCTCTTTACTACTGTCATTTTTATTGCACCAAGTTGATTTGGGCGCAAGTTAAGGGCTATGAAGCCAGGAATAACCAGCATTTTAACATGACAGCAGTAACCAAACTAACAAACAAAGCTATTGAATCAGTCAATCATAACCATTGGAAAAGTTATATCATATACAAATGAAATTGTTTTAGAAGCCCGCAAAATGAAGGTATTTTGGAGGAACCCATTGAACAATTTATTATTTCACTGAACGAGGGCAGTGACAGTGATATCGATACATCCAGTGAACATAGTGATACTCAGTACAACTCAGATGAAGATAGGGAGGACAATAGGTAACAGTGGCAAAAGTGGTTGTAGTGGAGTGTTCCTCTTATCCACTTGTAACGTTAAATGTTTGCTTAAATTAAAGTTTTACCTAAATCAGTGCCCTACATAAGACTAGAATAATTTTAAGATTTTTGCTTCATCTCTAAATGCTATGTGTTTACAGAGAAAGTATTGTAATTGTTGAAAGCTCAATATTGACGATATTATCCGTTTTAATCACTAAGCTTACTAACCAGAGTTAACATGGAAATGATTTTGTTCATTAAATTACTAACTCAAGTTAACTGGGCATGTTTTTTCCACTTGTATGATGTGTTGCACAATGCGGTACAGGTAGATAATGTAAACTCAGGCTCTATGTCACATCCTAGACTACTTATAGCCGTGATTAGCTAATAATTGTTAATTATGATGACACTACATTTTCGGGTATCCAAGCATTTTGTCATTGCCTCTTAACTACAGTAGTCGGTTCTTGTGGGAAACGACATGTGAGGTGGGAAGGGATTGAAGTGAACTTGAAGGGAGGTATCATCGACTGACGAGTGTTACAGAGAATTGGCAACTCCGCACCCAGTGGCACTCACTTCTGAACGTTCAACCCACGATCGCCAGTCCTATTCCAATTTAAATTCTATTATGATGCTTTATTATTACTAAAAACTTTGTTTTTCTATCTACCTTTTTCTTGGTGTAATTATTTTCTTGAATGTATCCCACTTTTCCCAATAACAGGTACCAACACCTCTGCATTGCACAATACACAAGTTAATGCCCTGCATTTTAGATTTCTAATTTACTAGCTCTAAGTTGAAAGGATGAACAAGAGTAGAGTTCTTATAGTGTTTGAAAATGTAATCTAATCTTTATAAGTAAAACAATGATTCAAAAACTGACAGGCATCATATGAGCCTACTAAATAAACAATGGAAAATATTCAAAACATGCTTAATCATCCGTTATGTTGCATTAGAGAAAGTTTATACAATAATTTTATCATAGTTCTCAGAAGTCATTAATGGAAAATAAATGTCTTACAGAATTTACAAATTACTATAGAAAATCAACTTACTTTAACATCAATGTTGTCTACTCCACTTCCAATACGAACAATAATTCTAAGAGTTTTAAATTTCTCAAGGTCTTCTTTTGTAAGTATAATTGTGTGCCACATTAAAGCTCCTACGGCTTCATTTAAAACCTGCAAATGAGGACAAATCGTATTATACTATATTTTCAAAAAATTATAAATATCAACTCAAATTAAACTAATTTATTTGTGACATTATACAAAATAGCAATCACACTTTCTGTGCCTGTTCGAAGGTAGGCGTGGTATTGCTCTGTTCGATAAGATTTTTTTCCTTAATTTTTTTAAATAATTATAAAAATTAAAATATATAAATACCATATAGTTTTTTATGGAAATTGTAAGACCTGTTAAAACAAAAATGTTTTATAAGCTATAATTACTAATACAAATATTATTTTCCACAATGTCATGTGGCTCAATAACAGTTGTATAACTAACCCAAGAATCTGGCAAACCCTAATTCTTTCACAATGAGACAACTGTTGTTTTTAGACACTGAAGTTCTGGCAACTACGATTCTGACCACAACCCGTCACCTACAGTTAGCCATATACAATCATAGAATTTATGGATAATATCTTACGGATGTAGGCATTGCTCAAGGCAGTGCATTGGCCACAAATGAAGGCTTCTTCCCATCCTTATTTAGGTTGACAGATATGACTTTTTTTTAGTATCATCTTCTGTTGTACTATTTACAAAAATTATTTATATCTGCTGTTAACCAAACACATTTTTCAAAATATATGTGAGTGTGTGTATATATGTGCTGGCGTGCGAGTGCGCATACATATACAGTAGAACCGAGAGAGAGACGCGCGCGCGCATACACACACACACACACACACACACACTTTCTCATTTCCTTCGGACAAAAAACTTACTATTGTACACAAAAACATTATTTTCATATCAAAACAAGAACAAATTTTTTTGTAGAATTATTTTTTGAAAAACATGTTAATATTTGATGATAAAACAGAAAGACTGTGTCCCCTAAACTGTATATTTACCGAATTTTCTCGAATAAAACACAGAAACAAACAATCTGCATGAACCATGTACCAAATACAAAATTATACTGATGTGAGAAATGGGTAAACGGTGGACCTAATAAGGGGATTCATCTAAATGAAAGAAATTCAGGAGAACTTACTGGAGCAAAATATAAACTTTACTATATTACCATACTCTCATTCTCTTTTTTTAGTATTTATCTGGCCTATATTGTGCCCCAAGTAGAACTCTATCATTGTATGATAATACAAGAGAAAATATTTACAAGAAACTGTTATCTTAGCACAAGATTATTTAACTGCGACTGATTTTATTTCTATAAATGTGAGAGAACACAAATGAGTTTTAAAATAACTTGTATATAACCCTGCTTAAAGATTACACAATTACAATACTTCAACAGTTAATATTTTTTTAAAACATAGCTCCATTTGAATTAAAGAGTTATAGATACTTGGCACTAAAATTAACTGTTTCCGTTTCAAAATAAAAGTTCTGTAGAAAATATAAATACCTTTAAACAAACAGAATATTGCACAATTTTAAAATATTATTGATATTTACTCAAGTTTTTTATTAATTATATTGCAATTTTAGCTGGTATTTCTTAAAAACAAGTTAAACAATTAAACCAACACATTTCTGAAATAAATTTTACCGAGTTTACATTTTTGTGAAACACAAACACAATAAATTAAATTCAAAAGTATAATTTCAAACAATCTTTGAAAATATAAAAAAACCAATATAAAACTATTAACATTGAAATCCACTGTTTGAAAATTTTTTTTACTACATCACGTAAAAATTAACCAGTAAATAAACAAAATAAACTACTTGAGAAATAAAATCGCTAACAAACTAAAATATTTTAAAATTTAAAACCTACATCTTTTTTAAAACTGTAGGCATCGATTTTATAAAAGTTAATGGTAAACAATTTAAATGGTAAAGTAGTGTCAGATGAATTGAACAATAAAAATCAGACATTGAAACAACCTCCTCAATCATTGAAAAGAAGCCTTTTCTGAAGGAGATAGGTCTAGGCTATAATATTGCTTGGTATTGGCAAGAAGCACTTCAAAGGCTAGCACTGTTTGGGCAGCAAAAAACACATATATTGTAGTGTCACTGTTAAAATAAAGATGCAACCAAACCAAGCAAGCAGCCAAGCGCAGAGCATGTACCAAGGGCTAAGCTGCAACAAACATAATCCAGCCGCTGTCGGTATTTCACAGAAAATTTTCCAAGTGTGTTTAATGTACATGACTTTTGACCTTTATATTTAGTATAGTTGCCACTATAGCAAATTTCGGAATTCTATACAGAGTTATTTATGTGTTATGGCATCAATTAAGTATCATACAAAATGTTCAAAACATGATAAATGAGTTTAAATTGTAAGGATATGGGATAAGCATAATAATGTGTAAAACAAAATTACTTCTATACTGTTATCCTACAGATAAAAAGGCTATTATAACAGAGATATTTATAATCTTGAAATGACACTTGTCAGATATTTTTCTAATTGCCCTTATCAGTAATAAATTCAAAAGTTATTCACGCTATACAGTTTCCCATTTTTCTGAAAACAGAAAATTTTTCTGTTGTCTGAAAATTTGGAGAATACAATCTATAAACTGGAAAATCCACAGACCCCTAGCTCTGTTTTATTCTTTTGTGCAGTTTTCTCTGATTCTGCATTGTTTGAAGGGGCTTGGTAAAATACAGAGCTGTAAGCGAGCTTTAAAATTCCACAGATGTCGTAATTATTAGAAAAATGCCACTTGAAATGGGAATCTAGAGTTCAATAATGTATATAATGTACCTTGAAACCTAAATTTAATCAAGCCTGTGATGCTTGTATCTAATATCGATTTATTACCATGATAACTTATATCTCCTGACGATAGTTCAAGGACATATTCATCCCTTTGAGCACTGTGTATAAAACAGACTACTTACTGTTAGCATAGAATTAGAGTATAAAAATTGAAACTCTTTTATATATGTAAATATGAAAAATAGATTAAACTAATTTTTTTCAATGTTTTAAAAACTTTTTACCGCTTCAAATGTTAAAGATGCAAATAATTGTAAGCAATGTAAATTACAGATAAAAACAACACAAACTCAAGTCGAAACCAAAATAGCGTAATCAGTATACAAATTGAACAGACAAAAATTGCTGCTTGGACTGACGGATAGTGTCCAACGAGCTTTAAAGAATTCACATGAATGACTACTGGTTGTCATAACAATGAATTGGTTTAGAATAGCAGGTGAACAATTAAAATTGCTACACCGTAACTGTCGTTTTATACCAAAATTATCCTGCACTGTATTTGAATTTTTGCAAACTTCAGAGGGATACAGATGTAAAACCTGTAAATACGAGACATCAATCATACCCATTTACTGATATTATGGCCTGAGATATCCTGTAATACTCGTGCTAAAGGATAAGTGGCAAAGGCTAAAATAATACCGCCTACAGTATTATTTAACAAATTTCCTTGCGACAAATTAATATCATTTTATTAAAAAAATTACAAACATTAGGTAGTAGAAGAAATAAATATTTTAATCAAATAATATGGCCACTGTTATTTGACAAACTTTTTTGGAACCAACTGTGTAAAATTTACAACCAAAACATTCTCAAACCACAATTTATAACTGGTGATTATGTAAATTTTTGTTATTAAACTAACATTTTTATTTTTTTGTTGGCTTCTAGAAACGTTTCTTTTGCAACTGAAATATGCTTTAAATTAATAAAAAAAAAGTCAGGTGAAATTTTTGTTATTTGTTAGTTAATATTCTATTTATATTTAGAAGAATTATATTTTCTGCATATATTTTTCATTAACTAAGTTTTTGTGAATCGATGTTTTAATAACAAAGCAGGAAAAGTAAGGTCTGAATACCTAGAAGTTAATTTTTTTCACATAATAACACATTGCAAAATAACAATTAACAAAAAGCCACAAAATATTTTTACTCAAGTGTATTTTAATAACCAAGTTATCCCCACTAACCTGTGTTGAGAAAATTATTAATGGTCTGTGAGTTTGTTTGTTATTATATATGTTTGAGTACAGTTTTCTGTCATTCCTAACGTTTCAATATTCTCCTTTGTTGACAGGTTTTGGAGTAACTCCATTTTCAAAACTTGAATAAGTACGATTCAAGTTTTGAAAATGGAGTTACTCAGAAACATGTCAACAGAGTAGAATACTGTAACGTTAGGAATGACAGAAGACTGTACTCAAACATATAGAAATATTCCCAACAGAAATAAAGATGAGTATACAGTTACTAAATTATTACATTTGCTCACAAGCAAAGCACAAGTTTTGAAAATGGAGTTACTCAGAAACATGTCAACAGAGTAGAATACTGTAACGTTAGGAATGACAGAAGACTGTACTCAAACATATAGAAATATTCCCAACAGAAATAAAGATGAGTATACAGTTACTAAATTATTACATTTGCTCACAAGCAAAGCGCAAGTTTTGAAAATGGAGTTACTCAGAAACATGTCAACAGAGTAGAATACTGTAACGTTAGGAATGACAGAAGACTGTACTCAAACATATAGAAATATTCCCAACAGAAATAAAGATGAGTATACAGTTACTAAATTATTACATTTGCTCACAAGCAAAGCACAAGTTTTGAAAATGGAGTTACTCAGAAACATGTCAACAGAGTAGAATACTGTAACGTTAGGAATGACAGAAGACTGTACTCAAACATATAGAAATATTCCCAACAGAAATAAAGATGAGTATACAGTTACTAAATTATTACATTTGCTCACAAGCAAAGCACAAGTTTTGAAAATGGAGTTACTCAGAAACATGTCAACAGAGTAGAATACTGTAACGTTAGGAATGACAGAAGACTGTACTCAAACATATAGAAATATTCCCAACAGAAATAAAGATGAGTAAACAGTTACTAAATTATTACATTTGCTCACAAGCAAAGCACAAGTTTTGAAAATGGAGTTACTCAGAAACATGTCAACAGAGTAGAATACTGTAACGTTAGGAATGACAGAAGACTGTACTCAAACATATAGAAATATTCCCAACAGAAATAAAGATGAGTATACAGTTACTAAATTATTACATTTGCTCACAAGCAAAGCGCAAGTTTTGAAAATGGAGTTACTCAGAAACATGTCAACAGAGTAGAATACTGTAACGTTAGGAATGACAGAAGACTGTACTCAAACATATAGAAATATTCCCAACAGAAATAAAGATGAGTATACAGTTACTAAATTATTACATTTGCTCACAAGCAAAGCACAAGTTTTGAAAATGGAGTTACTCAGAAACATGTCAACAGAGTAGAATACTGTAACGTTAGGAATGACAGAAGACTGTACTCAAACATATAGAAATATTCCCAACAGAAATAAAGATGAGTATACAGTTACTAAATTATTACATTTGCTCACAAGCAAAGCGCAAGTTTTGAAAATGGAGTTACTCAGAAACATGTCAACAGAGTAGAATACTGTAACGTTAGGAATGACAGAAGACTGTACTCAAACATATAGAAATATTCCCAACAGAAATAAAGATGAGTATACAGTTACTAAATTATTACATTTGCTCACAAGCAAAGCACAAGTTTTGAAAATGGAGTTACTCAGAAACATGTCAACAGAGTAGAATACTGTAACGTTAGGAATGACAGAAGACTGTACTCAAACATATAGAAATATTCCCAACAGAAATAAAGATGAGTATACAGTTACTAAATTATTACATTTGCTCACAAGCAAAGCGCAAGTTTTGAAAATGGAGTTACTCAGAAACATGTCAACAGAGTAGAATACTGTAACGTTAGGAATGACAGAAGACTGTACTCAAACATATAGAAATATTCCCAACAGAAATAAAGATGAGTATACAGTTACTAAATTATTACATTTGCTCACAAGCAAAGCACAAGTTTTGAAAATGGAGTTACTCAGAAACATGTCAACAGAGTAGAATACTGTAACGTTAGGAATGACAGAAGACTGTACTCAAACATATAGAAATATTCCCAACAGAAATAAAGATGAGTATACAGTTACTAAATTATTACATTTGCTCACAAGCAAAGCGCAAGTTTTGAAAATGGAGTTACTCAGAAACATGTCAACAGAGTAGAATACTGTAACGTTAGGAATGACAGAAGACTGTACTCAAACATATAGAAATATTCCCAACAGAAATAAAGATGAGTATACAGTTACTAAATTATTACATTTGCTCACAAGCAAAGCACAAGTTTTGAAAATGGAGTTACTCAGAAACATGTCAACAGAGTAGAATACTGTAACGTTAGGAATGACAGAAGACTGTACTCAAACATATAGAAATATTCCCAACAGAAATAAAGATGAGTATACAGTTACTAAATTATTACATTTGCTCACAAGCAAAGCGCAAGTTTTGGTCTAGTTTTTCTTGACAAACTGGGGATTAAAATTCGATCTTTCCACACAAACCATGTTAATAAGGGTCTGACCTTTGTTATAGAAGAAGTAGAATGTTGTTGTAAAAAGTTACTATACTAGACAAAAACACTAGAAGTATGTTTGTTGAATGTATATTGCTGTATTTGGTGTTTTTAAGGATATACATATATTCGCCGGTCGGTCTATAGCACGAAATAAGTTATATTGGAGAACAGAAAGTGACCCTCAACCCACTTTGTAAAAAAAACTATTCCCACTTCGGTCACGGATGACCAGATGTTCAAAGGGTGTGTGGGAAAAATACCAACACAAAGAGTGACAGAGTTTATATAAGCTAGTTTTATTATATAGAGTGTAGATAGATTTTGACCATGTACTGAGATGTTACTCTGTTAGTTGTAAGGAAAGTTGTGTTGTCTTAATTTCTGTGTTAGATTCTAACACTGTTCTTGTAAATCAAGTGTAATAAGCTGTAGGCCTGAATAGAGCTTTTTTTTTTTTAAATACAACATGAAGCTGAGTTATTTAACTGTAGACCGAGCATCCCATGTAAGACCCACTACAAAAGCTTTGAGCAACAAACACTTAACTAACTTGACTTTGCTAGTCATGCTAGACAGAAGTTTTTCAAGTGATAAGAGTTTTTTGAATAATTCTGATAAAGTTGACACTAGTTACTTTGTAGGCGACGCTGATCAACAGGACCTACATCAAATATTCTTGGGATTGTAAGTAGGGCTATTATTTTATCATAAAATAAATCTGACAGTAGTAGTAACATGACTAGGCCTAGTATGCATCTGCAACGTAGACAACTTCCTAGGCCTAGATCTACTAATGCTGATTCAACTGATGATTCCAGTGGAGGAAATGATCGAGGATGGGTTGATGCTACTGCAGACGATGATCCAGGCTATGTTCATTCATCTTTATACTTAGAATTGCCCGGCTTGAAACACTATCCTCCCATGAATAACCCAGTAGTTGCTTACTTCAAGTGGTTTTTTACAGTCACACTGTCGGATATGTTTGCAGAATATACAAATATGTATGCTGGGGAAGTTGTCACAACGTACAATTCAAGTTCGGGACCGAATGATAACTTGAGGACATAGCTCAAAGTTACAACTGCGAAAATACAGGCTGTTATTTGTATCCTAATAAATATAGGCCTAAATCGCAAACCTAACTTTGCAAGTTACTGGTGGAAATCTAACAGAGAATTGTAAATGGTTTGGGAGAATGATGAGCAGAAACAGACTTAAAGATAAAACGGGAACATTTCGTTCGTCTTTCTCGGTTTGGGAGAATGATGAGCAGAAACAGACTTAAAGATAAAACGGGAACATTTCGTTGGTCTTTCTCGCGTGCTATTTCACAAAAATGGATGGTCTTAAAACGGTTTCAACATTCTTTCTTGCAATTCTGTACATAACTCTAATTAATATTGCTCATTTACCAGCACCCGGGAGTTTTTTATGTTTAGTTTTACTCACTACATGATCGCTCACGACAGTAGCAACATTTACACTTAAATATTTATATACTTAAGAAAAGTAGCCAGACAATAAACTTGACAATTGACGTGAGAGACTGACTAGAAAATCCTAACCAAAGGCAATTGCTATTAGGACGGTTAGAATTACAATACAACCAATGTTTGCAGAAAAGCACTGATTCTTACCCCCCCCCTCATCCCCGCCCGCCATCGCCGCTCGAAGGTCAGAGCGGAAGTTATAGTGTGCCAGTTAAACACTTTATTGTGTGCACTTTTTGTCTACAAAGGAACAAAAAATACAGATAAGACAACATATAAAAGAAACAGACCTGGCCTACAAGTTATGAAACTTATTGATGTAGCTGAATGTTTGTACGAAGGTTACCATTTATTTGTAGATAATTTGTGTACCACTATTAGATTGGCTAAAGCTTTGTATACAAAGTGTACCCATCTGACTGGAACCGTTAAGAATGAACAGAAAAGGCGTGCCTCAAGGAATAAAAAAAAAAAATTACACAATTGGACAAAGAAAATACAAAATGAAGAATGCTATTAGACCATGGATGTCCAACTTTCATAGCATAGCGGGCCAAAATTAAAACCTTGTACGTTGTTGCGGGCCACATAGTAATAATATAATTTTAGTTTGAAATTAGTATTAGAATTTATCATTAAATTATTAGATCCTTGTCAAAATTTCAAGTATTTTTCTGATATTTTTGTCTGATAAGTCTTTGTGGGCCGCATAAAATGGCATGGTGGGCCGCCAGTTGGACATCCCTGTTATAGACAAAGAAAATCACAAAAAAGTCCTGTAATGTTATCGACTGTGTATAAGGCTGGAGAACAACAAAAACGTAGGAAAAGAGAATGTAAAGTATGCGTTACTCGCATAATAGGTTACAAGATGGTTTCATTATTGGGTGTGATCACAATAGTTTTCACATCCTTAAAACAAACATTTTGTGAATTTTGAAATGGTAGACCGATTATATGGCACCTAATTGAAGTCACAAGGTAAAGAGCAATGAGAGAGTTTTCACTGTATTATGACATAATATTTGCGAATAATACGCATAAAATAATTATTTAACCTTTTCAGTAGTACGTTTTTCAATACTAGCGGAATCTGCCAGAGCGAGTTTTTTTATTTGCTCAATATTTTCTTGATTTTCAGATAATAAAATGTTTAATATTCCAAATAACAAATAAAACTTAAATGAAATACAAAACCCTTATTTATTCATCAAAAATAATTTAAGAATTTTTTTTCTTAAATGATTTCTTGCTTAAATTTCTTTAAAAATTAGTTTCATTGCAAATATGTTGAATCAAGTCTACACCAAACAATTCCAAAAAGCAGTCAATTCAATAGGATCAGGATTTGCATTTATTTTTTGCTTTAGGCCAGATTTTGAACTATCAAAATTACCTAGTTTTATTGTTGATGGTCCTGTTTTTTCCCAATGAATATGTGGTACACTATTATTAGAGCACCTATTAGAACTATTATCAGTCTCAACATCACTTGAAAAACTATTTCCCTCAACATCATTATCATCATCATTTTCCATTATAGAAAAAACAACAATTATACTTATATACAGTAAAATAATTAGACTTACTAACATACAAAAATATGTACACTAATAACTAAGTGTTTACTAAATATTCACACTAACACACAATAGAGCAATTATTTAGTTATAACATAAACATAACTGAGTAAATAGAAAATGTGATCAGAATTAAGCTTGATTTACAATTATAAATGAAAAATTACAAATTTAGCATGATTACATACAAATATTTCTTGTCTGACAAACATGAAATGTCAGCTACTTGATCATAAAGCATTACAGAAATATTAAAAGTTACTTCAAATATTGACTAATAGATGGCCTAGTGAATGACACCAAAGAAGTCCAAATATTGACCAATAGATGGCCTAGCAAATGACACCAAAGAAGTTCAAATATTGACCAATAGATGGCTTAACAAATACCGAAGAAGTTAAAATATTGATCAATAGATAGTGTAGCAATGCCATTTGACAGAAAAGAATGTAACCGGGTATGCTCTGACAGAAGAAATATCAAACCAAGTATTCTCTTGCATGCTCTGACATCGCGCAGTGATCGGGATCAAGTTCATTCGGGAGTGCTCTTGAAAAGGTTAATACTTATACGTATAAAAACAAAATAAGGTTAAAATACGTTTATGCTTGGAACATTTATAAGCAAAAAATGTTTATACATAATTAGACATTTCATCATTTAATTTTTTTTTTTTTTAACAGACTTTCAATATACGGAATAAAATATTCTCCAATTGGAATATATATATATATATATATATATATATATATATATATATATATATATATATATATCTTGATATTTAACGTTATCCATTGTTTTTCCGTTGCACTGACTTTATGAAGTTAATATGTTACTATTGTAAGTAATTGTTCCACCATTAAGTGCAATAATTTTACCTTGAGTGATGAGGCACCTTTCGGTCAATTGACCATTGTCGAATCACTGATGTTTTTCTGTTGTAGATGTTCGGTCTTTGACATTGGTGTTTGTTGACGTTACGCGCACTTTCTCTTGATCTGTGTGTATGATGTTTCTATATAGTATGTCTTCTGTATATGTTGTTTGTAGATTCATTAAATTGTTGTGTATGTTTTTATAAATGTGGTATTTTTCTAGTGAGTTTAGTTCTATTGGGTTGTTATTTATTTCAAGTATGGTTAGGTTATTTTCGTAATTTGTTATTTCCCATAAATATCCCATAAACACGAAATAACAAATTACGAAAATAACCTAACCATACTTGAAATAAATAACAACCCAATAGAACTAAACTCACTAGAACAATACCACATTTATAAAAACATACACAATTTAATGAATCTACAAACAACATATACAGAAGACATACTATATAGAAACATCATACACACAGATCAAGAGAAAGTGCGTGTAACGTCAACAAACACCAATGTCACAGACCGAACATCTACAACAGAAAAACATCAGTGATTCGACAATGGTCAATTGACCGAAAGGTGCCTCATCACTCAAGGTAAAATTATTGCACTTAATGGTGGAAAAATTACTTACAATAGTAATATATTAACTTCATATATATATATATATATATATATATATATATATATATATATATATATATATATATATATATATATATATATATATATCTGGAGCAGTTTTGATGCTCTAACATAGAAATGCTATCAATCTTCGAAAGTTAACTCACATAAATAGCAAGTAGGAATCTTGTTTAAGTACATATAGTGAAAGTGATAAGTGAATACAAGAATATATATATATATGCATATATATATATATATATATATATATATATATATATATATATATATATATATATATATGATATATGATATATATACACTATGCAGCAAAATATTCTATATTAGACACAATTAGCTCTCCTAATGTATTACTTTAAAGAATAGACCTGAAAGCCAATCTAAAGCCTCCAGGAAACAGAAGGAAACTATCACAAGGTTTGAGGAAGGTATAAAGAAAGTGTCCATCAGTATGCTCCAAAATGACTTCTCTAGGTTTGGTTAGAGTAATGATAAGTGGGAATAGTTGAAAATAAGGGGGCCAAGTCCTCTAAGACAGGGTCAAACCCAGGATCTTAAGAGATAGTTAAATGCTCCACTCATTAGATCGCTCAGATGCTCAAAAGTAAAATTTAATAATTAAAATAGATGTCTTGTTTTATACAATTTTCCTAATCTGATTGAAATGTGTAACCTATGATTAATATTGAATGTGTTTATACAGTGATGTTTAAACACCAAAGATATTTTATTAGCGTGTCTAATATTCAAATTTAAACTGTTTTGTTTCAATTTACAACACCTTTAAAAAAATTCTTACTCCTCTAAGTATGTTAAACCGAAGTCCCTGCAGCCCAATGTTTGCATTCATATGGGGGGGGGGGGGAAGGAGTTGCACATATTATAAGGAAATAAAAATACGACTCTCTTAAAAGAAGGAAAGCAGTTGTTAGAGTGAACTAATTATACACCACGGACGTGATACTTTTAAAATGTTCTTTGATATATTATTTTAAAGTCAAAAGGTATGACATTTTTAGCAAGAACCAATGATTGTACAAGGAATCAAAATTTCAAGAGAAATTATAGAAAAATTAAAATGACTTATTTTATAAAAAGTAAGCCAATAAAGGGGTTCAATACATGAGTTCATTAACCTTAGAAGTGATAGGCATTGCATTTGTGGTAACCGATATCTTTTGTAGAGTAATTTGTTACATAAGATCTATAACAGTTTATAAAAAATTAAAAATATTTAATAACAGGTTAATATAAGAACTAGATTAAATAGAAAACAAATTTCATTGAATATGTTAAAGTAACTTATAAAAAAGGTAATGGCTATACATAGTACAGGTCAAATTTTATAAGCTGGCACTTGGCTCTTGGGTAGAAATTATGTATTGGTTGTCTAGAAAACCTCAAGCACTGTCATCATCCCTTATCGGAGCCATAAATCGAGGTCAACCCTTAGACAATCCTATTAGCACCCTTCAGTGAACGCCCTATTTACATTTGTTGCTATTTTTACTATATATTAATAAGTAAGAAAATAATTAATCAACCCTATGAGTCAGCAAAGGTATAAGGGTCGATGTTTTTGAAAATGACCTGCAAGCCCCTCCACCCTCCCCTCGTCCTCTCACCAAGGCTAGTAGCCCCCAAGTGCAGGCTTATAAAATTTTACCTACACTTTACACCATCTTGCTCCTCAAAAGTCAAATCTGCTATAAGCATGGCAATAACACAGCTTTTTGTGATTTCACTTTTATCTGGTTACCTAGCCCTATTGGCAGCCCAGTGAAAGTAGATTTAATTGATTTTTAAACTCTGCTTCAAAGATCTTCATGCTTCAGCACAAACAATTTCATACTCCTGAAGGTATACTTGGTCTTCTGTTGAATCTTCTAAAAGCTCTCTACCATTATATTGATCATTATTCGATGAAGAGGCAGGCATCGTGGAAGAGGTTTTTTTAATTAAATTTCTAGCAGCCTTCAAATAGTTGTAGTGAAATTGTCAACAATATAATCAACTGAAGACAGGTAATATATGTCCATGATGTCAGATCTTTAGTGGAATTTTTCAATTGTTTTTTTTTTTTTTTATTTAGGATCCAACAAGGATGTCAAATATAACAGCTAGAAGGGCACAATCGAGGTGTAACTAGTGTGCAAACTAGGCAGTACTGACCATGTGAACTTTGTAGTCAAAACACGACCGTGAACCAGCAACTGTCTATACATTTACAGATACTGAAATAAATGTATCATTCAGCACATAAATCCACCTAATCCTAGTCCAGCCTCAATAAACAAGTGGTTTTAGGAAGTTATCTTTTGATAAACATCGTGTGCTTTGAAATCGCCAAAAGTCAGTAACTGGTATTTTGTTTTATCAAATCACCAAGAGTAGATGCACCGAATATTATATTTAAATATGTACAAGTTATGTTATCAGAGCAACAATACCCTATTCAATACATGGAGATATTTCTGAGGCCAGATAAACACTGAACACATTTCTCACAATTACTTTCAGATCTTCTACACGACTTTCAATGCTCTGGCATTGTATTACTCATGTGCACACTGTATTTCATCAGTTTCCTCCATTATTTATTTATCAGGTAGTGAAAGTTAAGTAAAAATTATATTGAAGAAAAAATGTATCTCAGCTACCTATAACTGCAATATATGGTGTAGTTTTTGCATTTAAAAAAATTATTTTTTTTCAATTGTAGCTAGAATTGCTCTCTTCCTCCTCCCATCCTCGTTAAACTTCTGGTAGTCGAAGTTAAAGTGCCGTGGCCAAAACCATACTATCTAATGCTACATGAAGAGATTGGCAAATCTGATCTTACAGATAGACGATGGAGTCTGGAATAAATAAAAGGTTTCAGCTTTATAAAAGTAGCCTACAAGAGGCAGTTGAAATATTTTTCATTGTCTGAAGAAAATAACACAGAAACAAGTTTGAAGAGAAAAGAAGAAAATATTAAATGTATCGCATTAATATTGAATCTCCGCATCACATAAAATATTCATGAGTTAAAACAGAGTGACCACAGCGATGACAGATAACCATCACCTCTGCTTTACAATTCAAACGAATAAGAAACCTAGACAGACGTAGAATATTCTTGTTTGCTTTAGTTCATAGGGATTTTGGTCTGACCATTCTTCGTCCATTTAGAGAAGAATACATATTTTACATTGTGCAAGTGATATAGTTTTAACATTTTTAGCTAGTTTTGTGTTTCTGATTATTTCAGTAAGATCAGAACCACTCGTGTTGAGTCTTAAAAACACTCTATGTTAATAGAACACAATAGGTATAGAATTAACTGTAGTTAAAGGCTTTGAGAATGGATAAAACCTGATAACTGAGGCCAGTCTATGAATGTAGATGTAGTGACAAAATGTGTAACCAACATCACTGTCCTGTTTTGAAGCTTTAATGGAAATAATAACACACAATTCCCGTAGATTCTGTACACTTGTAAAAACTCCTGGGAGCATATAACATAGAGTACATTGAGTTTATAACTGGACAAAAATAAATGAAAACATGAAACTTGAATCGTCCTTGTAAGAAGGCACATATTTTTTCAGTTTCAGAATCAAACCAAGATTGTTGAGAATTTACATCGATTGTAATGCAAAATGGGCAGAACAATGACGGAGCATATTGCAATGATTTTCAGAAAAGTTGTATATTTCGAAGGAGAAATTTACTGAATATAGCCTTTATTGCACTTGCTTCAGTACATATTAGAAAAATTCTAAATAAAATTTTGTATGAATTCTAAATTATAATTAGAAACCAAAATCACTAAGTTATAAATATATACTTATTATTACACACGTCATAACAAGAACAATAATAACTAAGCTGCTATAGAGTCTGATGGACAGTATTCTCAAAACATTGTAACAACACTTTTAAATATACCTGTACATTTCAACATGTTCAAAAGAATACACAAACTACTTACACATACAATAATGATGTACAATTAGTAAAATTGTTAACAATAGGTATGAATCTGTAGTACACTCTAAGTAAAATCACTTAAGAAATTATACCTCACTTCCAAGGTTAACATCTGTGCCGTCATATAGTGATCAAGACAATTTTCAACAGTTTGTACTATTTTGAATTCAAATAAGAAATGGGTGGTTGATAAAAATCTTTAACTTAATTTCAGGACATAAATCACTTTTCTATCTTTACGATTTCAATATAAAGCGATTTTAGTCCAAACAAAAAAAAACAGGATTAACACATATTGTGTAAAACTACTGAAACCAATTGTATCACATTATTTCAGTAATCTTGGTAAAAAAATCAAAAATAATTCAAACAAAAATAAATGGACAATACAGAAATAAGCTTCCTTAATAATTACATGGTTAAATATTGAGAGGTAAAAAGTGTTTATAAGTGTTAGGCGTTGTTTAAATTAATCAAGGTAGTTTATGCTTTTACCTAGGTATGTAGTTTAAGTAATTTTTTTTTGAAAGATAAGAATAAGGTAAAAGCAACAAGCTCAAGGATTTCCTTTGTTAACAGCAAGCAATCAATTTTTATCCAACTATTACTAATTTAATGATGACCATAATGCCTGTAGATCAATTACAATGGTACTTTCGAATAAATTGAACTCCTTTTATTTCATGCCCAATACTGTATTCTGTAATTCCATTTGTTTCCCATAGACCTAAATCTAATTTTGGTTAACTTTGGGGAAAGGATTTATCATAACAATACGGCTTTATACATTTTTATTTGTAATTAGTTATAGTTTGAGAATGTATGTATATGCATTAACACTACTTGTTTATTTAAGAAACGAAACAATCCTAATTTAAATACAGGATCTGAAACATTTTTAAATATTTTTATTTCAAGATAGAGTTATGCCAAGTACCTACCATCTTAAATCATGCATAGAAAGAGGAATTAAATGTGGGAATATCACAAAGATGAATGAATTAAGATCAAATTCTTGTATTGGCCTTTCGACCAAGAAGAAGATTCGGCCCAAAAGGAGGTAAATAAAAATTAAAAGAAATACAGTGAAGAACCCAAGTAAATGAAAAAAATTAAACTAAGAAAAATAATTTACAGATGGGTATAGTAAATAGACCATGAAAAACAATATTTAATACCCAACACTTAAACATAAATTATCTACTAAAACATATAATAAAATGAAGAGCAACTCGAATGTTCAAAATAACAAATTATTTTACCCCCACAATAACTGGTGTTTATGATTCCTATCAATTCTTCACACAGTTACATTGTATAAATACAATACAATGTAACTGTATTTACACATTACAATCAATTTCATATTTTGTAACCTTTCCCAGATTATTAATATACAAAAAATTTAAAGCCTATTTTTACTCATTGATAAAGAAACAGCTTCTTTTAAACCATCTTTACAGTTTTTCATTAATTAAAAAAATTAATAATTATTTTCGTAATTCATATAAAACCTTGGGCCCTAAAGCAACAATTGCAGATTTTTGTTTAGTAATGAAATGCATTCGTAATTTTTTTCTAATTCTTAAGAAATGTCATTTACAAGTTTTTATTTGTATTGTACTCAAATTAAGGCAAAATACAAGTCCATTCAAGCTAGCCCAATCATGAAATATTTAATATCTTTTCATGGTTTAACTAGAAACAACTGAGTATTTCTATAAAACAAGTAATATAATTTGTTTTATAAGTAAATTCCTACTGAGGCCAAGAAAGAAAAATTATATCAGTGCTTGCTTATTTGCAGTTTGTTTATTTTTAACCCTGCAGCACTATTTATGATATTTTGTGGTAACCATGGCAACAGTTTAAGATTGTACAATGCAGATTATGGGATGGGAGAAAAATTCATATACATCTTTGAGAAATTAATTTCTTGGTATTGGAAAGTTGGCACAATGCCAAAGTGTGTTAGACTTTAAACATGAAGATTCATAGTTTAAATACTGATAGTCTCCCAAATTTTTAAAATTTAATTATTGAATAAATATTTGAAAAAACTCAACTATATTAACATCAATTGCTGTCCAATATAGGTTAAAAGAAATGTATCTGAACTTGATTGGATGAATAAAAATTATTTTATTAACAATTCAAAATATGTACAAGATATATATCAGGGAGTGTGAGCTAATAGAAGAAATTTAATAATTCAGTTGCCAAAATATTTTTAAGGAAAAAATATCATTCGGCTATTAAAACAGATTAATACAAAAATATATCAGAAAAGACTCGTTTTTTTAATTTTTTTTAAAAAAAATTGTTAATATAATTTGTTTCTAACTCCTACAGTAAATGGGGAATGATATATTTCTAATGGTTAAATTAAAACTGTTGATATAACTTCTACAGTAAATGGGGAATGATATATTTCTAATGTATAAAAAAAATTGTTAATATAATTTGTTTCTAACTCCTACAGTAAATGGGGAATGATATATTTCTAATGGTTAAATTAAAATTGTTGATATAACTTCTACAGTAAATGGGGAATGATATACTTCTAATGGTTAAATTAAAATTGTTGATACAACTTCTACAGTAAATGGGGAATGATATATTTCTAATGTTAAAAAAAAATGGTTAACATAATTTGTTTCTAACTCCTATAGTAAATGGGGAATGATATATTTCTAATGGTTAAATAAAAATTGTTGATATAACTTCTACAGTAAATGGGGAATGATATACTTCTAATGGTTAAATTAAAACTGTTGATATAACTTCTACAGTAAATGGGGAATGATATACTTCTAATGGTTAAATTAAAATTGTTGATATAACTTCTACAGTAAATGGGGAATGATATACTTCTAATGGTTAAATTAAAATTGTTGATATAACTTCTACAGTAAATGGGGAATAATATACTTCTAATGGTTAAATTAAAATTGTTGATATAACTTCTACAGTAAATGGGGAATGATATATTTCTAATGTTTAAATTAAAATTGTTAATATAATTTGTTTCTAACTCCTACAGTAAATGGGGAATGATATATTTCTAATGGTTAAATTAAAATTGTTGATATAACTCCTACAGTAAATGGGGAATGATATATTTCTAATGTTTAAATTAAAATTGTTAATATAATTTGTTTCTAACTCCTACAGTAAATGGGGAATGATATATTTCTAATGGTTAAATTAAAATTGTTGATATAACTCCTACAGTAAATGGGGAATGATATATTTCTAATGGTTAAATAAAAATTGTTGATATAATTTCTACAGTAAATGGGGAATGATATATTTCTAATGGTTAAATTAAAACTGTTGATATAACTCCTACAGTAAATGGGGAATGATATATTTCTAATGGTTAAATTAAAATTGTTGATATAACTTCTACAGTAAATGGGGAATGATATACTTCTAATGGTTAAATTAAAACTGTTGATATAACTCCTACAGTAAATGGGGAATGATATATTTCTAATGGTTAAATTAAAATTGTTGATATAACTTCTACAGTAAATGGGGAATGATATATTTCTAATGGTTAAATTAAAATTGTTGATATAACTTCTACAGTAAATGGGGAATGATATACTTCTAATGGTTAAATTAAAACTGTTGATATAACTTCTACAGTAAATGGGGAATGATATATTTCTGTTTAAAAAAAATTGTTAATATAATTTGTTTCTAACTCCTACAGTAAATGGGGAATGATATATTTCTAATGTTTAAATTAAAATTGTTAATATAATTTGTTTCTAACTCCTACAGTAAATGGGGAATGATATATTTCTAATGGTTAAATTAAAATTGTTGATATAACTCCTACAGTAAATGGGGAATGATATATTTCTAATGGTTAAATTAAAATTGTTGATATAATTTCTACAGTAAATGGGGAATGATATATTTCTAATGGTTAAATTAAAACTGTTGATATAACTCCTACAGTAAATGGGGAATGATATATTTCTAATGGTTAAATTAAAATTGTTGATATAACTCCTACAGTAAATGGGGAATGATATATTTCTAATGTTTAAATTAAAATTGTTAATATAATTTGTTTCTAACTCCTACAGTAAATGGGGAATGATATATTTCTAATGGTTAAATTAAAATTGTTGATATAACTTCTACAGTAAATGGGGAATGATATATTTCTAATGGTTAAATTAAAATTGTTGATATAACTCCTACAGTAAATGGGGAATGATATATTTCTAATGGTTAAATTAAAATTGTTGATATAACTCCTACAGTAAATGGGGAATGATATATTTCTAATGTTTAATTTAAAATTGTTGATATAACTTCTACAGTAAATGGGGAATGATATATTTCTAATGGTTAAATTAAAATTGTTGATATAACTTCTACAGTAAATGGGGAATGATATACTTCTAATGGTTAAATTAAAATTGTTGATATAACTTCTACAGTAAATGGGGAATAATATACTTCTAATGGTTAAATTAAAATTTTTGATATAACTTCTACAGTAAATGGGGAATGATATACTTCTAATGGTTAAATTAAAATTGTTGATATAACTTCTACAGTAAATGGGGAATGATATATTTCTAACGGTTAAATTAAAATTGTTGATATAACTCCTACAGTAAATGGGGAATGATATATTTCTAATGTTTAAATTAAAATTGTTAATATAATTTGTTTCTAACTCCTACAGTAAATGGGGAATGATATATTTCTAATGGTTAAATTAAAATTGTTGATATAACTCCTACAGTAAATGGGGAATGATATATTTCTAATGTTTAAATTAAAATTGTTAATATAATTTGTTTCTAACTCCTACAGTAAATGGGGAATGATATATTTCTAATGGTTAAATTAAAATTGTTGATATAACTCCTACAGTAAATGGGGAATGATATATTTCTAATGGTTAAATTAAAATTGTTGATATAATTTCTACAGTAAATGGGGAATGATATATTTCTAATGGTTAAATTAAAACTGTTGATATAACTCCTACAGTAAATGGGGAATGATATATTTCTAATGGTTAAATTAAAATTGTTGATATAACTTCTACAGTAAATGGGGAATGATATACTTCTAATGGTTAAATTAAAACTGTTGATATAACTCCTACAGTAAATGGGGAATGATATATTTCTAATGGTTAAATTAAAATTGTTGATATAACTTCTACAGTAAATGGGGAATGATATATTTCTAATGGTTAAATTAAAATTGTTGATATAACTTCTACAGTAAATGGGGAATGATATACTTCTAATGGTTAAATTAAAACTGTTGATATAACTTCTACAGTAAATGGGGAATGATATATTTCTGTTTAAAAAAAATTGTTATTATAATTTGTTTCTAACTCCTACAGTAAATGGGGAATGATATATTTCTAATGTTTAAATTAAAATTGTTAATATAATTTGTTTCTAACTCCTACAGTAAATGGGGAATGATATATTTCTAATGGTTAAATTAAAATTGTTGATATAACTCCTACAGTAAATGGGGAATGATATATTTCTAATGGTTAAATTAAAATTGTTGATATAATTTCTACAGTAAATGGGGAATGATATATTTCTAATGGTTAAATTAAAACTGTTGATATAACTCCTACAGTAAATGGGGAATGATATATTTCTAATGATTAAATTAAAATTGTTGATATAACTCCTACAGTAAATGGGGAATGATATATTTCTAATGTTTAAATTAAAATTGTTAATATAATTTGTTTCTAACTCCTACAGTAAATGGGGAATGATATATTTCTAATGGTTAAATTAAAATTGTTGATATAACTTCTACAGTAAATGGGGAATGATATATTTCTAATGGTTAAATTAAAATTGTTGATATAACTCCTACAGTAAATGGGGAATGATATATTTCTAATGGTTAAATTAAAATTGTTGATATAACTCCTACAGTAAATGGGGAATGATATATTTCTAATGGTTAAATTAAAATTGTTGATATAACTCCTACAGTAAATGGGGAATGATATATTTCTAATGGTTAAATTAAAATTGTTGATATAACTCCTACAGTAAATGGGGAATGATATATTTCTAATGTTTAAATTAAAATTGTTAATATAATTTGTTTCTAACTCCTACAGTAAATGGGGAATGATATATTTCTAATGGTTAAATTAAAATTGTTGATATAACTCCTACAGTAAATGGGGAATGATATATTTCTAATGTTTAAATTAAAATTGTTAACATAATTTGTTTCTAACTCCTACCGTAAATGGGGAATGATATATTTCTAATGGTAAAATTAAAATTGTTGATATAACTCCTACAGTAAATGGGGAATGATATATTTCTAATGGTTAAATTAAAATTGTTGATATAACTCCTGCAGTAAATGGGGAATGATATATTTGTAATGTTTAAATTAAAATTGTCAACATAATTTGTTTCTAACTCCTACAGTAAATGGGGAATGATATATTTCTAATGGTAAAATTAAAATTGTTGATATAACTCCTACAGTAAATGGGGAATGATATATTTCTAATGTTTAAAACAAAATTGTTAATATAATTTGTTTCTAACTCCTACAGTAAATGGGGAATGTTATATTTCTAATGGTTAAATTAAAATTGTTGATATAACTTCTACAGTAAATGGGGAATGATATATTTCTAATGGTTAAATTAAAATTGTTGATATAACTCCTATAGTAAATGGGGAATGATATAGTTCTAGTGTTTAAAATAAAATTGTTAATATAATTTGTTTCTAACTCCTACAGTAAATGGGGAATAATATATCTCTAATGGTTAAATTAAAATTGTTGATATAACTCCGACAGTAAATGGGGAATGATATATTTCAAATGGTTAAATTAAAATTGTTGATATAACTTCTACAGTAAATGGGGAATGATATATTTCTAATGTTTAAAATAAAATTGTTAATATAATTTGTTTCTAACTCCTACAGTAAATGGAGAATGATATATTTCTAATGGTTAAATTAAAATTGTTTATATAACTTTTACAGTAAATGCGGAATGATATATTTCTAATGGTTAAATTAAAATTGTTGATATAACTTCTACAGTAAATGGGGAATGATATATTTCTAATGTTTAAATTAAAATTGTTGATATAACTCCTATAGTAAATGGGGTATGATATATTTCTAATGGTTAAATTAAAATTGTTGATATAACTTCTACAGTAAATGGGGAATGATATATTTCTAATGGTTAAATTAAAATTGTTGATATAACTTCTGCAGTAAATGGGGAATGATATATTTCTAATGTTTAAATTAAAATTGTTGATATAACTTCTACAATAAATGGGGAATGATATATTTCTAATGTTTAAATTAAAATTGTTGATATAACTTCTGCAGTAAATGGGGAATGATATATTTCTAATGGTTAAATTAAAATTGTTGATATAACTTCTACAATAAATGGGGAATGATATATTTCTAATGTTTAAATTAAAATTGTTGATATAACTCCTATAGTAAATGGGGTATGATATATTTCTAATGGTTAAATTAAAATTGTTGATATAACTTCTACAATAAATGGGGAATGATATATTTCTAATGGTTAAATTAAAATTGTTGATATAACTTCTACAGTAAATGGGGAATGATATATTTCTAATGTTTAAATTAAAATTGTTGATATAACTCCTATAGTAAATGGGGTATGATATATTTCTAATGGTTAAATTAAAATTGTTGATATAACTTCTACAGTAAATGGGGAATGATATATTTCTAATGGTTAAATTAAAATTGTTGATATAACTTCTACAGTAAATGGGGAATGATACATTTCTAATGTTTAAATTAAAATTGTTGATATAACTTCTACAGTAAATGGGGAATGATATATTTCTAATGGTTAAATTAAAATTGTTGATATAACTTCTACAGTTAATGGGGAATGATACATTTCTAATGGTTAAATTAAAATTGTTGATATAACTTCTACAGTAAATGGGGAATGATATATTTCTAATGGTTAAATTAAAATTGTTGATATAACTTCTACAATAAATGGGGAATGATATATTTCTAATGTTTAAATTAAAATTGTTGATATAACTTCTGCAGTAAATGGGGAATGATATATTTCTAATGGTTAAATTAAAATTGTTGATATAACTTCTACAATAAATGGGGAATGATATATTTCTAATGTTTAAATTAAAATTGTTGATATAACTCCTATAGTAAATGGGGTATGATATATTTCTAATGGTTAAATTAAAATTGTTGATATAACTTCTACAATAAATGGGGAATGATATATTTCTAATGGTTACATTAAAATTGTTGATATAACTTCTACAGTAAATGGGGAATGATATATTTCTAATGTTTAAATTAAAATTGTTGATATAACTCCTATAGTAAATGGGGTATGATATATTTCTAATGGTTAAATTAAAATTGTTGATATAACTTCTACAGTAAATGGGGAATGATATATTTCTAATGGTTAAATTAAAATTGTTGATATAACTTCTACAGTAAATGGGGAATGATACATTTCTAATGTTTAAATTAAAATTGTTGATATAACTTCTACAATAAATGGGGAATGATATATTTCTAATGTTTAAATTAAAATTGTTGATATAACTTCTGCAGTAAATGGGGAATGATATATTTCTAATGGTTAAATTAAAATTGTTGATATAACTTCTACAATAAATGGGGAATGATATATTTCTAATGTTTAAATTAAAATTGTTGATATAACTCCTATAGTAAATGGGGTATGATATATTTCTAATGGTTAAATTAAAATTGTTGATATAACTTCTGCAGTAAATGGGGAATGATATATTTCTAATGGTTAAATTAAAATTGTTGATATAACTTCTACAATAAATGGGGAATGATATATTTCTAATGTTTAAATTAAAATTGTTGATATAACTCCTATAGTAAATGGGGTATGATATATTTCTAATGGTTAAATTAAAATTGTTGATATAACTTCTACAGTAAATGGGGAATGATATATTTCTAATGGTTAAATTAAAATTGTTGATATAACTTCTGCAGTAAATGGGGAATGATATATTTCTAATGTTTAAATTAAAATTGTTGATATAACTTCTACAGTAAATGGGGAATGATATATTTCTAATCGTTAAATTAAAATTGTTGATATAACTCCTACAGTAAATGGGGAATGATATATTTCTAATGTTTAAATTAAAATTGTTGATATAACTTCTACAGTAAATGGGGAATGATATATTTCTAATCGTTAAATTAAAATTGTTGATATAACTCCTACAGTAAATGGGGAATGATATAGTTCTAATGTTTAAAATAAAATTGTTAATATAATTTGTTTCTAACTCCTACAGTAAATGGGGAATAATATATCTCTAATGGTTAAATTAAAATTGTTGATATAACTTCTACAGTAAATGGGGAATGATATATCTCTAATGTTTAAAATAAAATTGTTAATATAATTTGTTTCTAACTCCTACAGTAAATGGGGAATAATATATCTCTAATGGTTAAATTAAAATTGTTGATATAACTCCTACAGTAAATGGGGAATGATATATTTCTAATGTTTAAAATAAAATTGTTGATATAACTTCTACAGTAAATGGGGAATGATATATCTCTAATGGTTAAATTAAAATTGTTAATATAATTTGTTTCTAACTCCTACAGTAAATGGGGAATGATATATTTTTAATGTTTAAATTAAAATTGCTAATATAAGTTGTTTTAAACTCCTACAGTAAATGGAGAATATGATCAGAGGAAATCGTCAGTAGAAATATTTTTTTAACCCCTTTGATTAGCATTCACGTACCAGTACGGAGGTCGCTAACGGCCTGCGGGACCATTTCTATATATCTATGTTCTACCATATTTCTCAGATTAGCATTGCCATACGTTAACGTTTTTTTTCTGCGTATTGTGCTGTGTTCTAAGTTAAACATTTGCAACTATCTAGGCAATAAATACTATACAGTGTACATAATCAACATGATTTTGTATCAAAAGTCTATGGGTTTCCGGCGTATTTCTAGATAGTTTCAAGGTTTGTGCGTTATTTTACAATGAATAGGCAATTGAATATTGCAGAAATTATATTGCACCCAAAGTCTATGGTTTTCCCTGTTACAGATCGCTTCTGTGTGTAAACTACACAATGAGCCCATTTACAGATAATATTCCAAGTATTTATGTCAACATAAACAAAATTTAATTAAGGTTTGTGTGGTATTTTACCATGAATAAGTATATTAGCAGATAATTTTAAGCAAAGAAAATGTCAGTAAATTTAAAGTAAAGTCGTATTAACATTTAAAAATAAGTAAATAAAAAAAACAAAATTACTTTAATTTAAAAATTAGATAAAAATAAAATAAAAGATTAAAAAAAAGGAAAAGTGTAAAATTCTTTAAAAAATATGTTGCTCTGAGGGGCCATATCATGGCAGGCAACTGTTAGTAATTAAAGGGTTAATGAATGAGTAAATAAGAGAACTTATTGTGATAATACATGTTGCAATATACTTCAAAGAACACAATGGTAACAAAGTACCACTTTTGTGAGGAGTCTGTCTTTCAAACAACATTGATTTCATGTAATTTATAAAACCTGTCTTTAAAAGTGTCTCTGAAAAAGAATTGCTAAATATGTGCTTACATGGTAAAACGTAAAACCCAAATGAAAGTGTAAATAATGTAACTTAGGCAAGACTTCCGAAAGTTGGGATTGTCGGAATAAAAACATTGCATTTCGATGTGTATGATGTAGTTGCAACATTTAATAGCAGACAGATAGTGAAGTGCAAAGTGCTGGAAAAACTTGGTGTAGGTGTTGGTAAAAATTCTGTGACAGCTATGATGGAACTGAACAGAAGGCAAATTCGTCCAACCACTGCGGAGATCAAGAAACAAGCCAGACGGAAGTGGTAAATGAAAAGAAGGAAAAGGACACAGACGGCCCAAGCTATGGTGCTAGCATGTTCTAAGGTTAGATTGTAAATAAAACTATTATAGACCTACTTCAAAACTAAGTTTTTTTAAAATTTTTTGAGATTTCCCAAAAATTATATTTTTTTTAATGGTGGACCACTTGACTCAAAAGCCATAAGAGATGTAAAGCCCAAAGAAATACCAAATGCAATCTGATAGAAGGAGCACACTTTAACATGAGCATTTTTAACTGAAGAATAAATTAATTTTTTAGAATTTTTTCCATATAAAAATGTTTGTAAAAAAAATAATTAGTTATACAAAAATCCATATATAAAAAGATGTGGTGAAAATTTGACTTTGATATCTTTATTAGTTTTTAAGGAAAGCTGTCTGGAATTTGGGCAATTTAACATGGGCAGAATAAGAGCGTTTTGGACCCCTTAACAGAGCCTGTTAGTGTGAAGTCAGCCTGAACTGTTCCACTTGCACGAAAACCAAGCTCATACAATCCACAGAGCAGGTCAAGGGTTGTGCAAAAATAAACTTCATAGTTTAGTGTATCTTCTACATATAAACAGATTTTAAGCTGCTTAAGTTGAGGAGGTTTATTAGTAGGACCCATTTCTCTGCCACAATAAAAGTCAGTTATAGCACAAACCAATAACATGACATAGTGCCCAAAACTTATATTCAAATCGTATATGCTTTCCCTCTATAAACTGTTTTAGTTTGTTACATCCAAAATATTTCATCTAAAATCTTTTCATGAAAAACTCTGTACTTTAAAAATGATTGGATTATTCATTTAAAATTGGGCTGACTTTGAATGCTTTGTCTAGTTTATAGTTTCATCATTTATTTTCGTATTATCATTGAAATGAGTACAAAACATTATTTGGTGGAATGGGTACCTTGACATTGCGTTAGAAATAAGAGGAACACCCAAAATTCTTCTGCATTACCCCAGTAGTGTGAAACTTATGGTAACGTGTGATAACCAGAAAACAAGAAGATTCCAAAAAATACTTTACACCCCTAATGTACCACTGTCATATTTATAAAACAGCAAGATTTAAACTCCATTAGCAGTTGCAAAAATTTATTTTCAAAACAACACTGTTAATTTTACATACAGTAGTCTCGATATTCCGAGTCATGATTTTTCGAGCTTCTGTTAAATTTGAGCCTATTTTATCTATTTGAAAGAAAATAATGAATTGGGCTTCCAAGAGATGTTTATAGCCATACAGTATGCAAAGGAAATGAGTCTGGTTTGCAAGAAATGTTCATATAAAGTTCTATAAACTTATTTTGTGCATTCTTATTATAATAATGTATTAGGTCTAATTAAAACCTTGTTTTTCTAATGCACAGGAACGTATTTCCGTGTAATCAGAGGGAATCTCGGTTCCATTTACCTCCAATATTCGAGACTCTACAGTATTATTTTTATTTATTTGGGCTACAATACCATAAAGAAATGTTTCAGCACAACTGAATACATTTGTTTTCAGTATTTTCTGAACCGACATTAGTTTAGGTATTATTAACAATTATTATGTAAAACATTATTATATATATATATATATATATATTATAGTATATTATATATATATTATATATATTTAGTGTTAACAACCACACCACTGTAACCTTGTGGGCATTTAGGCCTTAAATGGCATGTATTCTGCAGCTCGTCATATCAGTGTTTATACAAATATTGTTTGGCAACGGACATGATTACTTAATAGCAAAGCACTTCCAACATCTAGTACTATATTTACATTTCTTGTTATAATACTAATCCTACCAACAACGAAATCCATTAAAACCAGGGTTCCCAAACTTTTTGTTACCACCCCCCCCCTCCACTGTATACTATAAATAAATGGTATAGGCATATGAAAAAAAAAATTATATATTATAAAATCGCTCTTCAACTGTTGTTGGGTTCACTTTGTCAAAGCTAGATGAGATTCTAGCGAAACTTTGGAACTGCAATTTTATGCACTGTAGAATGAACAGATGTATTCCAGATAATAACTATTCATCATATATATATATATATATATATATATATATATATATATATAGATTTTTTGGACTAGGAGACTGACAGACTTACCTTGGTAAGAGTCCACTCTGTAGTCTTGAAATAGAAACACATAAAAGCACTTAACCAATGATATATTTCAACCACACATTGGGCTTTGTCAATCAAAGAGAAAACACAAAAAGAAATATGAGAGAATGAAATAAAATAAATATAAGTTGTAATCACAGATTGTGTAGAAATCAGATGTCACAAATGCACAGATTAAAGATATATGTGTTGTTTCCATGAGCATATGAGTGATTATAGTTTATATAAGTCTGTCTCCTAGTCCAGAAAATCTAAATAATCTTTACCAACCAAAACTAGCCTAAATATATATGTATGTAAGGTGCCTCATCACTCAAGGTAAAATTATTGCACTTAATGGTGGATAAAATTACTTATAATAGTAATATATTAACTTCATAAAGTCAGTGCAACGGAAAAACAATGGATAACGTAAAATATCAAGAATATATATATATATATATATATATATATATATATATATATATATATATATATATATATAACTAAGTCAAAATACAAATACAAGAATTATAATTGAATTTACAATTCAAAGCTTTTCGTTGGCTAACAGTACCAACATCATCAGGAATATTAAGCAATTAAACAATTAGAATTTTAATTATTTAATATTCCTGATGATGTTGGTACTGTTAGCCAACGAAAAGCTTTGAATTGTAAATTCAATTATAATTCTTGTATTTGTATTTTGACTTAGTTCTTTATTAATACACAAGAATACATATTGCGATATATATATATATATATATATAACATGCGATAAACACCGGCTTCACGAACGTAGCATCCACAGCAGAGAACAATCAGTGATTCGACAATGGTCAAAGACCGAAAGGCGCCTCATCACTCAAGGTAAAATTATTGCACTTAATGGTGGATAAAATTACTCAAAAATAGTAATATATTAACTTCATATATATATATATATATATATATATATATATATATATATATATACACACATATATATATATGTATGTATATAACTATTTATTTATACATACTTTCATAAGAAACATGATATAACATTTCAAATTTTAACTGATGAGGAAATCAGTGAAATCGATGAGCTTGAATGTATTTCACCAGCATACCTATTAGAGGTTCTATTTTAGTAAAGGCACAACGCAAGTCATTAGCACCATCAAGTTTGTTCCTACATTTGGTTTTTATTGCAACAAGTACTAAAAATATATTTCGCACAAGTAGGTGCTTGAAAAAGGCAAGTATAATCGAAGAGCTGCCTTGTGATACACTTATAAGTGTTTTACCAAAAATGAAGATTCGTCCATTATGGTGCTGTTGTCACATTAAATGGCAAACAATTGTTTCGTGACACTTTTGTACTATTATTCTATGCGGGCTCTCATGTCGATTTAATTTCAAGTTTACAAAATTTGCACAACCTTCACTTATATTTCATTTATAAATTCATACATTTCATTTAAATTATCTGAACATCATGGTCAATAAAATTACCTATTTAAATAAAATCCGAGTTGTAAATTTAGTTTTTAATTTTGATAAATTGTGTACTTAAATTTCAACTAAATGAGAATATATCTTCCATTTTCCAACTGGTCTTCACCCTTGACTTGCCTTCACACCCCCGGGGACCAATGCAATAAAATAATGCCCTATCTAGCTCATCATAAGTTGGGTTACATTTTTTTGCGCTTAATCATACCAGGTGATGCATCACGAGAATAAGTAGCTTGTTTACCCTACATTGCTTTTTAACAAGATCACATACGTCTAAATTACCATTTGATTGTCATGTGTTACACTAGGTCCTTTATTTAATTTATATTTTTTGTATTTGTATTACACATTAGCTCAGGCATCACAAATAAATAACAAACTCCCTTTATACAGATATGTTCACCTTAAAGAATAATGATTTCAGAAAACAATGCCCCCAATACTGACAATGATAAAGGTTTGTTTACTGAATGAGACACCACTGCTCAGTGATGCTAGGAACTTTGCAATTATGATAGAGTCCCATCTCAGTGACCTCATATAACCCCATGTCATAACATACAGTTCACACAACGTTAGATATGTACATAATTTGATTTGATTATTCTGGATTATAGGATATATTGTTATACATATTTCATGATTTATTATAATAAAAACTAATATATTTTTTTAACAACTATTATTAATCTGCAAATGAGCTAAGGCTCTTAAGAGTCCAATCTATTTTAGTAAATATTAGAAATAAAATTTGTATAACTAAATAGCTACTAACATTTTCAGATTTTAAATTCTGAAGAGGCGAATCAGTTGCTACTTTATTTTTAATTCTACAGCTACAAAAGTTTTAAAAAAACTAAATATGAGAAGTTACTCTTTCGTATTTTGCTTTGAAGGTATTTTACACACACAAAATAATAGCCACTATAAAATATTGGAGGAAATATAATACAAAATTAGCAATATTAATTAATTCTTTGGAATTATAGCTAATTTGTAAACTAGCAGTGATAAATCTCAATTTTCCTTCAGAAATAAAATACAGGCAGACAACATAAAATAGGATGAATTAATCTTCAGAAATAGGTATTTACTAAGTTGAAGATTAATAATTGTAAATAAATAAATTATAATGGAATTATTTATTTTGTTTGCTTAAAATTAAAGTTATACATTTCAAATCTAAATACACCAAATGTTATCAACAAAAAAGTTTCAACTTAATAAAACACATTAATAAATTTCTTGAACAAAGTGGACTAATTTTTAACTAATTGGATTGAAATCTACTAACCATTATAAAAAATCATTTATTATAGATTATATCACTTATACTGTACTATACTTGAACAAGAATCTTATATGGTATATATGCGAGTTAACTTTCGAAGACTTTAATTACGTATCTTCATTTTCGAGCATAAAATGAGTAATATATATATATATTGAAAGCCAGCTACTATTTGGTAATTTGGGGTGTGTGTATATATAAAAAATACTATATATATATATATATATATATATATATATATATATATATATATATATATATATATATATATATATATATATATATATATATATATTTAGGTTAGTTTTGGTTGGTAATGATTATTTAGATTTTTTGGACTAGGAGACTGACAGACTTACCTTGGTAAGAGTCCACTCTGTAGTCTTGAAATAGAAACACATAAAAGCACTTAAACAATGATATATTTCAACCACACAGTGGTCTTTGTCAATCGAAGAGAAAACACAAAAAGAAATATGAGAGAATGAAATAAAATAATTGTAATCCTAAAGGACAAAGACCACTGTGTGGTTGAAATATATCATTGTTTAAGTGATTTTATGTGTTTCTATTTCAAGACTACAGAGTGGACTCTTACCAAGGTAAGTCTGTCAGTCTCCTAGTCCAAAAAATCTATATATATATATATATATATATATATATATATATATATATATATATATATATATATACAAAATTTGATTCCATCGGTTAATTTATTTTAATGTTTTAAAAACTAGACAAATTTATAAAAAGAACAATTATTACCTTCTCATGAATTTCAGATGTAGATTGTGCATCACAGAAAGCTACAGTAGCCACATCTTTCAAAATAGGCATTTCGATAGAGCAGTCTCTACCATCCAACAGCGCAACCAACGGTCTTGTCTGCATAGGACCGTTTGCGATCGGACCTCTAAGGTTGTCCATACGTGGCCGTTTAGGCATCATCTTTCTTTTGTCCATGGTCTAAACAATGACACTCAAAACACTAATCACTGTCACTGGAAAGCACTAGTGTTCACACATCATGAATCACTGACACCAGCATGCTTCTGTATACCGCCCCCACCTGCAATACAGACATAAAATTTAATATAGTTTCCAATTCTAAAAAAACTATAGTTTCTATTTACTTCTATGTGAAAAAAACATGAATTTTATTAGTGTTTTCCTTTCAATTCACAAACATTTCCATGAGCAGAATTTTAATATAAAACATTGTACAATAATTTTCTTAATTGAAACAAAATTCCTTATAACGAAATAAATTAGGTTATAAAAACCACATATAAGGAGAAACGTCTATATAACGAGCTTCCAGGTAATGAAATTCTCTACATAATGAATTTACCATGACATATTTAGAAATAATAATGCTTATTTACCTATATATAACGAATTTCGGAACCCTTATTAAAGAAAGTTTTTTCTTCACTTCAACTGAAGAAATGAAGTGTTGTATAGGCAGCTCGAAATGTTTAAATTGTGAAATTGTTTTTTTACCAGGTATGCCTTCAGGTGAAAGATATGGTAGTAAGTGAAATACATGTAGGCAATTCACTGCATGTTAGTAGAAATTGAACTCTTAAGAACTCGGGATTTATAGATACAGGCCTACAGTACTTTCCCATCCTTTTATTCTTCTAGCAATTGACTACATGTTGGTAGAAATAGAACTCTTAAGAGCTCGGGATTTATAGATAGAGGCCCACCGTACTTTCCCATCCTTTTATTCTTCTAGCAATTGTATATATGTTGGTAGAAATATAGCTCTTAAGAACTCGGGATTTATTTATAGATACAGTCCTAAAGTACTTTCCCATCCTTTTATTCTTCTAGCAATTAACTGCATGTTAGTAGAAATAGAATTCTAAGAAGTCGGCATTAGAAGATACAGGCCTACAATACTTTACCTTCCTTCCACCATTTTCTCTTTTCACTGATTTCAATTTTTCTAGCTCAGTTACTCAGTTTTATTCGTATTGTGAGTTTGTCCTGTTGTGAACAAATGTAAAAAAGAAAGTGTTTAAGTGTAATAGAAAATGTAAATGTTATAAGAGTGGTTGACAAAGGTGTAAAAGAATAGGATATTCCATAAAAATTCTGTATACCTCAGAGTTTGCTATCGACTATTCTAAAAAACTGGGATCAGATTCTCCAACTAGGTCTTACTTATGATTTGCAAAGAGAGAAAATAAAACTGTGTACTTATGAAGATATCGATAACACAATGATTAAGTATCATTAGGTCACAGTGGTTTCAACGGTTGGATAGTAAAATTCGAAAGACGGCATAACATCTTTCAAAAAGTCATTTCGGGAGAAGGTGCTAGTGTTGTGCATTTGTGAATTTTGAAAGGAAAATTTGTTGAAAAAACTTTTAAATGGGTTAAGAATCAAAAGACATTTTCAATGCTGATGAGATTGGTCTGTTTTTTTAAATTTTTGGCGAACAAGACACTAACTTTTTAAACCAACTTTAATTTTCGAGAAGGAAGCAAAAAAAAATCACCGTATTAGTGGTAGCTAACATGTTAAGGACAGAAAAACTTAAATTCCTTGTGAATGGGAAAAGCAAATCTCCAATCCATCAAGTCCTTAGAAGTTGATCACTCGTTTAATAAAAAAGCTTGGATAACGTATGAAATTTTATCAAATGGATGTTGAGGCTGGACAAGCAGATCTAGAAAAAAGGAAAATTGTACTTTTCATCTACAACTGTCCTGCACATCCAAAAACTGAAGACATCAATTCCAAACTGAAGACCAGTAAATGTTACATCGATACTTCAATCACTCGATCAGAGAGTAATAAACAATGAAGCTACACTATAGACAATTTTTTTTTTTAATATTGTGACTATCGTAGAAAACAATGAAATTGTACTCAAAAACATTGTAAATCCAATGGACTGCATCACTTAACGATGCTTGGATAAATGGCATGAAGAAAACAATTCTTAATTGTTTCTCCAAAGCTGGATTTAGTTCGTTCACACATGAAGAGGACAGTGAGGATAACATGACTTTCAGTGAATTAAAAAAGCAATGGGATTTTCTGAAAAGTTCAGGAAACTTAGCTGATGGCGTTCCACTTGAAGATTCTATTCGCGTGAATAAATATGTGGCGGTTTCCAATTTTCCAGGCGACGAAGACATACTCTAAAGCATCCAGATGATAAACTGAAATGAAATTTTGGAAGATAATGACAATGATTGTGATGAATCTGAAGAGATCATGAAATTTTACAATCATGGAGGATTTCAAATGAAAGATGGTGTACTACGCAGCATTTTTGACTGTCTGAATAAATGTGAAACCTTCATTGAACCTGAAATTTTTTTATTCAAACGCAAAGTGCATCAAAAAATTACTTTTTCAGATAAAACTTTGAAAACTAGATAGCAACGATTTAAAACGTACTTACATTAAGTTATTTATAGTATTATTTTGTTTAATTTAATAGTTTTTTCTCCGGATACAGTCTGTGTAGTGTGTAATGCAGTTTGCATTATTTGAAATTGAATTGTGTGTATAAAGTACTCGAATAAAAAAAGTTAAGGCAGTTAATTAATTACGGTACTTAATGTACTTCCATTAAATTCCACTATGTTCGTCATAGTTCATGAAAATGAATTTATGAGTGAATATATTTATTACAATATTTTGACAGTAAGTTTTCATAAGCATTAGACAACTACAGAGTAGAACCTATAAAAAATATTCAATATGGATATCTAATTGGGTATAATGAAGAAATATTCTGAACATATTAATAAAACATATTTTGATATTCAACAACTTAAATTTTTAGATAGATTGAGACTTTATAAAACATCCAATATTAACGTTGGCCTATTATCCTACTTACGCTTGCGATATTATACTGTATTCCTTTTATTACAGCCCACAATTTTATAAGACCAGTAAGATGGGGTGGGAGTATTCTTGACAAGACAACCTCTCAATAACGAACACCTCTCTACAACGAATTCATTTTCTGGATAATCGACTATGTTATTCAGAGGTTCAACTGTATTTATAATAAATTAATGATATATTTTCCTAGAATAAATATACAGTCTTTTTAAATTCTGTCGATTATCTATACTATTATATAAATATCTAATGGTGTCTGTCGTGTGTGTTAATCAATCATGTAAAAACTATTGGACCCAGTGAGCTGAAATTGTATATGAACATTCTTTAATGTCCCTGGTTAACACATAGGAATATTTTTTATTTAGAAATTCTGTCAGGTCACCGCCCTACTGGCCTTGAAAACTCCCTGAACACTTAATTAACTATACTCCATTATATACATGACTTGGTTTAATCAGCTGATAATCACCTGTAAAAATCACTTCTAAACACATTTACAGCTGATAGTAATTGTTTGTTGTTAATCATCTTTTAAAGGTTAGTTATACTTTACAAATGTTATGCTAAAAGCAGAAGCTTTTCCTTCTCTTGGTTTTTCAAAACAATAATTGGTAAATTTATAATGTTGATATTTATTGGGATTTAATTTATACTATTATATAAAAATCTTAGGATGTCTATCTGTGTGTGTTTTACTCAATCACATAAAAATACTCGACCCATTGAGCTGAAATTTTACATAGACATTCTTAGGGTCCCTGGTTAACACGTAGGCCTATTTATATTTAGAAATATAATCAGGACACTGCCCTACTGGCCTTGAAAACACCTTTTACACTCAATTACTTATACTCCATTATATACTTGGCCTAATCAATTTATATTATTTGTAATCACCTGTAAAAGTTAATTTTAAACACAACTAAACAGGTGATAGTAAATGTTTGTTGTTATTCATCTTTCAATGTTAGTTATACTTTACAAATGTCAGGTTAAAAGCAGAAGCTTTTCCTTCTTGGTTTTTCAAGACATTAATTGTAAGTTTATAAACCATAGTTTGATATATTTATTGGGAATACAAATTAAATCAATACAAATATACGTCAACCTGTGCGAAGGACAGGTACTCGGCTAGTACACTATAAATTTGTCAATCTATATTACCAACAATATATTTAAGAGATTAAATTTCCACTACGTGCTACATAATAAAATGAAATTTTCATTAGCAACAAAAGTAATATAATACCTCCCATTATATTGATTTCCTTTTTGCAAACAACTTTTTTTTATAATAATAGGTCTTATAATAATGGTTTTGCATAAAAATAACATCATTTTTTCACTATATATTTTCTACTATGACATAAACCCTCCAATAAACAACAGACTGAACCAGAAGAAGGTAAAAAAATAATGTGTAATTTCCTAAACAAACACTAGTCTCAGAAAGAGTATTTTCTGAATTAACGTAGCCTTGAACAGTAGGGTTCCAGCCCCGTGTTTTTTCCTGTCTTCAGAAAGTCTAAAACAGTATACTAATATTCTCTAACTTCATACTGTTGTTTTGATCGGTCTCTATAATTCGCGCTTTTTTTTTATCGAACCATATACCGTGTTTTTAAACAAACATGTAACATTATCACTACGAAAGAACATCTATCCTAGACTTGTTTGGTAGAGGAGAGAAACTAATATAAACTATGGATGTGATTGTAGTGATCAAGGTTTTCTGAATTGAGTCTGACTACCATCTGAAAGGATAGCAAGATATTGAATCACATCGAATACCTGAGTCAACAGCCTTAATTCCAATAAGACCATAAGCTTCAGTGATTCCAAGCAGAATCAAAGTAGATGAACTGTTTGTCACTCACCAGCTTTGAACTATGTGCCTGCATGACATTATCCAGTTTGCAAAAATCCCAAGAATGTTGCTATAGCCTATAGTAAATAGTGAATCACAAATTTAAATGACACCTAGTTGAAATCGAGTCATTGTTTCATATGCAAATGACCGAATCAGCCTAAAAGGAAGGAGGTTTGGAATTACAATCTCTAGGTACCAGCATTTACGAGCCTTTAGGCCTACAGAAGATAAGTGTCTGAACCAGTCTTGGTGATAGATACTTCCAACTTTATCCCCTCCCAATATTCTCCCAAAAGACTAATTGGTATGTTTAGGGACTAAATCGCTAATATTAAGTATTACAAAACCAATTTATAACTTCAATAATATTATCAGCTTAATCAAACTAAATGCAACGAAATCATTTTAAACGTGTTCGATGACTTCCTACCCCTACACATAAGTTCTATGATTGGTGTCACTTTAGCAGAAATATTTGTCCATCACAATTATCAAGAAAATACTACATCATATTAATACAGCGTATTTGTTGTGTATACTTACAGAAAATATCGAATTGAGGTAAGGATATGTATCCAGATGACTGTAATCACATTATAATAAGAAAACACCATCAAACAGTTAAATATTTTACCCACCTAAACACCTCAATGCCATGCATTTTAACCTAGCCTACATCTTTAAATTAAAAATTGATGTACAAGTAGACTTATCCAATATGCACATAAAAAACCCCACAAATTCAACATATATTATAAACCTATTAACCCTTTATCACATTATACAAATATAAAAAGGAAATAATCACCGGTCAAGTGTTTGGTCCATTTAAACAGCCCAATGCCTGGCATTTCAAACCTAAACTACATCCCTCGACATATCCATCAACACATAAATAAACACAAATTTTATCCATATAAGCTTGGTAATTCTAGTTTACCAACATTATTCTTCTACTAACCCACTCAAACCTAAAACACCATGATCTTATCTTCTTTCAAATATACCTTTAGACAATGCGAGTAATTTTTCCGGGTACTAGATCACATACCGTATGTGTATGATGTGATGAGGGACTTCTTGGATAAAGGATCTCAAAATATACTTGTAAGAATTTAATTTTACATATATTATATGACACTTTAGATTGTAGGAAATAATACTGATAGATAGACTGTAAATAAGGTTTCAGTGTAGGAATTGAACAATGTATGCATATCAAAATTCAGTCTCATAATAATGTTAGAGAATATAGACTAAAATTTAAGAACGCAAGATTTTCATAAGTGCAGAGAGTTCAAACTCTCAACATACGTAGACAGGGTGTCTAGTAAAATAGCTTGAAGAAATTCCCTGAGTTTTCCCTGACTTTTCCAGGGTGTCTAGTAAAATAGCTTGAAGAAATTCCCTGAGTTTTCCCTGACTTTTCCTCTTTTAGATGTCTATAGAAAGCCCAGTTTACATTGATATCTGAAGGATCTTGGATAAATCCAGACTTTGAAGAACGAATTGAGTAACTCTTTTGCTTTTGTGTCTGTAAGGAACACAGAACTAAAATATTGAGCTTTCACTTCATCCGTCTCTGCATCCCAATACCTAACACTCAAATCCATTTGGGCTCTTTGTGATATTTTGTTTAAACTTTCATCAAAGCCAATTACATAGTTAGAATTTGAATTTAATTATGTCAGTAACAGGCCTTTAATATAATTTGATAAACCGATTACAACACTATAGGAAATGTTATCTTTCCCCAATCTCATGTTCTGTGCAATGGTGCTATCAGGGAACATCCTTAGAAAGAGGCACACTACCTTCTGCATTGCGTAAAGAAGTGTTGCATTACTAAATTCACGCACCATATAATCTCTGCTTCAGTCACTTTATCCTTTAGTTTATATTTATCCTAAGGAAGGAGGGGAGGTAATGACGACATCTGCATGACGCACTTGCCGGCTACGGCAATGAAAACTGGAACCTTCCATGTTGAAATAAACAGTGTACAAATAATCACCGTCAAATAAAACACATACTATCACGAGTCTAGACAAATAGCTGGCTACGAATGTTTACACAGCGTTCTGTGTGGTCAGAAACAGACTGAGTTATCTGTTATCCCCACCTGTCCATATGATAACAGAACCACTGCGCACCCCAAGGCCACGGTCCAGGCTAAAACCTCCCAGCTGTACCAACTCGACACGTTTAATATTTATTGACATAAGTCCTGAAGTCATAGCATTGGGCTTATCAAATAAATAATGGGCATCTAAATAAAGAAGTGTTATTTCCTGACTGCCCTGCCCCTAAACCAGCCCGCTGGCTTACAATACCAAATATTCGAGAGCAATGGACACTAGTTTTGTTTCTAATCAAAATAAATATTTACCCGATTTTTTAAAATTTTCCCTGAATTTTCCAGAATCTTCAAATTCCCTGACTTTTCCAGGTTTTCCCGGTTTTCCCTGTCACTAGACACCCTGGTAGAGAACCACTTAGTGATGAATGTGTGCAAATTTACAAGTGACAGGATTTTTTTTAAAAGATGTTATGTAAAAGATTTGTTTAAAGATTCGTATTACAATGAAAATATTGGAAAGAACCCCAATACCACAAAAATAATCAAAAATAAATAAAACAAGTTACTTAAGATTAAACCCTAATGTACATTTTGATGACCATGTCATCATTACACAGGGTCTTATTACAAAATTACAATCTAGCAAACAAGAAGTTACAAACTTCAGACTAAGATGATTCACTCTACTTTATAACTTCTTGTTTGCCAGATTATAATTTTGTAATAAGACCCTGTGTAATGATGACATGGTCATCGAAATGTACATTAGGGTTTAATCTTAAGTAACTGGTTTTACTTGTTATTTTTGTGGTATTGGGGTTCTTTCCAATATTTTCATTGTAATACAATGTGTACAATAGCACCACTGTACTCTTGATATTGTATAAAGATATTGTTTTTATGCTTGGAAACCTGGAAAATCTAGTGAACTGATGATAATAGTAGGACACATTGACTGTGTAAGTGAAGATTTAGGAACATGAATGATTTATAACATAAATAATTATTAAACGACGTAATTGTGGAACAAATTACACAAAAATCACATTTCTATCTGTATTTATATGGAATCTACACAACAATTAAATAAAGAAGTACTGCAAAAGCTGGGAAATAGGGTAGTGTCGTGTGCAACTTGACAAAAATGAATGGACTTATATACGGGTCAAGGAACATCATATACATTACACATTAGTATATTAATTAATATACCTGTGGTTGAAATGTAAATTTCCAGAATACCTTCAAGGGTCACCCACACACATAAATTAATTCCTACTCTTCATAAAGGTTATTACAAAATGTCCTCCTCTATAAACTCACCCGTTTTAATTATTTACAACTAATATCATTAATAAAAATATTTACAGCTTTTATAGTGAATGTAAACTATCTTGTAGACATGGCCTTTGGCTTCTACATAAACCAACAAGATCATTTCCCACAACACCAAGAACACACTAAATCTCTCGTAAGTTAACCTTAACATACTACCCTTCAAGTTACAATTCTATGATAACTAAAAGTTATCATATATAGTTTTTTCATTACCATTCTATCAACACAAGTTCAAATTGATCAAGAGTAGAAATTAAGACACATCACCTGAACGATCATCCATCCCCGTTTAATAACAAAGAATAAATTATATAATTAGTATTTAAGGTTTCAAAAACAAATTAGTTACGGTATATAAAAAACTGTTGCAAGCACAAAAAATCCTTTACAGCATTACTGGCAATATGTATTATACTAGTAAAAGTTAATATTGATTTATCCAATTTTTCAATGAGAACAAAATATTTTTTCGAAGTTCTAAGGTTTCCATATAAGGTTTCAGTTTTATTCAAGGTCTGTTTTTAGCAGGTTTCACTGTATGTTTTACAAATTCATTTGTCTTTCAATTATTTATTGCATATGTATAACAAAGAATAAATTATATAATTAGTATTTAAGGTTTCAAAAACAAATTAGTTACGGTATATAAAAAACTGTTGCAAGCACAAAAAATCCTTTACAGCATTACTGGCAATATGTATTATACTAGTAAAAGTTAATATTGATTTATCCAATTTTTCAATGAGAACAAAATATTTTTTCGAAGTTCTAAGGTTTCCATATAAGGTTTCAGTTTTATTCAAGGTCTGTTTTTAGCAGGTTTCACTGTATGTTTTACAAATTCATTTGTCTTTCAATTATTTATTGCATATGTGTTCTTCAAAGTTGATTCTCTTTTATATTAATACAGGAAAAAAAGAAAACATATATATATATATATATATATATATATATATATATATATATATATATATATATATATATATATATATATATATATATGAAGTTAATATATTACTATTGTAAGTAATTTTATCCACCATTAAGTGCAATAATTTTACCTTGAGTAATGAGGCACCTTTCGGTCACTTGATGGTGACCAAATTATTGCACTTAATGGTGGATAAAATTACTTACAATAGTAATATATTAGCTTCATAAAGTCAGTGCAACGGAAAAACAATGGATAACGTAAAATATATATATATATATATATATATATATATATATATATATATATATATATATATATATATCATTCTTTTAAATATATTTGTTAAAAATTTAATAATTTTTTACAAAATGAAGTAAATAATAATTAATTTATTGAGCGCCAGATCTATATTTCAAACAGAAAAATTTAGTGCAGTAATATTTGAATTTTTAGATGTCACAAACAACTGATTACTTACTTAATTGAACTTTATTGGCACTAAATATTTATTAATAATTTACAATGTTTTACTGTATAATTGATGCTATGCTAGCAACCCTAACTTCAGTAGTAAAACAGAAAAGAAACTTTACAAATAACAGCTGTTTGGCCTTAAGTCTAATATTATTTTAACCAACATGTAATTAATTAAATTTATCTCTAGGTGCGTGATGGCTTGTATTTTATAAATTTATTATGCCAGTCTTCTAAATCTACTTTTTGGGTACAAGAAGTTAATTTTATAACAATTTAATTTTTAATAATTAGCTAATTTGCTAAATAGAATTTGAATAAGCCTGGTCGGTTCCCAGTTTTCTCTGGTATAGATAGGCCTGGTGTGGTCTACTTGGTTTTCAATATGCCGGAGGAACTTATTCCCTCTTGGATATTTACGTGTTACTCCTTCGGAAGTTGTATCTCTTATGACTTCTCGACTCCGTCACCTCTTACATCCTTGGCTCCCAGATATTCTACCCTCTCTGGATGCCAAAACTGTCTTAATCCCTAATCATTCCTCTAGCCATTTCATCTCCGGCTCCCAGATATCAACTACTCTCTTCAACTAGTAAATCTTAACTGGACTTTCTCCTCGACTCCTTAAAGCTCACGATTTTAATGCTTCCTCTCTCCCCTTGTCAACAGACGGAGACCTTTCTTTTCTTATTACACCTAATCCTGGACTGTTTTCTATCTGTTGTTTTGAATTTTTAAAAATACTTTCTGCTTCCCCACATTACTGGTTTTGGAAATTAACGTACATCTCCAAAAAACAGTTTGCTTTCGGAATTGCACACACCTGTGGGCTTTGTTGCTCATAAATTTATGTGTCCGTTCCTTTGTTTTTCGAGTTCCCAGATTAATGTTTCTATGAATCTGAATGTTTGTTCTTTTTTACAATAACCGCAACACAGCTATCCATCTACAGATTTACAATACATCAACCACAGCTACTGTATCACCTCCATTACTTCTAGTTGTTCCATTGCCTTCATCAACCACAACTACTATATCATCTCCATTACTTCTAGTTGGTCCATTACCTTCATCAACCACAGCTACTATATCACCACCGTTACTTCTAGTTGTTTCATTACCTTCATCAACCCCAACTACTATATCATCTCCATTACTTCTAGTTGCTCCATTACCTTCATCAACCACAGATACTATATCACCTCCGTTACTTCTAGTTGTCCCATTACCCATCAACCACAACTACTATATCACCTCCGTTACCTCTCGTTGTCCCATTACCTCTATTGACCGCAGTTACTATATCACCTCTGTTACCTCTAGTTGTTCCATTACCTCTATCGACCGCAGCTACTATATCACCTCTGTTACCTCTAGTTGTTCCATTACCTCTATTGACCACAGTTACTATATCACCTCCATTACCTCTAGTTGTCCCATTACCTCTATCGACCGCAGCTACTATATCACCTCTGTTACCTCTAGTTGTCCCATTACCTCTATTGACCGCAGTTACTATATCACCTCTGTTACCTCTAGTTGTTCCATTACCTCTATCGACCGCAGCTACTATATCACCTCTGTTACCTCTAGTTGTCCCATTACCTCTATTGACCGCAGTTACTATATCACCTCTGTTACCTCTAGTTGTCCCATTACCTCTATTGACCGCAGTTACTATATCACCTCTGTTACCTCTATTGACCGCCGTTACTATATCACCTCTGTTACCTCTAGTTGTCACATTACCTCTATCGACCGCAGCTACTATATCACCTCTGTTACCTCTAGTTGTTCCATTACCTCTATTGACCGCAGCTACTATATCACCTTTGTTACCTCTAGTTGTTCCATTATCTCTATTGACCGCAGCTACTATATCACCTCTGTTACCTCTAGTTGTCCCATTACCTCTATCGACCGCAGCTACTATATCACCTCTGTTACCTCTAGTTGTCCCATTACCTCTATTGACCGCAGTTACTATATCACCTCTGTTACCTCTAGTTGTCCCATTACCTCTATTGACCGCAGTTACTATATCACCTCTGTTACCTCTAGTTGTCCCATTACCTCTATTGACCGCAGTTACTATATCACCTCTGTTACCTCTAGTTGTTCCATTACCTCTATTGACCGCAGTTACTATATCACCTCTGTTACCTCTAGTTGTCTCATTACCTCTATTGACCGCAGCTACTATATCACCTCTGTTACCTCTAGTTGTCCCATTACCTCTATTGACCGCAGTTACTATATCACCTCTGTTACCTCTAGTTGTTCCATTATCTCTATTGACCGCAGCTACTATATCACCTCTGTTACCTCTAGTTGTTCCATTACCTCTATCGACCGCAGTTACTATATCACCTCTGTTACCTCTAGTTGTCCCATTACCTCTATTGACCGCAGTTACTATATCACCTCTGTTACCTCTAGTTGTCCCATTACCTCTATTGACCGCAGTTACTATATCACCTCTGTTACCTCTAGTTGTTCCATTACCTCTATCGACCGCAGCTACTTAAACCAATCCTTCAATGCAAGATTTTCAAAATCTAATTCTAAGCCCCTTTCCATTAGAGCAGTTTAGGTCTGACATTTTTCAATTCATTTAACCTATTTTATACTGCTGTTTGTTTAATATTTCCTGTTCTTTATTAGTATCAGATTACTGTTTTCTAATTCTTTATTTATTACATTTCTCTTAGATTTATCCTTACAAATAAAACTTCCTTCTGTCATATACAAATGGAACTGAAAGTAATAAAAAATAAATTTTATAAAAACGCATTTTGAAATTAAAAGATTAAGATTGTATTCAATCTGATTCAATGTTATCCTAAAAGGCTTACATAATTTGTGCATTGACAAAAAATAAGTTGTAGTAGAGATAATATACAGTACTTGTGTTCATTAACATTTAAATGTTCTTTGACGAGCAAATAAAAAAAATGTTTACAAGGTTCATGAACATTGTACTAACAATGATGGCATCCATTAACAGATAAAAACTACGACTAATCCCATGAAACATGTTCATTATCTGTTGTAATAGAGAGCCCAGTTAAAATTTTGTTTTTCAACTCCTTCATCATTGATTCATATTAATATTTATTAATTTTTTATCAGTTATTATTTTTTGTTTGTTAATATGGCATTTTTAAAATATATTTTATTACTAAGCTGACTGTTTTCAATGCCAAATAACCTAGATGTTTGTACAATCCTGTATAAATGTTGTTTTTTTAATTCTACATTGATGTTATATTTCTTCATATTTATTATAAAAGTGAAATATTTTTTCAGCAACAACTTTTTCACAATAAAAAAAAATAATAAAAACTCAAGACAACAGAATAAACATAAATCAACACAATTAACACTTTTGGTAAAATAATAATTGTACATATATGTGTATCATGGAATAAGGGTTCAAAATGTTGTACTATGGCATAACGTTTAAAAGAGTTTTTTTATAATTGAATACTGGGAAGATTTTTCTTTTCTAAATGAATTTCAGTTTTTGTAACAAGAAAATGAGCCCTCTATTAACAAGTGTTTGGTTCAAAAAAAAATGATAGCTTCAAAAAAAAAGTAATTGAAAGTCATATGAATAGGATAATGTTTATTTGGTCAAACATTAGAAATAAAATTAATAAATTTGATTAGTAAATAATAGATTATTGTCTAAAAGGAATGTACAGTACTTAACTACTGTTTTCCAAATGAAATATCAAAGTTATAAAACACAGAGATTATGAAATAAACAATGCTTTTATTACATCTAAGAAACTCATTTCTTGCAGGTGTTTCACAGAAAAAATAAATTGACTATTTTATGGTACTTTAACGATACTGTAAACAGAGCACACCTGTTTATTTCAGCCTTCTTATGAATAGTTACTGCCGTGGGTAGAGCAAGATCAATGACAGATTATATTCCTTATTAATAAATCAGGATAAATTGTTTCAAGTATTTATTGAAAACCCATAAATTTATATCACTTTTAGTTCTTCATTAAAATACTGGTCTACTACTAGAAAAAGTAAAAATTATAGGTAGAAATTATGTCCACTACTAGACCGAGTTAGCATTGCTACTGAAGAGGGGAATACTCGCAGACTACTATCGAATAAAGTAAACCTTGCATGTGGAAAATTTGAGAAACTACTGTTACTATGATCTTAGTCTTCTCTACTGTCGAAATGTTTCCTTGCTCAAGTAGTAAACTAGCTAAAATTAAATATTTGTGTGCCCTATATTCCTTCAACTTTGAAGAAATAGTACAGTAATACCCAGTACGTAGGACCAAGCGATAACCGTGTAAGGCGAATTCACGTAAGTCGGAGTAAAATTTTACATACGATCAGATAGGAATCATGTTTAATTGGGACCAAAAACTAAATAAATTAATAATTTAGAAGAAAAATGTGTATGTATTAAAATTTTAAATACATAATACAACAAAATATTATATTATCTACATACATATTACAAAGAAGTAAAACCAAGTTATTTTGACATAGATGACTTCATAAAATCTAGTAAATTCGTTTGAAGAATTGTAGTTTTTTCTTCTCAAGCACAATTTCCTCGTAACTCGCTAATTTTTTTAAAGCATCTAAAACATTGAATTGATTCTAAAAATATTCAACATAGAGCTCGTTTTTCTGTCTCATAGCTTCATGCAGATGCGCAAATGATCTTCTTGTGGAATAAGATTTAAATGTTTTGATAACTCCCTGATCCATCGGTTGAAGCAAACTAGTTGTGTTTGGTAGAAAAAATATCACTTTCACGCGTGTGTCAAAATTAGTTAAAATAGTAGGAGGTTGCCAGGTGCATTGTCAATTAATAGGAATTACTTTAAATTTGTTTAAAGACCGACAATAACGTTTGACTTGAGGCACGAAATGATGACCAAACCAGTCCTAAGCTGTCACCCAAGTTTCCGATTCGACTTGCCCTTGGATTTTCTGACCGATAAACTATGAGAGGATGCAACTTACAGTCACCAACTGTATTTGCGCTAACCATCACTGTCAATCGGTCTTTGGCGGCCTGAAAACTTTAAAATATTTTCTCTTCGTGAACTATAAGTTATCTTATGCATTTTCTTCCAGAACAGGCCAGTTTCTGCGTAACTCAGACAGCATTATTTAAAACCGCGTAACTTGGAAATCCTGTGAGACGGGGTAGCGAAAAGTCAAGGTATTAATATATTTCTGTTTAACACTACATTTTAGAGTATAGCTATTGTACAAACTTATTGTTTTTTTTATTTATATCTGCAATTACAGTTTCTGCTGTATTTGTAAACAGCTGCTATTTTATAGATCCCCTTTGCTTGCTCTCTAAAAACTATCAACAAGTAGCAATTGATAACAGAGGACTGATTCTCTCCGCAATAAATTATAGCTTACACTTTTAAATGTTGAAACTTGCCTATAGTAGCCCTTACTTTGCTTGTTTCGGGAGATGTGTCCCTTTGTCAACTCAGACCGTAACTGATCTCAAGGTTTACATAGATTAGGGTGGGGGTGGGATATTTTGGTGGTGTGGGTGTATTTTTTGTGTATTAGGAGTTATGATGTCAAAAAGTGTGTATGAGTTGTAATGGACTTGTAGGAGTTGTACAAAACTCCCTCAACTTCTTAGACCTCACAATTAAACGAACAGACAAACAAACATAAATTCAACATATACCGAAAACCCACCAGCACTAATACGACCATACACAGTTCCTCAAACCACCCACACCAACATAAACTAGCTGCTTACAACACCATGATATATCGCCTCCTTAAAACACCACTAGACAAAGATGAACACTACCAGTAGTTAAACACCATAAAATATATAGCACAAACGGACGGATACAACCCAACAATGATCGACAAATTACACAACCGCCTAAAAAATAAACATAATAACCCAAATACAAACACACAAGATGACAATCCCATAAAATACTTATCAATACCATACAGATCATCCAAAACCCACAATCTAACCAACACATTAAAAAAATACAACTACAAAATAGCTTACTCCACACACAGCACTCTCAACAAACAATTTAAACCCAACAACAAAATCAACGACATTTACAACACCACTGGAGTTTACAAACTAACTTGCAGTTCATGCCCCAGTTTTTACATAGGCCAGACAGGGAGGTCATTCTACACACGTTACCAAGAACATATAAAAGCACTAAAAAACAATAACTACCAATCAAACTTCGCCGATCATCTCAACTCCACAAAACATGACTACATAGACATAACATCTAACCTACAAATTCTTTATAAACAACACAGAAATAACCAACGCTACACAACCGAACAATACGAAATATATAGGCACTTCAAACTACACCCTACACACATACTCAATACACAATTACATTACAACTCACACGCACTTTTTGACATCATAACTCCTAATACACACAAAATACACCTACACCACCAAAATATCCCACCCCCACCCTAACCTACGTAAACCTAGAGATCAGTTACGGTCTGAGTTGACAAAGGGACACATCTCCCGAAATGGCCGTCCTCATCAAGCAAAGTAAGTGCTACTATAGGCAAGTTACAACATTTAAAAGTTTAAGTGATTACTAGTAGCTCACGAGAAGATGGAATCAACAAATGATGATAAATTATAGGTTTTCTTTGATCTTGTCTACCGATTCAAGTTTTTGATAAGTCACAATCTTCTAGAGTGTTTCAGGGTTACTTTAACAAATATTAACTAAATATTTTGACTGATGTATCAAGACCTTCCTCCTCATTAGTTATCAATAAATTCTCTATTACAGTTCCTAAAAGAGATTTAACCTTGAATAGCATGTTATTTACAATTTCAAAGCAATAAAAACACCTTCCAAATATACTTCAATGAATCTCATCGTACTGAAATTCTTTTTTTTCAGAAACTTTATAAACCTATTTCTAATTCTCTCCCCATCAAATTCTAGGTTTTCTTTGATCTTGTCTATCAATTTATGTTTTTTAAAAGTTAGAATTCTATAGTTTACTTTATGAAATTTAAACATGAAAATAATAGGAGGCCGTTTTCCTATGACCTTTACATAAATTATTAACCGTATATATTTTGTAATACAATTACGTATGAAGCCTTTGGCTTACAGAAACCTAATTATACCTAAAATTAAATTCTTTTTAATTATCTGACTAATGAAATTTGTTGACCTTTCCAAGTATAGTAATTTCTTCTGTAGCTATCATGCTGTGGTTAGATAGAGGTTGATTGACCTCTATCAATCAGAACCATTAGTGTACCCCAACAGTTCAGGTGGATGTAAATCTGCAACACATTTAGCTTAACCCTTTGATTAGCATTCATGTACGAATATGTGAGATCGTGCTACAGCCAGCGGCAGCATTCCCATATATGTTACCATTTCTCTCAGATTAGCATTGCAGTATGTACTGATTAGTTTTCCTGTGTATTATACAGTATTCTGAGTTAAATATTTGCAACTATCTGGACAGTAAATACTACGTGCAGTACATAGTCACCATTCTTTTGTGTCCAAAGTCTATGTTTTTCCCACAAATTTACAGATCGTTTCGAAGTTAGTGCGCTATTTTACAATGAGGTGATTGAATACTGAATAAATTCTTTTGTGTATAAAGTCTGGTTTTTCCCACTTGTTTATAGATTATTTTAAAGTTTCTGCGATATTTTACAAAGACAAAATATTGAAGATAATTTTTAGCAAAAAATAGCCAGTAAACGTAAGGTAAAGTTTGGTTAACATGAGAAAATTAGTAAATAAAATAAAATATTATTACTATAATTTAAAAAAATTAGAGAAAAATAAAGAAACAAATTAGAAAAAAAGAAAAAAGTGTATAAATCTTTCAAAAATAGGTTGCTCTCAGGGGGCCATATCAGGGCAGGCACATGTTGCTAATCAAAGGGTTAAAGAAAATGACTTTGCTAAGTAAGAAATGATATTTCTGTACTCTCTATATTTACATAGACACTAGCAGAAACGTAAAATAAAACAAATTTACATTAAAGCATTTAATTTTTGTAAAACTCAGAACACATTAAAAAAAGAAACTTATAGCTCTTTAGTTTTATATGTCTGGATATATTATCTAAATCTTTTAGTATAATTAAAAATTACTTAACTAAGTGAATACATATGGCTTACTTGTTGACGCGTTTCAAAACAATCGTTCCTTTTACGAAGCAAAGCCTATACTAGAGACGCTCTAGAGGCTTTGCTTCGTAAAAGGAACGGTTGTTTTGAAATGGGTCAGCAAGTAAGCCCTATGTATTCACTAGTTAAGTAATTTTTAATTATAGTTTAATCAGTGAATTCAAGACGATTACATCAAGAAATTTTAAATCTTTTGCTGGAATTCTACTCCAAAATAAAAGGGTCATTATTTTAATAAAATTGTTTTTTGTTTTTAAATGCCTACAAACGTAAATAACATCTACATAAAGTACCTATCTACTAAAAACCTCTTTTAAACCTCAAAAAATGTGATTTCGGTAAAAAAATTATATGATTTAAGAACAACTGTTCTATAACATTTTTTGAGAGACGATTGTTAATTTTATTCTAGCCTAATAAAAATAGATCTTTCATAGCTTTCAATGTTGAATAAAATGAACATAATTATTAATTACTTGGCACTAATCAATTATTCATGCATCATTTAAAGTCTATAGAAATGTATACTATTGTTCTTGCAGTAGTGTGTGTTATTTATTCTAGCTACGTCAACTAAGAATGATCATTTAATCATTATATGGGATGGTCTTTAATCAAACTAGTAAGTATGATAAAATAGTTTTGTTTAGTAAAATGAGTTTCATTCCATGTAGAGGCCGTTTCTGTTTTACATAAATCAGTACAAACATTTTTTAAACTTCAGCTTCGGCTAGGATATTTTTCTCAAGATAACGTTGAATTATCTCGTGGAGTCAGAGAGGATTGTATGCCTTGTCATATTTATCCATGATGTTTTTTATAGATGATTTGTTTCATCTTAGTTTTAACATATTTCTTTATTATTTTTATCTGTAAATGTTTGTTTATATATTTCTAGAGTTTCCTTAATTTTCATTTCAAATCATTTAATGAGTTTCATATTATTAGTGTCTGTTATATTGTGATTTTAGTTTACTTTATGTGTAACTAAATTAACAAAAAGAAGAAAAAATGCCCGAACAAAATGTTAATGGAGCCACTGAGTTCACCATCTTGTTTCAACAAATTGAGAAACAGAAGGCAAAATAACCCTAAGTTTGATACATTGGACAAAATGTGCAACAAAAGATACTAATGACAAGCCAGCTCGCCTGCATTTGTAAAAGCTGACTTCTCTAGAGGTAAGATTATTATATCTTTTATATTTGTTTATTCCATCTTCATGCAAGCTACTAGTTTTAAAGCAAGTGCCAAGGATAATAGCCATTTTATAATAGGCCCACTTGTCTTCATATTCAGTATTTTACCGCATAATCATTGCCATTCAACTAAGTTGTTTTTAAAACTGTTCCATATTATATAATTATAATTGAATTTACAATTGAATTGTAAATTCAATTATAATTCTTGTATTTGTATTTTGACTTAGTTCTTTATTAATACACGAGAATACATATTGCGATATATATATATATATATATATATATATATATATATATATATATATTCTTGATATTTTATGTTATCCATTGTTTTTCCGTTGCACTGACTTTATGAAGTTAATATATTACTATTGTAAGTAATTTTATCCACCATTAAGTGCAATAATTTTACCTTGAGTGATGAGGCAATAATATCAGTGATTCGACAATGGTCAAGTGACCGAAAGGTGCCTCATCACTCAAGGTAAAATTATTGCACTTAATGGTGGATAAAATTACTTACAATAGTAATATATTAACTTCATATATATATATATATATATATATATATATATATATATATATATATATATATATATATATATATATATATTTGTAGTTTGTGGGGCGAAGTAAGATTCTTGTTTAAGTACATAAGTGAAAGTGATATATATATATATATATATATATACATATATATATATATATATATATATATATATATATATATATATAAACATAAACGAGAATCATACTTGGTATTTATGAGAGTTAACTTTCGAAGACTTTAATTACATGTCTCCATTTTTGAGCATCAACTAAAACATAATTAAAGTCTTTGAAAGTAAACTCTCATATATACCGAGTAAGATACTTGTTCAAGTGCATTGTAGTGTAGTGATAAGGGAATACAAGAAAACTTGCAAAGTTTTACAAAAAGTGTGTTTCACGAGGAATATCACTTTCACGCGTGTGTTGAAATTAGTTAAAGTAGTAGAAAGGATGACCAGATACATTGTCAAATAATAGGAATTTGTTTAGACCGACAGTAACGTTCGACTTGAGGTATGGTACGATGACCAAACCAGTTTAAAAAAAAAAAGCTGTTACCCAAGCCTTCTGATTTGACTTCCAAATCACGGGCAAGCTAGCTTTAAATATATTTTTAATGCTCTTGGATTTTCCAAGCGATAAACTATGAGAGGTTGCAACCTACAGTCAACAGTTGTTTTTGCGCCAGCCATCACTGTCAATCGGTCTTTAGCGGCCTGAAAACGTAAAAATATTTTCTCTTCGTGAGCTATAAAAGTTATCTTAGGCATTTTCTTCCAGAACAGGCCAGTTTCTGCATAACTCAGACAGCATGATTTAAAACCGCGTAACTTGGGGATCGCATAAGATGTGGTAGCGTAAGTCGAGGTATTACTGTATATAGGTTTAAATATATATTTAAACTTTAATTTAATTTCTTCTCATTTCTATTTTATGAACAATATTTTTAGTTAATCCCTGAGGGGTAAAAATGAACAAACCTAATGGTTTGACAACCTTGATCCTGCAACATATAATTGGCCATGTGAAAAGCACACATTTTCTAAATATAACACATAAATTGACATTGTTTGGATTTGTGACTAATTAATAGTCATTGCTAATGTCAAGCGAATTACGTTTGAACGGGGTGGAAGAGTCAGAAGGAATCATTGGGATCGCTGGTGTACGTAAAACTTCACCTTGAAACTTGTTTAACCCTTTGATTCGCATTCAAGTACCAGTACGTGAGTTCACGCAACAGCTAGCAGAAGCATTCCCGTGTATGAACGTTCTGCAATTTCTCTCAGATTAACATTGCCATACATTTATGATTTGTTTTCCTGTGTATATTGTTGTATTTTTAGACTATTTCCAACTATCTGGACAGTAAATATTACACACAGTACATAGTCGCTATTCTTTTGTGTCCAAAATCTCTGAGTTTTCCCACTTATTTACAGATTGTTTCGAGGTTTGTGTATATTTGTTTAGTTTGTATACATTTACTTTATACAGTTTTGTGTATGTTGGTATACTTACGATATTTCTTATTTTTTCAAATTTTAATTGGTATGTTTTGTATTACTTACAGTCTCTTGTTTGGATTGTATTTTTGAAAATCATGTGAAAAAATATTAAAACCAACCTGCTATTATCAAAGTAATACCCCAAAGATTCTTCTTTAATAACACATCTATATTACATTACATTTCAACTTCATATAAGCTAGTTGGGTATATCATCTAACAAAACATGTATGTTGTTAGAAGAACAAAAACACTCGTTCAATGCGACTATCGCTTACTTCACGTAGGCAACTTTAATTTTCCTACATTTATAACTGTTTTTTTTTTAATTACTAACTATATTATCGATAGTTTCTGTTACACTTACAAGTACTTGATAAAAAGAGTATTTCAACAGTAAGGTTATGTTTCGAAGACGATAATTTACAGACGTTTACTATTTACAGTTTGGAATACTTATTACTTGTTTAGAATGTATTTTTTAATAACACATGAAAACAAATATCGAAGTTGACAAAAACTTTGTCAAGTTTTACCTTTTAGTGTATTGATTGAAACTGCTACTATTTTATGAAAACATTTAGTCACACAGAACAGTATATTAAAAAGTTTGTTACTAATTTTCAGAAGTAAATTATTTAAGTCAGTTGAAAGTTACCATTTTCCCACCACCTTCATATTTTCTTTTTCGAACATGTTACCCAACAGAAAATTCTAATAAAACAATAAAATTATTTAAAAAATCGAATTATTTTTAAAAAGCTCTAAAAAACTGAAGAAGGAAAATACTCCTACCATCTTGAAAGAATACGAGCCTAACCTATACAAGAAGACAGGAAACTCTATAAACTAATGAATCTTTATAAATTATTTTCATATAAACATTACTTTCATCAGTAAACATATATAGTGCAATAAAACAAAAACTGGAAAACCCCAAGAAACTAGCACAAAATTATATAAACTCAGTTTCTTAATATACAAGAGTATGAATTACCAATGTGTATCAAACAGTACACAAAATACTGCATGTTATATTACAGTAAAATATATCTATTTTACAACAAACTTACAAAGTATTAATTAAGGATAGGTTTTTTAATAAAATATGTCATTTAGTAGCATTAAACTACCATGTGTTGCAAAACTGGCAAATTTGATGCAGTTTTGCGTAACTCTGTATAAGCACAATAAATTCTTAATATGACACAATGTATTAGAAAATATTAAAATACTATAAAGTATGTGATTAAGATAGGTTTGATTCAGAATGAAAATAAAACTTGTAAATATTAAACCAACATTTTACCAGTTAATAATTTGGCCTACAAAGCCCTATATAGAATAAACATTGAGTTTATAATATCCTTTAGTTAATTATTTTTTTTTTAAATATTTAAAATATTTAAACCTCTTAGCCACAAAACTTTTATTTTAAATTTTTATGTACATTTTGATTAAAAAGCCAATAACCCTTAAAGGAAATTATCACAAGAATAACTACTATGTAACTTACTACATAATACTGAAAATAAAAAATTTAACCCAGGTGTTCTAAGTTGATATCCTTTAGTCAAGTTGGCACTGATGAAGGTTTTTATAATTTAATTTTTAATGTTATATTTTTCAGTATAAATGATAAAGTTTTTGTTGTAATAACTTTTAAATATGTTACTTGTATCTACGTATCATTTATAAAAATCTTTTACTTGCTACACGAACCATAGTAACTAAGGTAAAAATATTTGTATCGTTTGTAAAGTTCATTAAATATCAAATTTTTTTCAATATTTTTTATATTACCGAAGGTTAAATTCATTTACTTTGTATGTAGAATGTATTTTAGAGTGATACGTAAAAACAAACAAAAATCAAAGGGGACTTTGTATTTGACAAAGTTTCATAAATTTTTGTAATAGCAAATCTATCTAACTTCAACACATTTTCACTGCTATTTTCAATATAATTACGTAAAAATACAAATATGACCATTAACGAATTTTTTTTAATGAAATTTCCATGACCAGTTTTGACTTCACAAGATGTAGGTTTGGTTTAAAAATTTTTAAAAAAACAAAGCTATAACCCAAGTTATTGTCGAGTAAAGTGCTTCAGTTTATAGCAAGCTTATGCGTTTCTGCACATAACAAAATAATAGACATGTAATACATTATTTTGTAGACAAATATTCTTTAATGTACAAATAACTTTTTAAATAACACATAACTGACATTTAGTTACAATAAAAAAATGTCATATATCGAAAAATTAAATAATAAAAAATGAAACTATATAACGATTCAAGGGTGTGGCAACTTTAGTAAAGGATATTTATACATTCAATGTTTATTCAAATATAAACTGCATTGAATTAATTTGAAAAAAAAACTTCATTGGATTAAGAAGTATTGATTAATTTGGGAAGGTTGACTAACATTTAAGCTATATTTTATTGAAGTGTGAAAAACGCTCCGTTTTATTAGGAAGCTCCAGTTTATATATTTTTGAATTAAGTAAAAATGAAAAAAATTAACAGAACTTGCATTTGGTCAAGTATTACCTTGCATTTATCTGGCAATTATAAATAATTTAATCTTCTTCAGAATGTATTAATAGCATTGTAAATAGTAAACATTGACCTTCAATAGATCCAATTGGTTTTGGTGAATCAATGAAAAAATATACCAATTATATTAATAACAAAATTACAATTTCTTAAAAATATGTCACAAATTTAATATCATCTAAACCATTGCCTTAGTTGTGTACAAATACATTGTAGACTTTACAAATGTATTGGGCAAAGCGTGTTTTTTAAATATAAATCCTAATAATTATAAAATGTCAAGAAAAATAATATGTGGATAAAAATACCAGATAAGAGGCCTTAATAATAAAACTTAGCTACACAACAAAAATTAATTTGAAAAATGTACACTTTATACACACAATATGAAACCTAAACTCAATTTTTTTTTTTTTTTTAAATATTGTTTTCAATGTAAATTTTAAATGTCTTCAAGGATATGTAACAAATAATACTATATGATATATTACATAATTATGATAGGGTTTAAAAATACAGTAGAGCGTCCAAAATCTATATCAATTGGAACTGGGATCCATCCGGAATACTGATTTATCTGGATTTTCAAATGATTTCTAAACTACTGCGTATAACCGACATTTTATAACTATTATCTATTTCAATGCTTAGAATATCATGAAGGTTTGAATTAAAGCAGGAATTATTACAATATAGACGTCAGAAGGCGAAAGAACATATAATGTACATTATATTAAATAGCACACAAAAACATGCCCATTTAGCAATAGATACAAACCTAATTAGGGAGTATTTTATCGTTTTCTGAACTAAACCATATTATTTGACAAATTATCTAAATATTAATTTTAATAATAGAATTTATTATTTTCTGATTGGTTATAATAGACGTTATACAACACACAAATCTAAAAAATATTAATCCTAGTTAAATATATTGCAGATTGCATTTTAAATTTCATGACGTTTTTTACAGAATTGGTTTATCTTCTTTGCATTTATAATTAAAGACGACACTTAGTCGAGATATGTATTTTAGAGCAACGCACATTTCACCCAGAATGCCATGGACGTTGAAATCACAATCTGGATTTTTGACACTCAACTGCGCATTAAATAATATAGTAAACATTTGTCGTTAAAATGAAGTGATTGGATTTGAAGTCGCTTTTATGAAATAACAGACCAACGAACTATATCAATTAAAAAATTCAAATTATTCAAGCCCTTTATATTACAGAGCAACCAAAAACAGATCATCTTTGTTAAGTAAGGATTATTTAGGAAGAAATTTTAAAAACCAAATTACAATTTAATCAACAAACAAATTAACAAGTTATTTTCAAGTTAAAAACAAATGCTAAAAACTTTTTCTCTAAACAAACCTAACCTAGCCACAAATTTCATATATATCTTTATTAAATATAGTATAATGTGCTACGTATTACAATCTAGGATTTCAAAAGCTATAATTTAGTTCAAAATAGCAATAGTTCGCACATTCTCTGAGAAGTTGAGTTATTATTTTAACCCAGGCTTTCTCTAGTCTAATGTATTAACCTATGTTAAAACAAAAGTTATAAAAACCTTTGTAGTAATTTTTCTTGTTTTGTATAACATTTACATACAAGCATTTGTTACATGTCCTTATAAAGCGAAGATATGTTACTTAAATTGTTTCAACATTTTTTGGTATTTGAAAGTAGCACTAGATTTTATTATTTTCCTAAGGACATTACCCAATAAAAATTTGTATTGCAGTATCACATAATTGTAGGAATAATCTTCTACATCTTTTTATATCATCTATATATTAAATAAAACATTAATACGATTGCACATTTAGTAATTGTAGTAAAATTCTATTTCAAATGTTGTTCAATTTGTATGCAGAAAACAGTATTATTATATTATTTTAATAACTATTAAAAAACAAATAGTAAATGTATGAACAAATTGTCTAAGAGTTAAAATAATTACTATCTTAAATGTTAACCCACTAACCAAAATTTATCATTAAAAAATATGGTAAAAATCCTGAAACACGGCCACCTATGATATTTTGGGAAATTGTTTAACACCACCAAATAGGACAATATCCACAAGAATTTCTTTTTATTGACCTCGGAAAGTGACTTTTTTCAATTTAAAGTAGGGTGAAAAATTCTGCGCTGATGTAGAAGTTGTGAATGGACGCGGAGTAATACAAATGTTTAGTTACGTCACAATGCTGCGCATAAGGTTGTACGCATCAGCCCCGGTACCTCACGCAACCTTACGTGTGTAGATATTTAAGAAACAACATTTTGGCTTAATTTTTATACATATATTTAAATATACTTATGTCTCCAGTTAGGATAGATTTGGTTTTAAATTTATACATTACTGTATACCTATATTAAAATATACCTAAAAAGTGTCCAGTCAGGTTAGATTTGGTTTTAATTTTATACATTACAATGGTTACATTTATACAATTAGAACCAAATCTATCCTGACTGGATACTTCATAAGTATATTTCAATATAAATATATAAAATTCACCTTCTTTAGCAGTAAGAAAAATAATAGTTATCAATATAGCTTGAAGACTTGTTTTTGTTACGTAAAGTTTAGATTGCTAAAACACGAAATACAGTTGTGACATCACGAAACGTTTGTATCACTCCGCGCCCATTCACAACTTATGCCTCCACTGAGAATTTTTTACCCTACTTTTAATTTAAAAAAGTAACTTTCCTCAAAGAAAAAAAATTACTTGTGGATATCTTCATTTTTCGTCGTTTTGAACAATTATCAAAAATATCGTAAGAGTCTGCGCTTGTAAACATTTATCAGTTACCTAATTAGATATATTCACAGCAAAGTCAATAAATAACATCAGACTCACACTATCTAATTATAATAAGTTCTAATGTTGAAATAAATATTATTCTATGCACTTTGTATATTAGTAAAGAGGAATTTACTTCAAACCTGCTGTATGCAAAAATTAGGTTTAATTTTGGTTATATTTATTTATGCCCATTTAACAAGATCAATTGTAATATTTATACAGTACATATTTATTAACACCCATGGATTTACAATATATTACTAAATAATTTTAAAAATGATTATTAAAATTTATATTTAAAACAACATTTTTAATTTTCTCAATAGTACTTAATTTATAATAGCTAGTATGCAGAGATAAATACTTTTTTATATATCTTTGTATATTAATAAAGAGGAATTTACTTCAAAAGTGATGTATATCGAAATTGGCTAATGTAGGTATATATATATATATATATATATATATATATATATATATATATATATATAAATTATTAAAAAAATATTTCAATTGTAATATTGAAGTACATGCTTATACACACCAATGGATTTAGAATATAATACAAAATATTAAAAATAGTTTATAAAAATTTATAGTTTCAAAGTTCTTAATTGTGCAAGTCCTATTTCAAACTATATAAACTTTAATCAATTATTAACTAACCTTGGCCTATAATTGGATAACAACGGCATGAGTAAGTTTAATAAGTGTATAAGACTTTAATTTAGTCCATTTTTTCACTCGTATTACTTGAGAAAGTATGTGAATTATGATAAAAAGTAACTAAGAATAACAAAGATAGGACAAATAGGATCATCAGCCAATCACGGGCCATGTCATAAGTTAAACGCCTTCAATAATTGAAAGTAGTTCTAAGTGTTAAGGGGTAAGTTTTAAATCTTTAACAAAACAACAATTACACTACTTTAACAAAATGTTTTATATCAAAAATATGTTTGTTATTATACAACACCTAACGCATGTATTGATCCACCATAACATCACTTACCTCATAAGTTGACAGAAACAAAGAGTGGCCACGCTGCCTTATTACTGTTCTGTAAATGTAGAAGTAAGTTTCCAAACTTTGTACCCTGGAAAATCTCACTTCTACTATTATTTTAAGTTTACGAATACATCGATATTACTATTTATAGTTTGTAAATTCACTTTATATCTTATTTTTTTTATTTTAAGCACATTCTAAGTAACACAAAACTTAACACGAACAGGAAGAGTTATATATTACCATTTGCCTCTAGCTGTAAATGGCGTCGAATCTCGTAATCTCTCGTTAGGTGATCGACATAACGAGATTTTGCGAGATCCCAGCCCTGAATGAACAAAGAGACTAAAAGATATTTTGAAAGTTTTTGCAATGTTTTTGTTTTAAAGTTATATAGTACTCTTTATTTCATAACACGTATTCTGACCATAGTAGTATTGTTGTCCATTACATATTTATGTTTGAATTATTTATTGTACAATTTATAGAATTCAAATTAACTGATAGAAAAAATTATTAAAAAAAAAACTTTTAGGAAGGCGTTCCTAAGCAATGCCGAGTTTGTCCGCTAGGCTGCACTGTTATGCTAAAGATTAGATTTTGTATATAAAAATTTTAAGTTCTGTTAAAGCAAAAAGATATTTTAAAAAAAATATTTTTGTAAAAGATAACTAAATATATTACTATTTTTGTTATAAATTATCATATTCTCCCAAGCATGACGGTCATAATTAATCGAATATTTCTATTTTCTAAAAAAACAATACAGAAATCGTCAAACATATTTTATTTTAATTTGTAAAAAGTATAATGTCACCATTCTTACTACCGAACCAGTTTTGTGCGCGTCAGAGATATTTGCGCATGAGGCTCATAGCTTGACCATAACTGAATAGACTTGTGATTAAATAGCTAGGAACGTTTACACATAATTATTTGTCATTTCACAACTTCAAGTGTAAAAACGATTGTTTTGGTCTCGTTTTGTTTGTAATTATGAGATTCTAATAGTGTGCATGCAAAACTGGTTATAACTTACATAACGGGATTTATTTTTCACTTTTTAAGCATAAAATACCACACATTTTTTTTGAACTTAAGACGCTATTATTATTTAAAAGTTTAGTTTTTATTACCATAGCTAAATAATTTTTTGTTTTACACACACAAACATGTGCCCACTTCCTATCTATTAGTTATTTTTACTATATAACAAAAAAAATAACTAACATGCTTACATATTATAAAACTGTAGATAACCTTATTTATTGCCGGCAGTTTCATGTTATACTGTGTGTGTAATTTATAGAAATGTAAGTACAAATCTATGTCAATTTCAATGTATCTGGTTCAAAGAGTGTGTATATTTTATGATCCCTGAATGCTATATTGTACTCTTGAACTTTGTAGTCCATTACGTTTGGTGAAATTTAATTAATCACTTTTACATTAGTTTATAACTATCCGAACTTTAATGGTATGAAATATAAAAAGATATCAAGCTGCATCTAATACACAGACACACATTTAAGATCCAACTACGTTATAACTCACAACACCTTTTTCACTTAATAATCCCTAAAACTCTTTAGCAAATACCTAGTATCTCCATTCTACTCCACTGTAACCTAAAACAATCAAGAGGTCAGTTACGGTCTAATTTGATAATGGAGTACATCTTCCGAAACTGCCGTCCTTAGCCAACAAAAACGTAAACATTTGTTGATTCCATCTTCGCGTGAGCTACTAGTAATCACTTACACTTTTAAAATGTTTTAAACTTGCCTATAGTAGCACTTACTTTACTTGTTGAGGACGGCCGTTTCGGGAGATGTGTCCCTTTGTCAACTCAGACCGTAAATGATCTCAAGGTTTACGTAGGTAAACCTATAATATCCCAAATATATCCTCAAAATATCCCACCCCCACCCTGACCTACGTAAACCTTGAGATCAGTTACGGTCTGAGTTGACAAAGGGACACATCTCCCTAAACGGCCGTCCTCAACAAGTAAAGTAAGTGCTACTATAGGCAAGTTTAAAACATTTTAAAAGTGTAAGTAAAAACGTAAAAGTTGTTACAGGCAAGTGTAACATTAATATATGTTCAGGTCGTTAAGTATAAAAACAAAGTTAAAGTTGTTATTTTTGAATAAAAACATAATTTATTAAAACAATTTATTTATTCAAGGTTGTAGTACTTGAATCAACCTTTACATTCAAGTGGGGATTTACTCCAATAGAAAATTAAGTCAGTTTCCCCAAAACACTAAAACGGAATAAATATAATAGGAATATCAAATAGACTAAATATCCCAATAAGTCTATTACAAAAATAATATGAAGTAACAGTAATAAAAATTTCAATGAATTATTTACAGTACTTGTTTAGCCTTAATAATAAAATATGATACATTCAGGTATCGTTTTAAAGTTTTGTGCATCAAACTTCTATATAGTAGGTTTAGGAATATAAAGATTACAATTCGGAATCGTTGAGATGTACATAGATAGTCATAGAGAGCAGGACCGTCGTAGTTGTTACGTATTTCATTTATTTTTCGATCGCTGTCATTGTTAACCATCTTTAATTAATTTATCAAGGCCGAAGAAATTATGTTTGATACTCAAATAAAATACGCCCATTTTTCGAACCTAGATAAAATTTGTGAAGGAAATATTTCTTTTAGGAATGAAAAGTCATTTTTAGTTTACTGGTTATTGACAGTTGGTCACTCATCTTTGTTATTGTTTTTCGTGACTGTGTTTATAAATTCGATTTTTATTATGGATAGCAATTATGTAAGTGACAGTGAGTAAAATTATAACTTATATCTTAAGATGTTGAAGTAGTAATTATGAAGACAGTACCTGACACTGAATATAACAACATTGAATCTGATTATATTTCTGAACCACAATCTCAAGAAAATAAACCTAGAATTAAGCCTCAATCTAATCAGGGTCAAAATAATCTAAATGACAGTGAATCTCAAGGCTACACAGAGTCTGAAAGCCTTATCATTTGCAACTATGAATTAGCATCTAGTTTTCAGGTAGTAAAAAATGACAAAAATAAATTTAATCCTGGACGTTATCTTCATAAGGTTTTTCTAACCGGAGTTGCTCAAAAATGCAAAAGCCAAAGTTTACCTAGTTGTTTGGAAAAAAGAAAATTACAACTTAATAATTCAGATAAATGTAACACTCTTAAAGAATCTAGTGAACAATCTTCACCTCTTGTAAAGCGTGAACTAAATTTCAATGCCAATACCAAAGAACAATCTAGCGATTCTTGGTTTAAAACATGGCCAGAAAGAGGTGTAGATAAGTTGGTAAGTTCTAAAGTGGGTTCAGCGTATAAGGATGACATCAATTATGTCATTGAAGATACAGTTTGTAACTTAGTTGCAAATTCTACCATCCAAGAATGTAGTTTCTTACCAAATGGGGATAACCATTGTAGTAGTTCTAAAAATCATAACATTTCCAGTAATACATCAAACACTTGTGATAAAACAGACAGAGATACTAAGGAAGAATTTCTAACATTGCCAAATGAAGTAATACAGGATTTAAGATTAAGTGACAATGAAGAAACTGCTATAGATCGTATTAATTGTAGACCACTCCCATTAAATGATGTTTTAGATAATATCCCACTGGTATATAGTCCTTTAACTAGACAACTTCATCTTGTTAACGAATTAAGTTTCGCTGATAAGAAAACCGAATGTGAGAAAACAAATGAGAGTATTTCAATTTCTTCAAATTCTCAAGAAGCAAAAGTTTTAGTCGATGGAATTAACTGCAAATTTAATTCAGATATTAGGCCGAAGGAAGAAAGTTTGTTTTCTAGTACAGTATCAAGTTTAAGTGACAATTCTCCATCAACATATGAAGATTCTGCTCTTGGAAGTTTGTTAGATTATGCTGACACTTGTAGTTTGATGTCATTTGCAGGATGTAGTACATTGTCTGAGGAATCAACTGGGGAAAAAGAAAAGAAAAAAACCTTTGCTGGTTTTTTCAGCAGGTAAGATTATATAGTGAGGGTTTATAATAATGGGTAAAAAGAACTATGACTAAAACTTGCAGTTTTTGTGGTGTACATCTTGAGGTTTTTTTATAAATTACACTTTTTGTATTAACTTGACAAAAAATCCATTTTTGGAATAACAGTTTTGTCAGTAAATAACAGCATTGAAAAATGCGCTGACCTAGTACAAAACGTATCTGCTGAATAAATCAGTAAGTAGTGATTTTTTTTGCCAAGTTAATAAGAAAAAGTGGGTATTTATGGTAATTATATAGACGTGAGACTACCGCTATTTTCATGAATTTTTTTTCTAATGTATTTTTATGTCTTGAACACGAAATTTTTTTTTAAACACGTCCTAGGGCGATATACACTAGATTAAAAAAAACAAATATATGAAAGGTTATTTTTTATCAATTTAAAGTTGGGTAAAAAATTTAGTGCGGAGTAATAAGTTGTGCATCGTATGCAGATTGATACAGTGCCATCACAACTGTAGTTGGTGTTTTATTGATCTAAATGTTGGTAAATGTGTTTTGACCACCCTGTCCTGAATCTATATTGATAACTAATATTTTTGTGATTGCCAGGGAAGGTTAGTTTTATATAGTTTATCTATATTGAAATATACCTATAAACTACCCAGTCAGGATAGATTTGGTTGTAATTTTATACATTTAATCAAACAAATGTACACATGTAAGGCAAGAATAAAGATCACGTGACGTCCCTGGCAAAAATAATTACTCAGCGGAAGGAGACGTCTAACTAGATAACGTATAAAATTACAAACACATCTATCCTGACTGGACACTTTATAGGTATATTTTAATATAGGTATATAATAATGTATAAAATTACAACCTAATCTATCCTAACTGGAGACTTTATAAGTATTTTTAAATTCGTATGCTAAAACCATAAAAATTAAGCCAAAACGTTGTTTCTCAAATATTTAAACACGCAAGTTATGCATAGAGATAGCGTGATGCCACTGTATAAATCCGCGGACGTTGCACAACTTACTACTCCGCATTGAATTTTTTACCCAACTTTAAATGGACAAAAAATAACTTACCGTGTAAAAAAAAGTTTTTGTGCATATCGTGCTAGGAAGTGTTTTAGAACAATTTTGTATTTTAATCTCAGGCGTATTTAGATCTCTAATGTATTTGGGATATATTAATTAGTTTCTTGATGGTTCTATGATAATTCTCAGTTGGATCTGTATGTAGTTGTATTATATTATTACTTATTATGTATTCATCGATTTTGTTATTTAGGCTGTATGTATTAATAATTACTGTGATATTGCCTTTGTTTGCTGTGGGGAGTATGATGTTTAGTTGAGCTTTTTGTTTTAAGTTTGCAGCAATTTTAATTTTATTGTTCACGTTTTTGTTGGTTATGCTTTTGTGTTTGGTTAGGTTTTTTGTATCATGTCGAAGTGAGTTTTGGTCTTTGGTGTTGGTTTTTTGTATGGTTGTTTCAGTTTGCAGTATAGTATTTCTATTTGTTATATTATTGGTAAAAATATAGACGTAATGACAGCGCTAAAAACTTTTTTAATTATATTACTCGTTTTAATGTGTAGAACACGAATATCAACTTTTTTTCCGCGGAAAGTACAGAAAGTTACTTTTTTCACATTTTAAATGTTAGGTTGTAATAGCTTGTAGGCCTATAGCGTGAACCGGGCGCGCAGTAGCTACAGCGGACTGCACTACGTCTAGATGTAGTAATTTTATACAACATTACTATATACCTATATTAAAATATATCTACGAAGTATCCAGTCAGGATAGATTTGGTTATAATTTTATTCAATATTGCTATCTACCTATATTAAAATATACCTATGAAGTATCCAGTCAGGATAAATTTGGTAATAATTTTATTCACCATTACTATCTACCTGTATTAAAGTATACCTACGAAGTATTAAGTCGGGATAGATTTGGTTGTAATTTTGGTAAATATTTAGACTTATTACCGATGCAGAAAATTACAACCAAATCTATCCTGACTGGTTATTTTATAGATATATTTTAATATAGGTAGATAGTAATGTTGTATAAAATTATAACCAAATCTAGCCTGACTGGATACTTCGTAGGTATACTTTAATATTGATAGAGAGCAACATTGAATAAAATTATAACCAAATCTATCTTGACTTGATACTTCATAGGTATATTTTAATGTAGGTATATAGTAATGCTGTATAAAATTACCTTTTTAATAATGTATAATCACTTTTATATCCGAACTTTTAATTTTGTAAAAAACATAGACGTAGTGCAGACGTAGACAAATAGACGAAGTGCAGTGTGCTGTAGCTACTGCGCGGCCGGTTCATGCTATAGACCTACAGGCCATTACAACCTAACATTTAAAATGTGACAAAAGTAACTTTCCGCGGTAAAAAAAGTTGATATTCGTGTTCTACACATTAATACGAGTAATACAATGACAAAAAAATTTTTAGTTCCAACGTCATTACATCTATATTTTTACCATATTATTTGCTTTATAATGCTGGTTGTATTTCAAGCCTTTGTTTATTAAATACGTTTTGTGTTGTGTGAATTTGGTATTAGTGAGGTTAACTGTACAGGGGTAGAATTTTTGTGTGGGTTGAGAGTATGTTGTGTTTATTGTTTTACATAATAGTTGATAATACATAATAGTTACATTGTTTTACATAATAGTTAATCTAGTAAAAAAAAAATTAATTAGCTTTATTATTTTTATTTTGTGTCATGGAGGAGTTTTTACATTGCCAGGTATAATTTTTCTTTGCAACAACATCGAATTGTGGAATTGTTATAAATATCATAACTAGTTGTTTTACACATAACCTTCAAGTATAACATACATACTCTCTTTGTTAATAGTGGTTAGTGGTAAAAAGACCAACTACACTATATTTTTAGTAAAAAACGTTACTTGTTTAAGCTTCACATAAAGCTCTACTTATTCATTTCAGCTTAATAATTTTCTTGATTTTTATTTTAGAAACGTTTTTGGGTGGAGAGCTGGAAGAGATGCTAAATCTAATAGTGCATGGAATTCCTCATGTGCATCAAATTCAGTTGATCAATACTCAGAAGTAAGATATAATGTTATATAATTTGGTTATATATATGTTGAATGTATTAGATTGTAATTATATAGTTTCTTGTTACCACTCTAACCTATCCACACATTCAATGTGGGTGACAGTTTAGCCATACCCTACGCAGCTGGGGGTTGATGAAAACTCAAGCATATCTACCAAGAAGCAAAACTCTTTTTTAACAGTAATACCATTTTGTTTATCAACTTTACCAACTTAACAACTTTATCTGGGCTTATTTTGTTCAGCTATATCTGCACTTTCACACACAGAAGTCTGTGTTGATAATTGTTGTAAGCCTTTAAGAGCTAACTTGCTGACTCGTTTCGAAACAATCGTTACATTTACAAAGCTAAGCCCTTGAGAGCTTATTTGCTGACAGGTTTCGAAACAATCGTTCCTTTTATGAAGCTAAGCCCTTAAGAGCTTACGTGCTGACTCGTTTTAAAACAAATGTTCCTTTTACGAAACTAAGCCCTTAAGAGCTTACTTGCTGACATGTTTCGAAACAATCGTTACATTTACAAAGCTAAGCCCTTGAGAGCTTATTTGCTGACACGTTTCGAAACAATTGTTCCTTTTATGAAGCTAAACCCTTAAGAGCTTACTTGCTGACATGTTTCGAAACAATCGTTACATTTACAAAGCTAAGCCCTTGAGAGCTTATTTGCTGACAGGTTTCGAAACAATCGTTCCTTTTATGAAGCTAAGCCCTTAAGAGCTTACGTGCTGACTCGTTTTAAAACAAACGTTCCTTTTACGAAACTAAGCCCTTAAGAGCTTACTTGCTGACATGTTTCGAAACAATCGTTACATTTACAAAGCTAAGCCCTTGAGAGCTTATTTGCTGACACGTTTCGAAACAATTGTTCCTTTTATGAAGCTAAACCCTTAAGAGCTTACTTGCTGACATGTTTCGAAACAATCGTTACATTTACAAAGCTAAGCCCTTGAGAGCTTATTTGCTGACACGTTTCGAAACAATTGTTCCTTTTATGAAGCTAAGCCCTTAAGAGCTTACTTGCTGACATGTTTCGAAACAATCGTTACATTTACAAAGCTTAGCCTTTGAGAGCTTATTTGCTGACACGTTTCGAAACAATTGTTCCTTTTATGAAGCTAAGCCCTTAAGAGCTTACTTGCTGACACGTTTTAAAACAACATTTCTCTTACGAAGCTAAGCCCTTAAGAGCTTACTTGCTGACATGTTTCGAAACAATCATTCCTTTTACGAAGCCAAGCCCTTAAGAGCTTAGTTGCTGACACTTTTTGAAACAATCATTCCTTTTACGAAGCTAAGCCTCTTTTTGGCTTCATAAAAGGAATGATTGTTTCAAAACGCATCAGCAAGTAAGGTCTTCAGTATTTACTTAGTTATGAATTATATAATAGCTTTTGTTGATCTTAGTAGGTCAATAATTTGTCGGTGATTAATACAAGTAAGTTTTTGGACTGCTTATGATGTTATTTGGTAATCATGACAAATCCCTTTTGTAAGGTAAGTGACAACTAGTCATCAGATAATGTTTGTCTTGTAATGTCCTCTACTATATCTAAAATTAAGTAATCATTATTTATAATTGTTCATGATTTCTTTGAAACACAGACATGCCATAATATAATATATTAAAATCAATAAATAACAAGATGCAACAACAGAACGAAGAAAATAATTGGAGAACTTAGTTGTAGACTGGGCTGGGTCATGCAGGATAAATAAAAAAATTAATTAAATTTAATATTAGGACACAATATTTACTATTACATCACTCAATTTTATTAATCACTTAAACAATGGTTTATGACTATCCAAACTTTGTATTTAGAAAATTTGTTAAAACTTACTGAGACAGAACGTTTTTGATCGCTGTGTGCTGATCTTCATCAGTGTCTTCTGCTTGGAGATGTTGGGTCAAGCGGTGACGGTTTTAAAGGTAGGTTTTTGATAGTATTAAAGAGTCGATACTATCAAGATAGACTATCTTTTTGTTTTTTGATAGGTTATCTTAATTTATAAGTAATTAATGTGTAACTAAGTGAAAACTTTTGAACTTACTAGCTGACGAGAGTCAAAACAATGGTTTCATTGATGGCTTTGTGAATGAAACGATTGTTTCGAAACACATCAACAAGGAAGTTCAGAAGTTTAGTTATTGCAATAATTACTTATAATTTAATCATTGAATTCAAGATGATTATAATAATAATCTTTTAATATGTCAAAGTTGTTAGTTGAGAAGTAATGTTTTAAACTCTACTGTTTGGCTTGGTTTTGAATAATTTTTTTAATACGAAAGGAGCAAAGCTGAATTCTTTAAAAGCACACATACCTCTTAGTGACATAGAGTAAATATTGTTATGTTAGCATTAGGGTCTAAATATTAAACAGATCTATACAAGGTAAATAGTGTTATCTAATCTTATTGAAGTTAAAAATGAAATATTCAGCAACAAAAACTAATGAAGTATAAAGTGGCATGGAAATTTTTCTCATGAAACAATGGACTTCTTTACAGTTTAACATGTTGTGCATGTACATGTTTAGGTTAATTATGTACCTTTGTATGGCCAACTCTGATCTTAAATGCTGAAATCATTTAATTCACCATCTTTCACTAGGTTTACCAAGCTAACAGGTTTTAAAGAAATTTCATACTAATTAAATATTGGGGTACTAATTATAATATTGGGAGAGATGGCAATAATTTATCAATTGATCTTCATTATATTGTAGGTTGTTATCTGTTATTATTAGTAATGGGACATATCTAAAATTCTTGATTCCTACCTTGATTCTAAAATTTTCCTTCGGATTCTCGATTCTTAAGTCAACCCTTGATTTTTTCAAGTGATATAGGCTTTTAAGTTATATAGGGCTAGATGAATATCTCTTTTAACGAATATAGTTAACTTCTTGGTCATATGGTAGAGCCTTTAAAAAGTTATGTTTTAATGTAATAAGTTATACAAAGTGTTCAACCTTGATTTATTTATAGGAATTTCAGAAAACATGACAAACGTATGGGATAAAATGAATGATTAATTTAAAATTACAAATGTAAACTTCAGTTCACATTACAATCTAAATAGAAAAAAAACGATTGCAACTTATAATCCTCGGGGGTGCAGCAAGAGTGTTAACTCTCTGCCTGAAAGATTATAAAGTTTCTTCTTAACCTTTTCACCTAAACAATTTACTGGTTAAACATTTTTTACCAGTTTTGTAACAAACTTTATATAAATTTCAAACTCTCACTAATAGTTCAAAATATTGCTTATAACGTTCATAAAAAGTTTCATGTTTATAACTTCATTTGGCAATGGCCGCATATTTCATAAATAAAACTTTTGAAGAGTGAATAAATTGACTCATTCTACTTGAAAATGTCAATTCTACTTAATCATTAAGGATTAAATTATTTTTGTTCCGAGTGATCTAGGAAGTTAATTTGTCGCATCAAGTTATTACAGCAACTGAATTGTGTCACAATAAAGATAAACAATTGCTTAAACATGAGAAAAGTATTACAGGTGCTTATCTAAAGCATGGAGTAATGACAAACATTTAAGTAAAAAACCCAACTGCTGTATATACTCGTAAAACACATTTTGTAGGAATGAGATACTTTTGTCGTTGAGAGGCAATGGGTTAAAGTTTCATTTAGGTTTGACTTATGTCCATTTCTTTCAAGCCTTTAACCTCACTTTATAAATGAGTCACCCAAACCCCCATCCAGAAGTAATGTCTGATTGGTGTCATAAGTTTCATACCATTTTAACATATTTTTAAAAATAAAATAAATCATCGCATTAAAGATTTCCTCAAGGAAGAAAAATAATTAGTAATTCTTTTTAGTAGGAAGGAATTTAAGTAAGTAGGAATTTCTAGTAGGTAGGAAGGAAAGAATTTTAGTAATTAGTAAGATTTTTTGAAATTTTTTTAAAGTGATTTTTACCACTTCAAATATTGTGATACCAACAGTTTTAAGATTAATAGTGGTCTTATAAATGTATGTAGATACTCTTTTCTGATGTACAGTAGAATCTCGATAAACCCCACTTGTGGTATGTTATGAACAAGACTAAATGTCTGTGGTTTCTAAAGGATATTTATCGCCTCTCAAAACTTGTAGCATAGATACGGATAGACATTTCTAACCCATAATTTGTCATTTTGTAACACTATCATGATAATAGATGTTGAATATTGCAGTTATGTGTTACATAATTAATAGTTCACCGGCAAAGTTATGTGGATTCTAATTGGATTAATAAGTGGTATGTATCAAGAAAGACACATTTTAAGAAAAAGACAAATCAAGAATTTATTATTTATGAGTTTGAAACATAAACAAAAATTTACACTCGTTTTAAAATATTAAATCTCTGATTATGAAGTTGACCAATTTGAACAATTGTACAATTAATGAATTTGTGCTATAGATATGAGATATCTACTAGTAAGGTTGTTTCATTAATTATAGGTATTATACATATTCTGAATCTAAAAATTGTTATTTAAAAGATATATGTAATTTATAACACCACATTGCTTAGTCTCTTTTTTATATTACTCGGATAGCAACACAAATTTTAGCTATTTTCACTATTTTACCAGGCCAAACTTTTAACAACATTAAACTTAATTTATATGAATGCAATTTTGAAGTGATAGATTGTAGCAAATTTATTTATCACTCAGCTGTAAAACTTATGTAGAGTTGATAGTTTCAGATTGTGCCTTCCACCGCGTTCCTGTGTAGATTGGCCTGGATGTAGCATCGTGAGATTTAATTAATTAGACTATTCAATGCAAAAATAAAAACAATATCTAAATAACTCATTTTAAACACTTTACATAAAAATTCTAACTAAATATTACTTCCATTATGAAAGAAGTTTCTATGGATCATATTTCCATGATCCCCCTCTCTTGAATCTAATGTATTTTGAACTGAACCTCTCGCTCGAAGAACTCATGGTAAAGTGGGGCGATAGTTACAGTTACACGGCAACTATTAACCTTCCGTGCATTCCTCTGGCGCATCTCATGGCTTGCAAAAATCTGATATCTTTAACCATTATTTACATATATTATTTATGAACGAATTCACAATTTATACAATTTTTAAATAACTTCCAATTTTTTTTTTGAATGCTGGTTAATATTAATATTATTTTATTGACTAAAATAATGTTATAGTTTCACCAGACGTTCTGGACATGAACTGTTCTAGTGCTTTCATGTCAAGTGGACTATCTCGCTCAGTATAGTTTTTACTCCTATTTGGTCAGTAGCTTATGTTTGTTATGTGTCATATTACTATAAATATTTTTTATAATAAGTGTATTTTTGTGTATATTTATAGTGAACATAATAATAGAGGGAGCCAAGAATCTCACGCTAACTTCAGTCTGTAACTTTTAATTTGTTTTTATTAATTACAATTATAAATAATAATCAATTAACAAATAAAATAAGGTACAAAATAATATATAAAAAGTTCCACCCTTATAAATATTTGATAATATATAAAATAATAATTTTTGAATTTTGTAGTCCATTACGTTCGGTGAATCTTATTAATCACTTGAACAATAGTTTATGACTATCCGAACTTTTTATTTAGTAAATTTGTTAAAACGTTCTGTCTCAGTAAGTTTTAACAAATTTACTAAATAAAAAGTTCGGATAGTCATAAACTATTGCTTAAGTGATTAATAAAATAATAAATTATAATTAATGAAGCTAACCCGTTACTCATTAAAATGATTGTTTCGAAGTACGTCAGAAAGTAAGTTGAACATTTTCACTCAGTTACTCAATAATTACGTATGATCTCTTTTATAATTTACTGAATTGTACTAAAACGTAATGAACTAACTAGATTAAAGACTATTGTTAAATAAAAATGTTGACATTTTGATTGTAGCATGAAAGTTTGAGTGTTGCACCTGACTCTCCTTGTAGTGTGCGATCAAGTAGTTCTGGAGCTAGAACTTTCAGTCATGAAACCAGAGTGGCAAGTAGCTCAGCTCTAATACAGCTGGACAGGCCTGCCAATCTACCAGCAAAAAACCAGGATGAAGAGTCCAGGCATAGGCATGAGTATCAGGAAATGGTGGAAGCGGTGAAAAAGAAAGGTATTGTACTAATATTTTAAGAATTTTTGGAGTGTTTGACTCAAAGTTAAAATCAAAGTTTGTTGAAACAAAAAGCATTTTGAGTGTACAAAATATAAGTAAACAACTATTAAAACTTGAAGCCTAGTCCCCTAACAGGCACCTGTACACATCTGCCTGAAGATTTTTAGGTCAAATATAATTTTAGATTGAACTTTGGTACAAAATATTGGGGTAGAGGTGGCGTAGCTATTCTAGTCCTTTAGTACCCTTAGTGCCAATGCTGTTTCTCTAATAACTCCCTTACTAGTAGTAGCCATTCAAACAACTGCCCAATATAAGTTCATCATTTGTTATATCTGACAACTTGCAACACAAAAATGTAGTAAACCTAATAACAAGGTTCATACGGAACTTTAAAGTCCTGATATTTTTAAAGGGGTCTTGGATTCCTTGGAAAGTCCTAAATTTCAAGATATTGAAAAATCATGGAATATTTAATTATATTATTCCTTCATATTAAAATTAATATAGGAAATTGACTGTCCAATAGAGATTCGAACTAAGATTAATACTCTTCATATAGTATAATAGACACCCCACACGACTGGATAAATTAATTCACTACAATTAGTTGTTTCTTAGAACATACGTAAGAAGTGGCGGGGAATATATGCATGTGCTTGTCCGCTTAGAGCGCTGTATGACAAGTAGACTAAGAACATCTAACATTGCTGCCATCTTAAAATATATCTGAGGACATAAGTTCGTTTGCAAACGCTCTAAAAATAATTCTTACTGAAAATATTTACAGAATTGTATTTTAATTTGTCTCTTTCATATTTAAGTGTGTTCCCAGAGATTCATTCTTGCCACAAAAACTCGTTGTGTCTTGTTGAATTTTGCACTTTCATATTTAAGTGTGTTCCCTAAGATTCATTCTTGCCACAAAAACTCGTGCCTTGTTGAATTTTGCATGAATGAAACTATTTAACAAATATATTATATATGCTTGGCATCTATCCTAAAACTTCTTAAAAGGTATATTAATTTATAGAAAAAAACAAAATGTTTTATTGCTGCACATTGATTTTAAAAAAATAATAAAATAAATGACAAAAATCTCAATTTAATGAAATGACTGTTTATAAGTATTGTAAAACATAGTTAATATAATCGAAGTTTCATCCACTACAGTAGAGTGAAAAGTGTGTACAAACAAAATTGTAACTTTAGATTTTATAATTCCCCTATATTCCTATGTATATTTTGTTTCTATAAATTTTTGTTTGTCCTATAGAACTAAAAGAGGCCAAACAACGTAAGAAACAACTTCAACTACAACTGAAAGCAGAAGAACAGTTAGCACAAGCAACCAAGATCTGGACTCGAGAAGTGTTGCCTAAATGGGAACAAATGTAAATACATATAACTATACTTTGAGCTTAGCTTGTGAGGTTATGTAAATAAGCTTGCTTGAGTTATGTTAGAAACTCCAAGAATATGAAGAACAGTTTTTAATTTATTTCAGAATGTGATATCCATATATTTTTGATAATGGAATCCATTTGTCCACAAATTCAATACTAACTTCCGCAATATTTCTTAATCCACTAGGCTGGAACATCGAATAGACTGAACGAATGCAGAAATAGTTCGGCAGAAAATGCTTGAATTGGCTGCAGGTAGGACTGCACAAAATGTAGTATTTGAAAACTCCCACATAAATACTGCATATTTAGTGACCATGCGATTTTCGCACAGCTCGGCTTCGCCCAGTCCGGCGTTTTTGTGAAACTCCACTGAGATGCATAATTTCACCACACTTTACACATTGCATTGATCGTCTTACAAGTTTAAGGTTGATTAAAAAACTTTTTATATCAGTTTATTTAATATGCTGGCAACAGATGTGACACTGATAGTAGCTGCCGCATGACTAAAAGTGTCTTTAGGCAATCTAACAGGTCACCTATTTGTCTTTAGACAATGTAACAGGCCCACCTATGTGTCTTTATGTAATGTAACAGGCCCACCTATGTGTCTTTATGTAATGAAACAGGCCCACCTATGTGTCTTTATGTAATGTAACAGGCCCACCTATGTGTCTTTATGTAATGTAACAGGCCCACCTAAATGTCTCTAGGTAATGTAACAGGCCCATCGAGAGGTGCAATCGAGTGGAAGCCAATTGGAAACCAGTAAAGAACAATAGAGTACCCTGTTGATGAGTGATAAAAGTTACCTTTTTGGTAAAAGCGTCAGAGTCAAGTAGTGTGGGCCCGTTAGGTTGACAAGATTCATATATTGATTTAAGATAGTTAATACAAAAGATTATGGATCTTTTCCTTATTTTCTTATTTATAGGTAAACATATTTCTTAAGGCATGTCATTAGAGCATCAGTTGAAGATAACATAAACATTTACTGGGGTGTGTATGTAACGGTATAACCAAGTTCCATTATAATAAAATGAATTTAATTTTGTATTTTATATAACCAAATTTAATTACTGGGCTCTTGCACCTATCTTATACCATGGACATCGAGCTATCGGCTACACCTGAAGCTGGTCACCTGTAGGAAGAAGTAACTACGTAACCAATTTACAAAATTTAAAGAAATATATTTCAGATGAGTAAAACTAAATTTTTCTGTTAGTACAAAATTATTTAAATTTACAAGAAAATTACAGGGGATAATTTCTTAGAAAAAACATGAGTTGAAATAAATCAAACAGTTACCTACATATACATGCAGTTGTCCAGTATTAAAACATATCTTGGAGAATGCTGGTAGTAACTGACACTTATAAAGTCAATACAGTTATAATAATAAACCTTGTTTAATTATAGGCATAATACTCGGAAGACCAGGGAGTTATGGTGGCAAGGTGTTCCCCCTTGTGTACGAGGCAAAGTCTGGCGCTTAACCATAACTGACCAGTTAAGCCTAACCAATTCTCTCTATGATATATGTGTGACAAGGTGAGTTTACATATTGTTAGTGTTATGTTATACTATGTATTACATTACAGTCAAATGGATTTTATAGGTACAGTGCACTTTTACAAGTTCAAATGCGCATAACACATTTGCTGCAGGTTCCTCACCAATTACCTAGTCTTCCCATAGCCTCTACCAAGTAGCCAGTGACTGGCCCTGGCGACCATTATTAAAAGCTTCAATGTTTGTAATTCCATACATCACCCTCTCTTGAAACTGACCAGTCCCTTTTAATGAGATTAAGGGATGTAAAATTACACAATTGTATATTCGAGGAGCAATGTTTTCCCAATGCATGGTAGGACTAACAATAATTCTTCTTTCAAAGCCAGGTAAAGATAAAACCAATCCTAGTAGTTATAAGCCAATCTCACAAGTATTTTATGCATAGTAATGGAGAGGATGGCCAACAGCTGTCTTATCTGGTACCTAGAAACTGACCGGCTTCTTAGAAACAAACAATTTAGTTGATCCGTATACCAGTTGGTTCTATTAGAGTATTCTCTTCAAAATGCCTTTCTCTTGCGTCAAACATTATTTGTTTTTTTGACATTGACAACGTATATTTTACGGAGAAGAAAAATTTAAAACGTTTCAAAATCATGGTGTATATAGGGCAATAGTCCAACATTCATCCAGAATTTCCCATCAGTCAGGACTTTAGGCATATGAGTTGGAAGCACATTGTCAAATCCCTATAAAGTAGAGAATGGTGCTCCACAGGGTAGAGTTCTGAGCATGAAAAGTTCTATACCAAAGTAACACAGTTTCTTGTGGACAGACTTTGTATTTGCCTGTTTGAAATATGGCCACTGCGGAAATATCTCTTCAGATCGTTATAAACAGGTTACAGGAATAATCACAAACGACAAGTTTTCCCTATCTGCCTTAAAAACCCTGATGATTAGCATTCGGTTGTAGGTAACACCAGAAGCCTATGTTTTATCGTGGAATTCAGCTTCAAACTATGGACAGTGTTAGATTTTTGGGGTTTTTATTAGATGAAAGATTTTCCAAGAATCCCACATTGATTCTTTGTTTGAAGACTCAATGTAATAAGATATTAGATCTGCTTAATTGGAGCAGATGCAACTAGTACGGTTCGTTTCTATCACTCTATTCTTAGATTGTGCATAGGCTATGTTGTTTAGCCTATTTACGTGTATATTCTACAGTTCATAGACTTGCTTCTGGAGCTGCCAGATCAAGTTTAATCCCTAGTCTTCTTGTCAGATACTTCAAATCTCATACACTTCCAGTGTTAGAAGTAAACCAAATCACTTGGTATTTAAAATATAGCCATATGATGATTGATTCTGGTGGTTTGACCGCTGTAAATACTTGTTTAAACATTTGAGGGAGTTTAAAGGTAGTGTTGGGGATGCTGCTGAAGCCATTAACCGTCATGGCCTTCTTGTTTCACATTTGTGTATAATAAAATTTAAATGATTTTCTTTTTATTATTATTGTTACAATTTTTAGTAAATATAAATTTAATATTTAATAAATATTTTACCATTATTATTTACTTTTGTATGTACAACAAAATAAACTTGGCAATTTGTATAAATTTCGCAACAATGTTATTTCTAATTTAACATATGTTTTATATCTTGCATTATTTTATTACTCATTCCTGATGATGTTGGTACTGTTTATCAACGAAATGCTTTGAATATAAATTAATAATTAATTCTTGTATTTGAATAATCCTAGTTGTTTTTTATTATTATATACGAAAACATATTATATATGTGTATATATATACATATAACGTAACATTATATATGTAACGTTGGAAATGATACATATCAGCTACAATGATCATGTTAGAATTTATACTGATGGCTCACTTGACCAACAAAAGAGAACATCTGGAGCAGGTTTTTTCAACGAATCTACTGATATCTGCTTTTATGTCCCTGCAAACTCGCACTCTAGTATGAACACAGAGCTTCTGGCGCTAAATGCTGCGTTGGCAAGTTGTTTCGAAACAAGGGAAAAAATATGCATATTCACTGACTCCAGATCTGCCCTCCAGGCTCTCCTAAATTTATCCACAGGGGACTACTCCTTTCGCATTGCTGAAATAAGAAAATTTGCTAACAACCTGAAGAACATGGAGAAGGACTCTTCAATGGGTACCCATTGTGGAATACCATGGAAATGAGAGGGCTGATGAAACATCTAAAGCGGCATCCCATATGTACCCAACATTTAAAGCCAAGTATCCACTCATGTATTGTAAAAGCTTGGTAAATAAATACTTTCATAAATGTTGGACTGAATCTTGGAAAGAAGAGGCCACAGGTCGTCATTATTTTCAATTTCAGCCTGAACCGTTGAGTGAGGACAAATTCAGGGAAGTTTCACGTCCGATTGCAGCTTTTGCAGCTCGAGCACAATCCGGCCATCTAGTGATGGAGGAATATTTATTTAGATTTGGTCTTTTGAATTCTCTAATCTGTGAACTTTGTAAGGATGAAGATGAAAGTGTAAAGCACATTTTGTTTGACTGCATGTACCCCATACCAATGAGGGACTTTCTGAGAGCCGAAGTGGAAACATGGAAGGATATTCTCATAAACAAGAAGCATTGGGGGCTGACAAGGATAATATACCATGGACGTCGGCTATTCTTGAAGCTGGATGCCTTTGCAAACAAGCATAAAGACATTTGATCTTAATTGACAATAATGGCCAAAATTCAGTTTTTTGCAAAAAAGTAAGAAATATGGTACACAAAAACGGTGTTTTTTTTTATTTATTGCTTAGTCTTAAGGTAATCAGCAAGTATGACTATTTATCCTCTATAGAGGATAGGAAAGTATTGCAAATGTAGGTAGGAATAAAGTAGAGGAATAGCATCAAATGCACAAGTAGCCTTTCCCTCTACCCTTTGTAAAGTACAGAGAAAATTTGCCATTGCATGTATAACTGCTTCAAAACCAGACACTTATCATTACGTGTAACTACAAGCATGTAAGCAGTTTAAAAGAGAGTTCAGTTGGTTATGTTGGATCATACTTTGTTTCTAGAGCTCAAGATAAGTTAAAGAGTTCTGAACTTTCTGATAATGTGGATGGAACGGATAACAAGGAATCTAGTATGCAACTTATCCAACTAGACATTAGCAGGACATTCCCACATCTCTGCATATTTCAAAAGGTAAACAAACTTTTATTAGTGTTTTTTAAATTTAATCTTAAGATATATATGGCCAAATTGATAAAATATATCTATTTAAAAGTATTATTAAAAACATGTATTAAGGATAACTCAGTATATTGCTTGCAATATTTGTATTAACCTTTTTAAGACCATGAGCCAATATATCGGGTGTCTGAATAACAACTGAAAAAGATGTTATATCTGAAAAAGAGCTGATATATCAGCTCAGAATTTCAAACCTTTGCAGTTCTCTTAATACTCAAAGATCACGTTACTATTGCTACAGTAAGAAACCTTCTTTCATGTAGAACAAAATTCTTTGTTCTTTCACAAATTTCAGCGATGAACGAGGACTATATTTAGACGAGTGCACGCATCCTAATGACAGTTTACGGTTGATTATGTTTTCGTTGTTCAAGTGGTCTGTTCTATCATGTATTACTGTTATCCCGTGCACATTTTCTTTACACATTTTGTAAATTATTGATTATAAGAAATCTTTCAAATAATTATCTAGAAATCGATCACGGCCTGTATGCATACGATGAGACAAGGGACTTCATGTACAATGGATCTCAAAACATACTTGTTCAAATTTTTCTTCACATATATTGTAGGATACTGATAGATTTCAGGAAATAATATTGATAGATAGACTGTAATTATGGTTATAGTGTAGGAATTGAACAATGTAGGCAAAGTGAATTCAGACTTATAATAGTGGTAGCGAATATAGACTAAAATTTTAAAATTTAAGGTTTTCATAAGTGTAGACAGTATAAAATCATAACATGTGTAGAGAACCTGTTAGTGATGAATGTGTGCAAGCTAAAGGGGTATTTTTTAAAGATCTTTTATGCTTGGAAACCTAGAAAATTAAGAAAACTTATGATATTAAGTAGGACATATTGACTGTGCGGTTCACCCATGACCGACAATGTAGACTTAACTTTAGATCACAAGGCTGTCGGGCATATTAACGATGTATTTAACCATATGAGGTATCTAACACGGCCTCTGTGAGTGTTCCTGCAACTTGACATTCAGAAAATTTTTTTATTATTTTTGTTTACAAGACTATAATTGTTGGGAAACTAGAAGTTCAGAATTACAAGGAAATATTAGAAGGAAATAGTTTTTATTTACACTTCTTTGTAGAACTACATTACGTTTTAGAATAGTGTTACCTTTGATTTGATTCTAAAAAAAAAATTCATCTAAAAAACTGAACAATTTGAAAATTAGAAATTAAAAACTTTACAAAAAAAATTTGTTGTTGTTCATGACGAGCTGGTTGTTAGTCACTTATTACACTTTGAAATTACTTTACGACCAGACATTATATAAATATAAGTTGTTAAATTGTTAACATACACTTGGAGGAAACGTTTTCATCTCACAACTTCAATTTCAAAGTGTAATAAGTAAAAACTTCAATTTAAAACACCTTCCTCCAATTCTTAAGATCATATAAAATTTAAAAAAAACAGCAATTTAAAACATACTTGTATTGAAACAATACAAACATAAATGTAAGAATAATGTTCAGAGTATATTTACACTATAATTATTCGAGAAAAAATATTTTCAAACAAAAATACAGCTTTACTGAAAATTTTGTGTATCTATAAAATACGTGAGAAAAATTTAGTGGCTATATTTATTGTTTAAAAATACTTATAATATTATGAAAATACGTTATAATATATATTTATACTTGAATTTATATTGAAAAAATAAAATAAAAATGTTAACATTTTACATTCATTTGGAAGATCGGCCTTGAACAGGGCCCGACAACGTCACCAACGCCTTGTATAAATATTTACGTTGCGTTATGACTATCACCAGTGTCAGACGACATTATAAAAAAAACTAGTTTACATGATTAAACACACTAGAAGACAAAATATTATTATGTTTTGTCATTATTTAAACCAAAAGTAAAAAAAAAAATGTGTTTAAACATTATCGGAAAACTGGTTGACAATCAATATATTGAGTGAAATAGTTACTCCATGTTACCTTCTGTTATTCATATAAGTTTTTATTGTTTACCTGTCTATATATCACAGTTTTAGTTATAATCGCAAACAATTTTTGAACGAAATGTGCTAAAATATTTACTTGAATGGAAATATCTTGATACATTCTTTACATCAATTAAAAATAATTTTAAAATGTTTTTTAATTTAAAAAAATTCAATTCATTCTGTTTTATGGATATTTTATAAATTTTTGTAATGAGTATTGATTTTAATTTTGTAATATTTTATATGTTCTTTATTGTCATCTTATTTCATAAAGTATTGTGAACTAATGATAAGTAACTAAGTCATTCGTTATTTGTTTACTAATATGTGTTCTGTATTTATATTATTTCATCTGTTTGATTGCTGTCTTAGGGTGGACCTTTTTATGATATGTTGCATTGTCTCTTGGCTGCTTATGTGTGCTATCGACCTGATGTGGGTTATGTTCAGGGAATGTCTTTCATTGCGGCCGTTCTCATTCTGAACATGGAAGCTGCCGATGCTTTTGTCTGTTTTGCTAATCTCCTCAATCGACCTTGTCATATGGCTTTTTTCAGGCTAAATGAACCAGTTGTAAGTTATGTTGATATTTTTAATAACATTTTGTTTACCAGAGATGGAAGATTGAATATTCTTAAACTATTTAACAGTATCTCTTTATGTATGAGTTGTAGTATTTGAGTCATGTTTAGACTCAGGTTGTTTTATATAGACGACATGCATATTTTCACAATTATAAATGCAGGTTTGTTCCATAAGAAAATATATTTTTTAAAATTTGAGTACATTCTGCTTATTGTTCAATTTATTTTCTGGCAACGTGTTTTCAAAAACTTGTCATATCAAAATAATTTTTCCATTATTTTTGTCCATCTTTTGCTTGAGCTACTTGTTTACACTTACACAGTTAAACATAAATATTTAAAGATCTGTATATAGTAGCACTTATTTTTTGTATAAATAAAGATGGCTGCTTTATGAGATTTAACCCAATGCCAACTCGTACTGTAAACCATATTGTCGTGATCTGAGTTGACAATGGGAAACATTAGATTGTATAAAAATTATTTTGTCATCTGTCATTATTTAAATTATAATTACAAAATACTTAACTAAGTGAATACATAGGGCTTACTTGCTGACACGTTTCAAAACAATAGTTCCTTTTACGAAGCAAAGCCTCTACTGGTGGCATAGGCGTTAGTGCAAAGGTTGTCGGGATGGATTTATGACAGTGGAAGGGGTGGGTTATTTTGGTTGTGCGCTATGTAATGGAAAAGGGAGTTGCCCTCAAAATGTGTGTGATCGTTTAATATGTTTTCTTTATCTGTTGCTTAGTGTTTGTATATATAGTATTTTTTTAAAGTTGTTAATTTTTTTTACTTTGTTTTAATGTGTGGAGTATGTTTAAATTAGTATGTATGTCCGCTTGTGTTTGTTGCATGTTTTTTAGATGTGTTGTCTAGCTGGATTTTGGGTTTGTTTGGTTTCTCTGGGCAATGTGTTCTTCGAAGTGTGTGTAAAATGACCTACCGGTTTGACCGATATAATATCTGCTTATTACACTTTTGCTAGCAAAAGTGTAATAAGAATTAACAATAAGCTCATCATGAACAGCAAAAAGATTTCGATAATATCTGCGACAATCATTACATGTTAATTTGCAAATACCAGATAGTTTGTATTTGTCTGTTTGTTTTTGAAAGGGTTGTATATGTTAAGAGACTTTGCTTCGTAAAAGGAACGATTGTTTCGAAACACTTCAGCAAGTAAGCCCTATGTATTTACTTAGTTTAGTATTTTTTAATTATAATTTAATCAGTGAATTCAAGATGATTACATCAAGCATCATTATTTAAATAATAAAAAATGTCATTTTATGTTTGAGCAGTAAACTATGAATGGGAAAAGATTGTACTACAGTTAATTTGGTACGTCTTGGCATACATGAAGTAATTACTAGACACATACTGTTCCGATATTTTAATTTTTGTGTGGAAAGGAAATGACCAGTGTCTTCTTGATCATATTCTTTGATGATTATGATCTGTAAAAAGTGAGTTTATTTAAATGATATTTTCCCTCTAATAGTAAATGTACTTATTACTGTTTCTTTCTATGTGGAGGAATGGCCCAGCATACTGGCTATCTTGTCCGGGTAAGCTGCAACCCCTAACTCCTAGGTCCTAGTAGATTTGTATCCTTTACCTTGATATATTGTATATAAAAAAAATAATCAGGATTAAAGGTTATTTGCAATAATACAAAACTAGTTCCGATACTGATGTAAGAATCCAGCACCTCGTGGAACGTACATTATCAGTTGCTCTACGCCGCGAGTATAGATAGGTCATTTCAGTTCTCTACGAGCTCCTGGATGGGTAATACATAGTACGATATTTTTGGTATGATTTATATGCTAGTTCATTGCATACAGTATGTATGAAACTATATAAAAATCTTAGTACAGTAGAGTCTTAATGATTCGAGGTAGATGGGACCAAAACGGCTACCCACATAGAATCATAGACAACATAAACATGAAAATTAAACAAACATCATCTAACAGCTACGCAGACAAAGTACACAAAAAACAACAAATACACACGCCTCACCTACCACAGCAAAAACACACACAAAATAGCCACCACATTCAAAAAACTTCACTACCAAATATCTTACAAAACAACAAACACTTAAAGACAGCATATACAACCCTTTCAAAAACAAACTATCCGGTATTTACAAATTAACATGTAATGATTATCCCAGCTATTATATCGGCCAAACCGGTAGGTCATTTTATACACGCTTCGAAGAACACATTGCCTAAAGAAACCAAACAAACCCAAAATCCAGCTATGCAATATACCTAAAATACATGCAACACACACACACACACACACACACACACACACACACACATGGACAAACAAACTCCACACATTAAAGGAAAGTAAAAAACTAACAACTTTAGAAAAATATGAGATATACAAGCATTACGCAACAGATAAAGAAAACATATTAAATGACCACATACACTTTGAATCCAACAGCGGACACACTTTTCCATTACATACCGGACAACAAAAATAACCCACCCCTTCCACAGTCATAAATCCATCCCGACATCTTTGTACCTAATAGGTTAGGCTGCCAATAGAGGCTTTGCTTCGTAAGAGGAATGATTGTTTTCCAACGCGTCAGCAAGTAAGCCCTATGTATTCACTTAGTGAAGTAATTTTTAATTATAGTACATGTTATTTAGATGTGTAATCAGCCATGTTATTTAGATGTGTAATCAGCCATGTTATTTAGATGTGTAATCAGCCATGTTATTTAGATGTGTAATCAGCCATGTTATTTAGATGTGTAATCAGCCATGTTATTTAGATGTGTAATCAGCCATGTTATTTAGATGTGTAATCAGCCATGTTATTTAGATGTGTAATCAGCCATGTTATTTAGATGTGTAATCAGCCATGTTATTTAGATGTGTAATCAGCCATGTTATTTAGATGTGTAATCAGCCATGTTATTTAGATGTGTAATCAGCCATGTTATTTAGATGTGTAATCAGCCATGTTATTTAGATGTGTAATCAGCCATGTTATTTAGATGTGTAATCAGCCATGTTATTTAGATGTGTAATCAGCCATGTTATTTAGATGTGTAATCAGCCATGTTATTTAGATGTGTAATCAGCCATGTTATTTAGATGTGTAATCAGCCATGTTATTTAGATGTGTAATCAGCCATGTTATTTAGACTTTTTTTTAAACCTATTTATTTACAAAATTTACCACATTTAAAATTATATTCCTTAAATATTCCTTTAAAAATAACACTATTATTCTTTTAGCCATGCAATCCTTTTCTATCACTTTTGATTTAATTACACTTCCAGTTTTCCAAAATTATTGAGGGGATTTAACACACATCTGTTTAAGAATGAATTTTTTGGGAGAGAGTTTATGTATTGTCATTACTTATTTACAGATGCAAGCATATTACTCAACATATAATGACCTCTTCAAAGAAAACTTGCCAAAACTGTACAACCATTTTGCCAGGACCACCTTGAGCCCTGATCTTTACTTGCTGGACTGGATTTATACTATCTTTACTAAAGCTATGAACCTCGATCTTGCCTGTAGAGTGTGGGATCTATTTCTCAGAGATGGTGAACAATTTCTCTTCAGAACTGCTCTAGGTAAGGTTGTTTATGGCAGGTAGTGAGAATTATGGTTTCTTAATTTTAACAAATCTTTTATTTCTTTATAAATATTTTTAAGAATGAGTATTTATTTCAAAAAGTTATTTAACTTTTGTACCTAAAAGCTACACGAGCAGAAATATGTTTCTGAAGAAAAGAAAAAGAGGAAATAATGTCAGAAAATCGTTAAGTAGTATTTAATTTATTTACAGTTCCATGTATAATATTATGCAATTTACTTTTGCTCAGGGCAAAAAAACTAATGACGGGTACAATTGTCAGCATGAAACTATCTGCACGGCCCTCCCTGACTCAGGCTTCACTAGCCAATGAAAAAACATATATCTGACCTGTTATTGAAAGGTTCATATAAATTTATTTACACTAAAATATAAACCAACTAAAATAACATTCATAAATGATTCTTTACAATAGCCAATCTTATACAACACTCATAGATAACTAACAACAAGCCAAGGTAAGGCGTGTTTTTAGAAGTGCATCTATTTCACCCCCGCACTCTGCCTTCAGACAAAATCATCAGACAACAATCCAGGGTTTGTTGTTTTATCAACCATCATAATACACAGACGTAGCAATAACAGTTACATGGGACCTGTTTTTGCAGTTATATTAAAAGTTATACTTGAAGAAGCTGACTGTTTAAAACACTTTAGCTGCCATGTCAGGCCAATTAGTCCGACAGTCCAGTAGGCTGAACTGAATACCGTTGAGCCACTAACTCCGACATTGTTGCCTAGTAACGTTTTATGTTTATTAGTACTACTCGACCGGGTGTTGCTACTTTTGGAGAAATGAATGCACTGTATTAAACAAGCTTCACACTACTTACAGATATAATTACGATGGTTTTTGTTCGATAGACAAATGCCGACGGCATTGTAAAGATGTTATTTTCCGAGCTTTTGTAGGGCGTTATGGTCCGATATACTTATTTGTTAACAATTTTAGTGAAGTGGAGTTGATTATTCCTACCAAAAAAATTGGTTCATTGAAAGAAGTTTATCTTTATGTACTTTAATAATAAAATTAATGTTTATTAATGACTTATTATATTGATTTTTACTATTGTTTTGAAAATTTCACGAAACCTAAAAAATAAGTCAGAAATATTGACTAAAAATTTAGTTGTAAAATAATTGTGAAAAAACAGACTTGGTTGAACTTAAGTACAAACATTGGTACACTTAGATAAAGTCATCCTTATTAGGAAGTAAATGAAAACGTAAATTCCTTAAAAAGTAAATTGTAAAGTTTTAAACTTTTACTTGTTATGAATCTTGTGTAGTATTTATGGGACCTGAGGCATTACTTATCAGACAGAGAATATGTTTACACTTCCTTCCGATATACAAAATATTTATAAACTCACAAATCAATCGAATGTGACACCTTTACATGTCTTGGTGATAACCTAGCCTCACATTCCGTGATGTAATGCAGGCCTTGGGCAAAATAAGAGATTTAGTGCATAATAATCATACTAGTTTTTATATTTTGTTTGGTAGTGATTATTGAAACTAAATGACCTGAATATTTTTTTTAACATGAAGTTTTGAAGCATTAAGTGTTTTTTGTTTTTTTCTCACCACCCCAGCAACACTCAGCACTTTTTCACATGTTTTGTTCATAACAATTAGTGAATATTTATTATAATTTTATTAGAGTTTATATTCATGTATTTAATAATGAAATTATATGATGTGGACATTTAAAAGCAAGCAAGACATTGGTTGTGCTTACTGCGGTTGGCAGGGACGGTGTTAATTAAAACTAGCCTCAAATACATACTAAACATGGGGTGAATGACCTAGGCAAAAAAATCAAGAGCGTTCCTATTGATGTACCTAATATGTCTGTTCAAGTTGATAGTCCATATGCCTATCTAATATGTCTGTTCAAGTTGATAGTCCATATGCCTACCTAATATGTCTGTTCAAGTTGATAGTCCATATGCCTACCTAATATGTCTATTCAAGTTAATAGTTCATATGCCTACCTAATATGTCTGTTCAAATTGATAGTCCATATGCCTACCTAATATGTTTGTTCAAGTTGATAGTCCATATGCCTACCTAATATGTCTGTTCAAGTTGATAGTAATACAGACATTAAAACTCAACTATCATCTATAAATCAGGCAAATTTCAAGGCTAAACAAAAGATTTACTAAAATTTTACAAAATATTCAAACCAAACGGCCAGAGAAAGAAATCAATTATGCTGAAATTGCTTTTTGCCCAAGCATTCCAGAAATAGAGGAATTTGAAGCAAAATCCAAACTTATTAGAGTTAGCAGTTCAGTAAAATAAATTTGTAGTCTGATGCCTTCCATTATTGAATAATCACGAATGATCAAGTGTATTCCGAGTAATTAAAAAATTCAAAATTTGTACCTAAAGATGTAGCAGTTTTAAAAGCAGGTACATTTTGTAAGTTTTTTCTGACAGAAGAGCAATAATTACTTCAGGAAAACCAGAGGAAAAAGTTTGATAATGTCAAAGGACATTTATTGATAATCTGAAATTTAGGGCTCATAAATGGTGTTGTGGCTTTTCTGGATCATTGAAAGAAAAAGAAAAAGAACATGAGAAATTTTTGGGAAAGCTTGGGGTAGGTAGGACAGCTTACATTTCCATTAAACAACGTAAGGTTCATGTTTCTCAAAAGGCTGTTGAGTCTAAATGATTTAAATAATGTTGATACTGGTGAACTCAACCATTTCAGGGAATTTTATAGAGAACTCAGAAAAATATGTCTTTTACAATGAAGTCGAAAATTATAGATTTTCTAAGCAACACAAATCCTGCAACAAATCAACCATTTTTAGTGACTATTACAGCAGATAAAATAACAAAACTATCCAGGACGTTCCAAATTACTTGTCTGATTACTAGTCAATTGTGTTCGGACATGTTTTATCATTGACATATTTCTCTGTGGCGTTTCTCACAAAGGTGATGTCCTTTCGAAAAAAATTAAATCTGCTCTTGACAATTTTAATGTAAAATTAGAATCACAACTAAATGAAATGTCTTGTAGTGGGAAATATTTTGACATTTCAGTTGCAAAATTATTACTACATGAGTAACAACATAGAATTTATGTAAGCCTGGTAAGCTGGTAAGCTTCAATCTATGTAAAAACCCACAAAAATTTATAACCTCAGCATTTCATAATATTACCAATGGTTTAGACAAAATTTTCAAAAATTTTAATTTAAGAGTTGTGTATACAAATGCTAATAGAATGAAAATGAAAATATTGGAAACAACCCTATTACCACAAAAATAACAGATAATACAAGTTACTTAAGGTTAAATCCAAAGATTAAAGAGGATTTAATCCTAAGTAACTTGTACCATCTGTTATTTTTGTGGCATTGGGGCTGCTTCCAATATTTTCATTGTAATATATTGTACCACTGGGCTCGTGATATTGTTAAAAATCCTAATAGGTTTATTGATTTATTAGGAAATCCCGAGGATAAAGTTCCGATATTGGATAGGTCTGGATTCTATACTATTACTTGCAAAGTTTGTGACAAGTTTCGGTCAGACAAGGAGAAGGCTATAACTAGGTTTAAAGAACATCTAGCTAATATTAAACATGGGAAGTCCAGCGTGGCTCAACATATCTTGACTAGTGGCCATGAATTAGATGTTAGTAGTGTTAAAGTGGACAAAATGATGTTCTCCAACAGGTTGCTTAATAGTTATGAGAGTATATTCGTTGTTAAAACTAAGGGCGATTTGTTGATGAACGCTGATGAAGGCCCAATTCCTGGTTCTAGTTTATTCTCTTTGTTATGACCGAATACACAACTTAGTTGGTTTTTCTTTAGATGCAATTATAGTTTTGTTTGATGATATTTTATTGTTTTTGATATTATATTTATTATGATTCAACTTTAATTTTATTTTATTATTATTTATTTTTATTATTTCATTTAGTATTCCTACTGTTTTGTAAATTATTTTTGAGTTAGATCTGTTAAGATAGGTCAGTAATGAGCATGGTATTGTTCCTGCAGCGCTGGTATTGGTTAAACCAGTCGCTTGGCGAAGGAGTGGGAGTGATGTCCATTGCGAGTAGTCATTAGGTTTTTAGATCCCAGTATGTTTGTAACCTTCTGATGATGCTAACAGTGTTAATGAAATGTACATCAAGACTGTTTAAATTTTTTTAGCAAGGGTTATTGTTATTTATTAATTATAATGACGTTACTGTGCTCTTTATATATAGATTTTGTACTCAATCTATATGTTCCATAATTGTTGGGAAAATTTGAAATTTCCATAAATAGGTTTGGAGGAAATATTAAGAGTAAAAAGATTTTCTGCACCCTTGTGTAGCCAATAAAATTTTATGTATATTTTGTTCCTTTTTTTGTTAATCTAATCAGTGATATATGTTTACATTGTAGGCAACCTCTATAAATCAATGTTTATCAAGAGTGATCCTTGCTAAATTGAACTGCGATATTCTAAATTAATTATTAAGGTGTAATTGTAATTAATTTGCATTTCATTAGGTAGCTTATTAATTCTAGTGAACGTATAAATCATACTACAACCTTTTTTTAGATATTAAATTTTATTTTAAAATGTTTTCATTTAGATAATACATGAATTTGGTAATTCATGGAATGTTTTATGAACTATTGGGAACCTACTGTATTTTATATTTATTATTATATCAAACAAGATCTGTCCAATAAGTTCAGTTTATAGAATCTGAGTTGGATTCAGTAAGCCTTACAAAATCATTTAGTTATACAAGTATTTTAAATTTATCTTTTCTTCTGTTGTAGACTTTTTTGTATCAAATAATTTGTCATTTCCTGCAGCTGGCTATTTAAGTGGAGTAATCATTAGTTCTTAATTTATTCTACCAATTAGAAAACTCAACAATTTTTTTCATATAATTGATACAGACAAGAATATGGTATTTAAAACTGCATTACATTAAATGTTTTCAATAATCTACTGTTCAGGTATTCTACATCTGTGCCAAGATTCACTTCTCGGAATGGATTTCGTCCATGGATCGCAGTTTCTAACCCGGCTTCCGGATGATTTACCTTCAGATCAACTTTTCAAATCCATTTCTGCCGTCCGAATGTCTGTAGGTAAACAAGGATTTGAGGATATTTTGTCATTTCACATCCAGGCCGCGACAAACACGTCTTCATAGTAAAATTTATAAGATCAAAACTAATCCCCAAAAATAAAAAAATATGTTCCTTTAATTAGATTAGTAAAGTTAGTATGCAATTAGTTCATGTGTGATTAAAAGTCTGAAAATGGTAGTTCCAGATGAAATTCAAAATTAGAAAATCAGAGAATTCCTTAAGAATAAGTAATATTACTTGTGAAATATCATTTATAAGAGTAGCAAATCTTTAGTTCCTGTAAGAAACTATTTTTTGAGGTTTATATAGAATACCATCCTTGAAATACTGTTTGTAAACTAAACATTAGAGTACTGCCTCAACACAATTTACTTCTTTATGTATAACTGAAATTTAGGAGTTTTTATTATAAGATACATAAGATTTGAATACATTTATCTGTTCGTGGCTAATTTTTGTAAAAATATATTATCAGTTAAAAAATATTGTATATTATCAAATAATGTACTTTGGAAAACTTCTGTTGTTTATACTGTGTGTGTAGAGTGTCTTCTTGAGTAAAATCCCCTTAATCTTAACAATAAATTGAACTCAAATGATGATCAATCCCGAGTTTATTATTTTAATATTATACAAGCAATGCTTCGGTCACATGTTAGATGACCCTTTTCAAGCTTTCAAATCTATAAACATAAAACAATAATCATAATTTAAACATTAAATTCACAATAAATTTCAAGTTAAACAACTTAAAACACTATTTCAAACATACAAGCACCGGATAACATACTCAGTATTAGTATGAACGTTGAAGTGTAAACACGGATTGCCATTGACCAACTTTTATCCGGTGCTTGTATGTTTGAAATTGTGTTTTAAGTTGTTGAACTTGCAATTTATTGTGAATCTAATGTTTAAATTATAACGACTATTGTTTTATGTCTATAGATTTGAAAGCTTGAAAAGGGCCACCTAAATGTGACCAAAATGTTGGTTGTATATATTAAAATAATAAACTCTTCATTGATCATTGTTTGAGTAAAATTTATAGTTAAAATTGAGTACCGAAAGAATTTATGGCCTTAATCTTACTCTTTGCTTAGTGTTTCACTCGATAATATTATTAACATAATCAGCTTCGTTCATGGGAACGGTGATAAAATTGTTGTAATAAAAAACTACGTATCACTTTTGCTATCAACTGTTAACTAATATTCTTAGTATCAAAGTTATCTGCCATTCCTAGCAATCTTATATTAACTTTTGTAACATTAACTCCATGAATCAGGACTTTCTATGAACTGTTCTTTCCCACATGGGATTTGTCGCTATATACATATGCAATTTTAGATTCTTAAACATTACGGTCAACTAATTTTGTATTTGTTGATTTATTGTTTTCAGATTATTTAACTGGGCTTTGTATATTTCTAATTCTCTCTAAAATTAATACAGTTTTCTTATTTTTGTAGATTGTAGGTGTTATCTATTTTACAGTTTTCTCTGATGTGTTTTGTATTCTCTTGGTAGCATTTCTGAGGCCAAAGTCTTGCCTAAAGGGTTGGCAGTCAGTAGAATACATGCTTTTATTTTCTACAGTCATTGTAAATTGTCATATTTAGGAAATTGGAAGAAGTTTTCTGATCCAAAGAGAATCGGACCTGACTTTAACAGCCTACTTCCGTACTGAACATCCCTTTGCTGCAACCAATCACACACCTAGGCTGGGTTAAATCTCTTTTGTGGCTTTATTCTGAAGCCGACTATTCATCTGTGGAAATTAAATTTCAGTATTACATACTTAGTGTTGATACGCTTAAAATATCTGTTGGAACATTTTGAGAACTAAATCAGAACAAACCATGAGTTCAACTAGTGGTTGAACTTCACTGGGTTTAAATGTTTAATTTTTCAACAGAAGCGTTTTTCAAAATTTAGTGGCTAAAAATACTTTAAAGAAATTTCAGGGAGGCAGAAATATTTTTCCAAAGATAATTAACATTCTTCCAGTATGCATCATGTGGTTAGATTGTTGGTGTCATATTGAATTTGGAATCTTGTTCAATCTTCCAGTATACATTATGTGGTTAGATTGTTGGTGTCGTATTGATTTGGAATCTTGTACAATCTTCCAGTATACATCATGTGGTTAGATTGTTGGTGTCGTATTGATTTGGAATCTTGTACAATCTTCCAGTATACATCATGTGGTTAGATTGTTGGTGTCGTATTGATTTGGAATCTTGTACAGTCTTCCAGTATACATCATGTGGTTAGATTGTTGGTGTCGTATTGATTTGGAATCTTGTACAATCTTCCAGTATACATCATGTGGTTAGATTGTTGGTGGCGTATTGATTTGGAATCTTGTACAGTCTTCCAGTATACATCATGTAGTTAGATTGTTGGTGTCGTATTGAGTTTCGTATCTTGTTCAAATGGCATCTCCACTATGAAGACATTTGTACACCATACAAAGTTCTACTTTTTCTAGAAGTAGTCGTCTTCTATTACTACTTCTAGTATTCTACCTCTACTGCCAAAAATATAACTTAAGTAAGGATTTGTGAAAATGGTTGCAAAATTTAAACTTTGCATCTATCCCCTTTTGACATTTGATGTTACCAATTTGATCATGTCTCCATTCTAACAGACCCAATTCCATGCCCATTTTATTATTCTCAACACTATTACAAAATGGGCAGTGATTGCTGCTGGCATTTACATTAATGTTGATTTTCGTTGTTTGTATTTGAAGTAAAACCCTTATAATGTAATAAATTAAGTAGCAGATTGTGTTTAGAGAAATTGCTTTAGTGTTAACGCAAATAATGTTGCAAATTTAACACTTTACAATGATGGATCAATCAGTTTGATATTAAAATTTATTCAGATGTTTGCTTTTATCATTTTTACAAGAAACACAATTTAGCAGAAGGGTTTTTGATTCAGAAATGCTGGGGAAAGTATGAATTATTATTAATACTAAAAAATGTTGCACATTAAACGTTTTATTTGTCTAGCTTCATATTTGTCTTTATTATGTTTTTTTAATTTATAATTATTTTGTTTTCAAGAAATGGTTTCACGAAATTTTGTTTTTATTATAAATAAGAACAATGACATTTTACTTCTGATTGTTAAATTTCATAATACATTTGCGATATTATAAATATAAATATTTTATTACCTGTATTTTATAGGTTCTAAAATATTCATTTTTAGCAAATTTATTATAGTCCAGTAAGGATGTGCTGTATTTAACCAAAAATTTTTAAAAACATTTGCATAATTAGATACAGTAGAACCTCAATATATCGGACTCCGTTAACATAGATTTCTGGATAACCCGAAATGATTCTGAATCGCAATAAATAAGAAATAAACAAAATCAAATGAGTACAGTGCATGTATAAAAAGTCTAACACAATAATTAAAAAGTCTAAGACCTACACAAAAAGAAAATAGTGCTTTGTGCTTATGCCGAAAAGACTATGGGATCACACAGCACAAAATGGACTCACAAAATTTAAAGAGCCAAAATTGACAGATTTGTTGGCCAAGATATGGATTGCAGTGGAGTTTACCTGTGTATACAATATGTACATTCATATTCCGTACATAATACTCTTTGTTTTATAAATATAAAGGAGTTTTTGTGGAAGTACAATTTCTCGTTTTTATATTTTCTTTAAGTCTCCGGTTAATCTGGATTTATGATATCCCGGATGGGCCACGGTCCCAATTAGTGCGAATTATCGAGGTTCTACTGTAGTAGGTATTTTAAGGTGTGTGAAATTGGAATAATTGTGTACAAAAATACTGGTTTAAAAACCTAAAAAAATATTTTAAAGTAGAAAATAGGATTCGTTATAATTTTTACAAAACGTTTGATAGTATGAAAGGAAATTCTCTACAAAAAACTATTCTTAAAAATGTTTTGAGTTTTGGCTAAACCCATTTAAAAATATTTATGATCGTAGAAGCTTTTAGGTTTGGTGTACATCGAAAATCTCTCAAATTTAATGACACAGTGCTATAAATTCATCTTAATACACTTTTGCTATTACTTGCAACTAGACTTTTTGTTAACTAAAAGTTGTTAAATTATTAACTTATACTTGGAGAAAACGTTTTCGTCTTATGACTTCTTCAGCCTCGTATTTTTGCCGCTAGGATTGCTGCAGTTGTGCTTCTTAGGTACCATTTTTTGAAAGGTAGAAGTGATGTGATCGAAGAGTATGTGTGACCTGTGCCGTGTTTGTTCATTTAGGCATAGTAACATTTGTAACAGATCACACATACTTTTCGATCACATCACTTCTAACTTTCAAAAAATGGTACCAAAGAAGCACAACTGCAGCAATCCTAGCGGCAAAAATACGAGGCTGAAGAAGTCGTTAGACAAAAACGTTTCCTCCAAGTGTAAGTTAACAATTTAACAACCTTTAGTTAGTAAGTTGTAAGTAATTAACAACCAGCTCGTCATGAACAGCAACAAGATTTCGATAAATTCATCTTAGCACTGTGAAATATGACTGTGCATGGGAAAACAAAAGTGTATTGAATTTATTACATTGTGTTATAATCAATGTGAGTGAATTTAAATGTATACTAATTACATGCCTTTCAAAATTATTTTTATATAATGATCTGTGCTTGCAGAAAGTACAGTTAAAGATTGCCCCTTCTAAATTTGATGAATGTGAAATCTAAATTTGTTGCAGTCTTCAAGTTTGATATTACATACTTCACACATTTTATGAACTTTAGGTTGCAGAGAATGTTTGTTAAGAGTGAATGTTTGTTTTAATTTGATTAACATTGCAGCATCATAGTTTTCCTGTAGAGGGATTTTTGTTGATTTTGTCTTCAATTTCCTCTCTGGTGCTATTACCATCCTACAGGGATGGTGGTGGAGAAAGTGACATGCATTTATCCTCGAGGCTATCAACGTTTTCAGGTTTGGACTCATGGAATCTACGTCTTTTTATTAGTACTCTGTGGTATGGCAGAAATCTGCTTTGGTGGGATGTAAAAGTTTGGCTTTTCTGCACTCATGTAAGTATGTAAATTGGTTGTGGTATCACTGAATTTTGGTTCAGCTGCAATGCAGACTTTTGGTTTTACTGTGATTTAGTAGGAGTTTCATTCTGCTGCAATGTTGTAAAAGTGGTATTGTTCTGTGATATTGCAGAAGTTTGGTTTATCTGTGGTGTTGTTCTGTGATATTGCAGAAGTTTGGTTTATCTGTGGTGTTGTTCTGTGATATTGCAGAAGTTTGGTTTAGCTGTGGTGTTGAAATTTGGCTTTGTGTCACTGACAAAAAAGTGTAGTTTTGTTTTAGTATCTCTGAATTTTGGTTTTGTTGTGATTTTGTAAGAATATGATTTCGTTCCAATGAGGTAAACGGGTAATATTTTGTGATCTCATAAAAGCCTGGTTTTCTATGGCACATCGGACTTTTGATGAATCTTTGTTTTCTGTTTGTTCTTCACCATCAGTGCTGTTACACAACTCACTGGATGGACAAAGGTGGAGAGGGAGAAGATGACATTTCAATAAATTCTGGAAATGCTTCCTCTTGCAGTTTCTTCATTTTTTCAAAAGACCACTTCACTCTCTTTACCATCTTAATCTTTCGATCTTGTTCTGCCTGAACTAATTGATTGATTAAGGCTTTATAATTAATCAATCTTAAAGGGCCTCATAATAAAGATTATTTATAATTTGACCTTTAACGATATCTATCCTTGAATGTACTTTCAAGTTATTTTCTCTGTAGACATCAACCCAAATTCCTGTAATAGTTTTAAAGATATGATCTAGAGATGTCTTTATATCTTCATAATTGGAATCATATGTAGACGTATTTAAAGACAGACATTTTCAATAATAACTACCATACAAATATTTCCTGGAAACTTTTCAAAAGATAAATCCTTTCTCTGTTTAAAATATCACACAATCAAATAATACAAAAGTAAAAGCTTTTATACTTCAGAAATAAAAAATAGTAGCAGTACCACTCATAAAAAATTCCAACTCAGAATATTTGGCAATGAGGAACTAACCAACAATACTCACTAAGGCTGAGTGTATAGGACGTCTCTCAAAGAAGTCGTCAAACACAACAAGAGGTAACCTTATTTAATAAAGACCTTATCTGCTGAATCCTTGTTAATGTGATAGTCTCCATGCCTCAGATGAGTATGTAATACACGTTTCTCATGATTGAGCGAATGTTTTTTCCTCACAAAACTCTTACCATAAAAAAGATATTTATAGTTGTCCTAATGCATTTTTGACGTAACAGGGCTGACAATTTAGGTCAACTTCTTAGTCTAGTCTTTACTGTTCAGTTGTATTTCAATCGTGAGTCACATTGGATAATTTGATATCAGAACTGAAATGAATCCTACTGGATAGAAAGAATGAGTATAGTGACATCGATAGTAATAGTGACAGTTTAGTGTTCTGTCCGCATAGGTTTGATATTGAGATTGGTGACTTTGTGAATACAGACAATATTCCCACACCAGAATGCCCCTCCCCTATTATATTTCATCTGTCAGGTCCTGGTGTATCTGTACAGTTGCCTTTACATGTTCTTATGCAATTAACATTACATGTTGGTTTTGATAATTCATTTTACACGGCTGCCCCTATATCAGGTATAGTAAATTTAGGGAATGAGGAGAAGTGACAATCAAGAACTCAGCTCCTAACCATTCGTAGCATTTTATTTTATATTTATGAATTTTTTAACTTATTTGTTATTAATTATTTTGTATATTTCAGTTCATAATTATTTTTGTTTATTAACAATGATTAAGAATAATAATCAGTTGAAAACAATTCTGTTGCCACAGCACTGAATTTGCAATTTATACCCACTAGCAACACATACCAGGGTAGGGTGAAAAAAGTTCTCGGCCTGACAATGAAAGATTGTGATTTTCAGTTAAAAAAAAAATTATTTCACTATATAATTTCCCTTGACCTCAACGCACTTGGTCCAGCAATTCTCCAACATCAGTATTTCTTCTCTGAAGTGAAAGTCTGGAAGGCTGTTAAAATATTCATTGACAGCCCTCTCAACTTCTTCATTGGACACGAAACGCTTTCCAGAAACAAATTTCTTCAGGTTTGGGAAGTCTGAGGGTGCCAAATCAGGAGAGTTGGGGGGGTGGCTGAGTAAATCGTACCCCAAATCTCGCAATTTTCCCATTGTCAACACACGTTTATGAGCAGGTGTGTTGTCTTGATAAAAGATAAAAGGGCGAAGAAATCCCCACCAGCAGTCATAGAAAAACAAAAATGCTCACTTATAAAATGTATTTTCTCAGAAAAGGAGCATTAGAATAGCAAAATGATATATAAAATTATGTATTTTCTATCTTCATGGACCTCCTTAAAATAACTTCTTTTATCATGTTGAATGACTTCACTGTAGAGCACATTCGTTATACAGCCTGTTTTTTTTCAATCTCCCCTTGATTGTCCACTCCTAGGTTGTAGGCGCTTTGAAGTGATTTTATTTTTGCTCTAACGTCAACAACACCAAATCATCTGCATTTCACGTGAAAAACTGAAAAAACTATATTTTTGACTTTACTAAAAATTTGTTGGGCCAGACCTGAACTTTTATTCTTGTAAACAATATTTTTCCTAATTTTACACACTCCAAATTACCTCTACGGCAATTTTCTGTCAGTTGCGCAATTTTTATTTAGAAAGAATAATAGCTGTTTTACAGGACTATTACGAGATTCGACTAACAGTATTTTTGGTTTTCGTACATACATGAAGGTAACTAATAGCGAATACTTGTTCTTAAATTAACTACGTTATACTTATTCATCTATTAATCACCACCATTACTTGTAAATAATTATTTCTAGTAATGGTATGATGGATTAATAAATATTTTGTTTTCTTTATGCTAGAAAAGTATATTTAAAAAAATTAAATTTCTTATTAAGTGCTTATGTATAAATAAAACAATATTACAATTATTTTGTTCAAAATTTTAAAGTAATTTTATTTAACAATTTTTTTTTGTTAGTAAAAATACTGTCATGATGAAAACTGCTATTGCAAAGTGCTTACAAATTAAACTTTGTAATTTACTACAGCATTATGCATATGGCCTAAACAATCATCAACATTGTCTAGGGCCAATGATATTATAACTTAAGTTTCTGACATTGAAAGATCTTCAACACAGGTTTTAATAAACCTTAGTGTTAATGTTAAATACAGAAGAAATTAAGAAGTTGGCTTTGTTATATTACTTCTATAAACCAGTGTTTGTATAGAAGAGTTTGATTTATGGTATAGTCCACCAATTACATAGAAGAAACTGTAGGTGTCATGGAAATTGCAACTTTCTGCTTGACATTAACAGGGCTATTTTTCTGTTAAAGTGATTTTGTCTGCATTATTAGATCTGTATAAGTTTTAAGAATCAGTACCTTTTTTTATAAAGGAATTAAAACAATGCTGCACTCTTGTGAGATTGGATACTTTTAATCACAATAGAGGTGCTCAATACATGATTTAATTTCACAGTTTTCCAATGTACAAACTCTAAACATAAGGCTACGTGCTTTGTTTGAATTGGTAATGCTTGTTCATGAGTATGATTTAAAGCTTGAGCTATGAAGTTTAAAAACGTAAACCTAAAAGTTTATTCATTCACATATTTATATTTTCAAAATTTTGTCGTGACATTTTTCAGTGTAAGTCACTTCTCAATGCTTAAAAATCTACTGTTGTGATAGCAATAAATCAGTTAACGTATCTAACTTTAATAGTTTTATTTGCTATATAGTAACTTCTTCACATGTGATGACTTCCATTGCAGAAAGAATTAACTGTACTATTTTTTTCAGGCAGACATATGTATCACCCAGTAATAAATAAGATGGAGTCAGCTGGGAAATGGTAAAATTTAAGTTTTTTCTATTGAAGGTTATTCGTGATATATGAGGTAAAAATATTTTGAAGCGTAAGCTTGGAAATGTAGTAAAAAAAGTCAATTGTGTATGTCATAGTTAAAAATAGTAGTACAGATTATATAATGTAATTATGGGTAGCCTTCAAATGACCAAAATTCAACCAACCAAAACATACACAACTTTCAACTAACTAAAATACAACTAAACAAAAGTGCACAGACTTCAACTGAAAGAAATGTTGCGGGTTATCTTATTGTTGGATCCCAAAGTTTTGTTTTACTCTTAATGTTCAAAATGATGTTTAAGTAGACTATTTACAATTATAATAAAATACCTTATGATCTATGGTCGAATCAATCCGAGTAATATTGCTGCATTACATTTACTTTAATAAAGATACAGTTAAACCGTAGTATTTTGAGAAATGATATAAAGGTAGTAATAATAACTACTAAGTTTAGATATTAACAGAAGTATTACTTCCCATTTATTAACTTCAAGTTGTGCGATGAACGCCTGCGGAGCAGCAAACACGATAACCCACAATATTTCTTTAATTTGAAGTCTGACAACTTTCGTTAATTGAAGTCTGTGCACTTACGATTATTTGACTGTTGTATATTTTTATTAGTTCAAGATTGCGTACATTTTGGTTAGTTGAATTTTGGTCATTTGAAGTAGCCCCAGTAATTACGTTCAATTTAAATTAAAGGCGCGTTCTTAAACTGAAAGTTAAAGCTCTAAAAAATGGCCAAGCATCTAAAAATTGCTGCATTTATCTTTAAATGAGCATCTTTAAGTTGTAAGACAATTTATTCAATTCAATTTCTATCATATATTTTGAATAAATATTAATATTGTGACAGAATTACAAGAAAAAGAATGGCTAGTCCTTGATACCTACCATTTCTTCTAAAACTGCAGTTGGAATCAGACAGTGCAGTTTATGGTTTTTTTTGTGATAATTACTTCTGTGACAAGTTTTTCTCCTGAACTGTTTAGAATTAATTAGCCTTTATATTTTACATGTTGGGTTTTGATTGTCAATTTTTCATCGATAATATGGTTATTTAACAGAGATTGATTTTTAGAAGAGTAAACTGTCCTGTTGTATAGATGTAGAATAACATCTGGGCTAAGTGCAAGATGTTATAGTGTTATAATGCAAAATATTTGCTTTTATTGTTTTCATTTAGTGAAAACAAACTTAGGCTTGTCGCACACTGGATCCGTTCAGTTCAGTCCGCTCAGCACAGTTCAGTCAGCTCCGTTCAGGCAGTTTTCCCACACGTTGTGTCCGTTCGGTCCGCTCAGTTCAGTAATTAAGTTTGAGCTCCAACCTCCAGTGGACTACAAACACTGTCAATGTTCGCATGTAAATTCTTTGTGTCGGCTTTTCCGTTTGTGCGATTATGATTTCCAGCAGTAGTGACGAAGAAAATGTTGTAATGGCATTGACACTAGCTGTAGAAGAGGTTGACCAAGTATCAAGGAAAAAAAGAAAGATTTGGGTGCACAGTATTAATGCTGTACAGGATAGTGAGGGAGAATATCCTCCTTCATTGTAATATTATAGTAATCCTTGTGTGACAGGTCATACAACATTGAATATGCCTGTACTGCTGAAATTAGTCGTTCATCAAAACTCGTCTTAGAAATAAATAAATCAATAATTCAATAATCACAGCACTGCGAACATATCTGTAGTCGACCACCCGAGTTCAGTTGCTTAACACTACTGACTATCTGTACTTTGCACATGCACGGCGTCTCAGTCCTTCTGTCGCTTCTGCAAAATCGATCGCTGACCGAAAAGTTGCTGAGATGGACGGAGCAGACTGAACTGAACTGATGGAACGGATGCAGTGTGCTGTTTTACATTTGATTACATTGTTTCCGAATTTTGGGAGAAGCGACTGAGCTGAGCAGACTGAACTGAACGGATCCAGTGTGTGACAAGCCTTAAGTGATTTTTAGATGTGTGAGAAATTTATTGTGATATTTAAAATAAATTGTAGTAAATTTTTAACAAAGTGTTGTATTTATTGTGTTAATACATCGATTATAGTTTTAGATCATAGCTGACACCATAATAAATGTAATAAATCAAGTCCATATTTATAAATATAATATACATTTTAAAAACGTATACATGGTATATATTTTGTAAAAAAAGGTGGATTACTATTTTAATCATCAGAATAGGATGTTATGATTATTCATTGTTTTTATGTTGTTATTGATATTATGTAGATATGTAATGATTCTTTGCTAAGTATCACTCTAATACTGAGTCAAGTATATGAAGAACAATCTAAGTGAAATTCTTTCTTAAGGTCTTCATGTATGTCGTTCTATTTAATAAATTGTAAATGTTTTTATTATGTAGAAAGGAAAGTGCAATGGTTACAGTAGACATGACAGTGCTGTTGGAAGGGTCTATGTGAATAATAAAATATCTTTTAAATTTGTTTTTACATATTATTTTGTGTTTCTGATTTATAAGCTACTAATCATGTGAATTTAAATTTAGGTATTTTTGTTAAAATACACAAAATTTTCTTTAAACAAAATGTTTTAAATGTTATTGCAGTCTTCATCAGTGTCTAGGATTGTCGCTAGGTTGCGTTGGTAATCTGGGAGCGTTGTTGATTCTAAAGGTATGTTTTCGGTTATGTGATCAAATATTATATGACTTGTACTGTGTTTTTAAAATTTAGTATGTTTGTAATTTTGTTTTGATACGATATTATATTTATAACCTCTGTTTTGATGTGTATATATAAGAATAAATATGTATGAAAATATATATATATAAACATAAAATCCAAGGAAAACTAATAGAAGAACAGATTTGGGTTAAAGCTAAACATAATACCATATCAGAGTATTGAATGAAGTAATGAAGGAATAATATCTAGTTTATAAATGCAGTCATAGTGGCATTGGGGAATGAGTCTTTTACAATCGAGGTAAGTAGGTAACATTCAGTTTCTTTTAGCTGTTGAGATCGTGTGAAGCTCCTGATGATATAAAGAATTGAAATAGGTGAAAAGCTTAGAGCACATTGTTTTGTAAAATACACTTTGATGTATTTAAACAAGAATCTTATTGGTATATTTACAAGTCGACTTTCAAGAATTTATTAGTTACAGTGCTCTCATTTACGAGCTTTAGAAGACTTTAGGTAGGAGTGCGAGACGAGACAAGGAAATTTCTTTTTCTTTCATCAATATTTGAAGACTTCAGTCCTTAACCTATACTAAATGATTTACCATATCTTTTCATTGGTCACGATCCTTTGGTTTTCTTAAAAGATGTTTAGAATGATTCTGATATGGTCTACTGTGTAGATGAATATCTTCTAAAGTTGTTTGTTGTTATCATCTTGAATTTACTGATTAAACTATAATTAAATAGTACTTAACTAAGTGAGTACCTAAGGGCTTGCTAACGGGTTTCGAAACAGTCGTTCCTTTATGAAGCAAAGCCTCTACTTAACTGAGTCTCTACTTAGCTTCATAAAAGGAACGATTGTTTAAAAACGTGTCAGTAAGTAAGTCTTGTGTACTCACTTAGTTAAGTATTATTTAATTATAGAATATCTTCTGCTTCAGTGTCTTATGTTTCCTGTGACTAGATCTAAAGTCGTCTTTTTGCGGTGTGCAACATGTCCAAAGAATGCAGAGCTAGCGGGTCTCGGGAATGGAATCAACTCACGAGCTGTTTAGAACCATTTGTGTCCTGTAATACATCTCTAATGAGTTTATCATTTTCTGACAATATTATAATGGACGCAACAGTGACACAAGGAAAGATGTAGATTGTAAACATATAAACCAATTTCATTTTCACACTTTGGACATACACAGATCTTCCCAAATACTGGTAAGACTTGTTAAGGTGTCTTCCTGGCACCAACTCATTGGGAGTTCCCGAGTTACCCACAGCTCCAGTTCACTTTACAACAGATTACAATTTTTGGTTTGAGCTGTAGTATACTGCTTTGCATTTCTTTAAGGTTCATAATTCTTTCATTTCTTGTTGAGCCAAATGTATTGAGTCAAATGTATTGAGTCAATTTGAATGTGTCAGATTCTTTTCTGACCTCGAAAGAATAATAGGAACTGCGTAAAAGCGTTGAATTTCAGAAGTTTTTTAGTTGCCTCACTACTTTTGGTTTTGTTTTAACGCAAAAAACAAATATTAGGTGATTAGCATTGGAGGTTGCGTTGTTGTAGAAGGGATATAGAAATGACGAAGTGGAATGTATGCAGGGTAGCGTACCTGATGTATACTTGCTCTCTATAGGAATAAAGGTTTTACTATTTAAACTAATGGTAGAAAGTTGCTTGATGTAGTCATCTTGAATTGACTGATTAAACTAATTTTAAAAGCCTTTACTCTAATGTGCCAATAGAACAAACACTCTACATACTACAAAATGTGCTCACAGCGATCAACACTCCACATAAACTCAGACATGAAATAATCACACTCACCAAACTCATCACATCACAAAACTACTTCACATACCAACACAAATTCTACACACAGAAAGATGGCCTCCCTATGAGTTTCTCCATCTCAGGCATCCTAGAAGAAATATTCCTACACCATATCGAACAACAATACATTCTACAGAATAATAATCACACAGATAAAATAATTTATTACCATAGATATGTAGATGACATTTTAATATTATACAACGGCAACAAACGGCAAATCAAACAACTACACAATTACATTAATACCATACACCAAAACCTCACATTTACCCTTGAATTAGAAGAAAACAATAAAATAAACTTTCTAGACCTTACCAAACACAACACCAGGCGTAATTTCAAAATATACAGAAAACCACACAACACAAACACGCTGTATTTAATCATATGTTACACCGCCTAATCAATATACCAATGCTACAGAAAGACTACGACGAAGAACTTAATATCATAAAATTCCTCGCTCAACAAAACAGCTACCAACACACACTCATAGACAACATACTCAGGAAAATTAAACATAAACATCATCAAACGGCCACGCAGACAAATCACACAAAAAACAACAAATACATATCCCTCTCCTACCACAACAAAAGCACACACAAAATAGCCTCCACATTCAAAAAACTCCATTACCAAATATCCTACAAAACAACAAACACTGTAAGACAGCACATACAACCTTTTCAAAAAGAAACTGACAAATACAAACTCTCAGATATTTACAAACTAACATGTAACGATTGTCCCAGCTATTACATCGGCCAAACTGGCAGGTCATTCTATACACGCTTCGAAGAACACATTACGAAAAAAAAACAAACAAACCGTAAATCCAGCTACGCAAAACACCTAAAAAAAATCCAAAACACACACACACACACCAACATACACACTAATTAAAACAGAGTAAAAAACTAACATGAAAAATATGAAATCTACAAACACTACGCAACAGATAAAGAAAACGTATTAAATGATCACACACACTTTGAAGCCATCAGCCTTTTCTATTATATGACACACAACTCAAACAACCCACCCCGTTCCACAATCATAAATCCATTCCCGTTAGAGCCTTTACACCTAACCGATGCCGCCAGTAGAGGGTTAGCTTCGTAAAAGGAACAAATGTTTTGAAACGCGTCAGCAAGTAAGCAATTACGTATTCACTTAGTTAAGTATTTTTAAAATTAGTTTAACGGTAGAAGTATTAAGGGGCTGACAATATCTTGGTGCTAGGAGTAAAGGATGGGGTCAGAGGGTCAGTTTACTGAAGTAGGCTCAAAGTAGAGTAGGCCTTGAAGAATAGTATCTCGTTTGCTATCTTCATTAAGAGTATGTCCAAGCGAACTTGTTAGCATGTTGTATCTCATTTGGCTGGCTTATGCTGAGCGGCTTTCCTAAAGTAAAGTTGTTTTGAAGACTACAGTAGAACCTCGATAAGTCAGACCTGTTAACTCGGATCTCCGGATAACCCGGAATGGTTTTTGAAGTACAATGAAATATAAGAAATAACAAAAATTAAATAACGACAGTACATACATAAGAAGTCTAACTCAAGAATAAAAATGTCTAGGACCTACAGATGAAAAATAATGTTTTGCGCTTTTTATGCTGAATAGACTACAGGATCGCACACCACGAAAGCGGGTCATATAATTTAACAAAATTGACAGATTTGTTTGGCAATGAAGGGGAGTTTACCTTTGTGTACAATATGTAGGCTCATATATTGTACATAACACTCTTTGTTTGATAAATATAAAGGAATTTTTCTGTAAATACAATGTCTTCTTTTATTTTTTCTGGCTAACCCAGAGGGGTGACGGTCCCAGTTAGTCCAAATAATCGAGGTTCTACTGTAATACCATTAGTGAGTAAAATAAAATGAATTAAAAAATCATAGTATAATATAGTATTCACATAGACCTCAAAATCGGTCATTTCTGAATTTTTCAGTTAAAACTACTCCTATGATTGGTAGCTTGGTAACCATATAAATGGAATTTTAAATATTACGTAAAGTAAACAAAATGCAACTGTTATTTAGGAACTGGTAAAAGGGTTCGAACTCTTTTTAGATTTAAAGTACAGTTTTTATTTTAGTACTGGTAATTGTGGTAATCAAAATCGACTGATTTATATTTTCAATGAATTATAAAAGTAAAAAAAGTGATGCAATCTGTAGGTAAACGTGAGTGAAATGTTTTGTTGTAGTTATCTGCATAACAATACATACATCATGTAAATTGTCTTTCTATCACTGTGTTTAAATTTTTGGTGTTGTTTGATAGGAGAAATCATAATATAGTGTTCAACTTTGAAATGTTTCCCCTCTAAAAATAAATAATGATTAAGAATAAATTTAACATATTGTAATTGTGAAGTGTTTACATTTCAATATGTGTGTAATTCTAGCTTTTGGTGTCTTATTAAATTTGTTCTTAAACAATTTTGTTGCTGTACAATATTTCACATGTATATTCAAAATTTGTTTCAACAGTTATTTCGTAGTCACAGCATGTATCCTTTGAGACAGCGTGAACAGTTTATATTGAGAAATGTAAAGACGTCTCGGAAAGACTGCTGTGTCCTTTATCATTAAATATATTTGTTGTTGCATATAAGAATTCAGCTATTGACAACACTCAGATGGTTAACAATAACCTATTTTTGAAGTATTCAGTAAAATTATTTAATTATATGTTTTTCAAGAGCCACCAAAGTTGTTGTGAAGTTTTCTCTAGGGGCTGAATTTGTCATCGCCCATGATAATTCCCTTGAATGATTCTAAATTTTAGATTCCTCTACTACATTTCATTGCTTTGATACTACCCAGTTCGCTTGTCTTCTTGCTTCGTAGTAAGGTCGGAATTTTTAATTCGCTGAAGATTACATCTTGAGTAAAGACACTAGAGTAAAGATTCCCTGTTCATTCTGGCTCCAGATTCATGACCAGACCGATTACATATGTCTCTGGATTTTATACATGTTTTTAAAGGTTATATTCCAAGCAAAATGAGCTGTAGTAACTCCTCAGTTTCTATTTTGTCTTTTCTTATCCTACATCTATATTTATCACATTTCCTTTTTATTACTTTTATTGGTTTAAATTTATATGTGTTTATACTCTTTTGGGATTGTGTTCGCCAATCACACATCACAGTATTGGTTATTTCTAATAATCTAGTATATCACTTTTAAAATTTTTTGTCATTTTCATTACATGCAATTCAAATATGTGTTTGTAACCGTAGTGTATTAAGACTTTTCAGTAGAATATTTTTAACATTTTTATAGATGTATAGTGAGATTAAATGCACCTGGAGTAAGTGGCAATGTAATCTGAATTAGTTGCCTATAATTTGATAGTTTGAGTATTTTTTTTTAGCAATAGAAAAATGTGAATGCCCCTGGACACCAGGTGAGTTTCTCGCACACATTAGGACAGACCCAGACCTGCCATATTTCCGCTCCGTTGGTCATTTAGTGGTATCTCCTGACCAAACTCTACCTTTTGAAATTGTAATTTTAACTAAATACAATTAATAGTTAATAAATATTGATTCTACTTAAAATTACAAGAAAAATGTTACCAAACAACCCCTGATTTACTTTAATTTACAATCCCAATACAGTTACACATTTTTATTTCATGTTATCCTCTCATGAAGTGACAATAAATTGTACATTGTTTGGTATCAGTTTTCTTGTAATGATGTGCAGAATTAATTTGTGCTAAAATTTCTAAGGTATGTTATCAAATTTAAAAAATTAGAGTTTGATCAAGGAAGCACCACTAGGTAACTAATAAACAGAGTGCCGGAAGGCAGAGCGTCTCTGCTTTTGTGTGAGTGAGCCTACCTGGTGTTCAGAGGCACTCACATTTTGCTATTACTATAGATATGATCGATAATTTAAAATTCTAAAAAGGTTCTATTTTCACATTAATTATCCATTTCTTTGTTCATTTAACTTAAATCTTAGTTCTAGTTGCAGTGAAATTAAATAGCCTGCTGAAGTGTGCTTTTACATTTGTATAAAACTCTCATCCAAATTGAATGCTGTATGATAGTGTTACTGTCTACACTGGGTAAAAGCACATATTTGACAAGTGATGATGTTGTCTTACCTCAACAAGCTACAAGGTTGCCACAACATTCTTACAAAATTTGGTCACGTTATTGTATTGTCAGACCTTATAAACCTGCAAGTATTAATGTAATGAAATGTGTGTATTAGAAATACAAGTGTTGCATCACTATTATACCATTATTTATGAAATATACCTAATTTAATAAAATAAGCAATAGGCTAATTTATATTTTATAAATATTTACATTTTACTAGTATAAAGTATTTAATTTAAATTTATAAGACAAAATGACAAGAAAAATTGTATTTAATAAACATATTTAATTATGGTTGGTAAAATCTACTATTCTAATTATGTAATGTCTATTTTGCCATAGTTTGTTATACTTGTTATGCTGTTATTCTATCTATACTTGTTTTATTATTGTTGTTTTGTACAAAAATGTTGTTATTATACATTTAGTTTATAACTTGCCACTATTTAATTATATATATATATATATATATATATATATATATATATATATATATATATATATATATATATATACACCCACCCACACACACACACACACACACACACACACACACATATATATATATATATATATATATATATATATATATATATATATATATATATATATAGGAATTTTTTGGACTTGATAGGAGACTGACAGACTTACCTAAAGGCAATAGTCCAAAACTGCAATCTCTTGGAAATAAGCACATATAAAACACTTAATACACTTTTATTTGAAATATTTCGATCAACATGATCTTCTTCAGTCAAGAAAGAGAAAAAAAATATCTTTTTTTCTCTTTCTTGACTGAAGAAGATCATGTTGATCGAAATATTTCAAATAAAAGTGTATTAAGTGTTTTATATGTGTTTTATATGTGCTTATTTCCAAGAGATTGCAGTTTTGGACTATTGCCTTTAGGTAAGTCTGTCAGTCTCCTATCAAGTACAAAAAATTCCTAAATAAGCTTTAAGCTCTACTAGAACTAACCTAAATATATATATATATATATATATAAATATATAGGCTAGGTTTGTGACAAACATATATATATATATATATATATATATATATATTACACGAGAAAGGGCAATATATTAATTATGTATTTAGATGTGCGAGAACAGTTGTTTAGAATACATTTAGATAAACAACAATTCTGGTTTTTATGTTGAGAACAATTGTTCTTTCAAAACAGATCCGTATCAGTTGTATGCAATAGAAGAGTCAACAAAAGTCATTAATTAAACCATAATGTGAAAGATGTCCATTAGTAAATGTTAATCTTAATTGAATACAACCTACTTTTTATAGCATTTGCTTTACTTCCACAGAGATAGTTTTTCATTTTCTCGTGTTTCAACCTTTCTGTGATTCTTTTGCAGAAAGTGAACACACAAAATAAATTTAGCTGTAGCAAATTTAGTGTTAATCAGACGAGACATTTTATTCAATAGACATGGATGTTTTTAGCATCATACAAGTTTAAATAGCCAGAATACAAGTTAGTACATATACGCTTAAAAAGGACCTAGAATTAATCTGACTTTATATTTACTACAGCTATTTTTTTTTTTTTTACTTAACGCTATTATATCTTATATTTCTGCTAATTTCATTATAAATACTTTGAGTATGATATTTTTCCCCCAGTTGTAGAATTATTGACTTTTGTCGTAGAATTGTCAAACCCCTACTTTAACATAGAGTAAGTGTTATGTTTTGGTATATGGAAGTTATCCATAACTTGTCAACAGCTAAGGATGTGGCATATTGAATGTATTTTTTATATTTGTAACATTTTGATATTATTTGCGATCAGACTTTTTGTCAACTATAAGTTGTGAAATTGTTAACTTACACTTGGCGGAAACGTATAAGGAGGCTGAAGAAGTTTTAAGACGAAAACGTTTCCTCCAAGTGTAAGTTAACAATTTAACAAGTCTGGTTGCAAGTAATATCAAAGTGTAATAAGTAATTAAGAACCATCTTGTTATGAGCAGAAACAAGATTTTGATATTTTTTATACATAATTGAAATATTAGAACTATTAAAATTTTAAAAAATTAATGACAGTGTTTGATAGTAGCTTTTTTGATTTTTTTGACTGTTTCCAAGACACCCTGATCCATTCTTTGGTAGCAGTTACTCAGTGACGACTAAAACAAGACCTTTCCAACGAGCAGGCCATTTTTAAAATTTTTGACGGGTGTCGGACAGCAAGTCTCTATAAAAACATTTACAATAGTAACCATAATTTGAAAACAAAACATTCCTCATTGACTTTTTATGATTCTGTTTTTTGCATCCCACCTATGGCACTCTACGCACAGTAGTGATTATGAATTATATTTGTGAGCTTGTACCATCAGTGAGCATCAGTCTGTCTCCGTAAAATACACGCTGTTTTATATCAACTCTCCAGATGACTCTCCCTCTTTGCATATGTTTGCAAATGTTATTTCAAGTTGTTGGAAGTTATGTTTTGTTCACTTCTTTTTACAGAGTTATATATTTTGATGTTAAAATGATTCATCATCAAGTTACTGATGTATTACATGAGCTGTTAGACTATAAATCTCAGAGATTAAACGCTTGTCATTGTTTATAAATGAGAGCAATAGCTGCAATAAATTTTTAAAGATGACGGAGATATTTGAATGATGTAAATATTGTAGATAATGTAAATAACAATAATAATAATTTTAAAAATTAATAGTTTTAAAATAAGTGAGCTAAATTTAGACAATGACAGGCTTAATAAAAATTTCTCAAGATATTGTAGCTATAGCAATAGCGTAACCAACTAAACCAAATAATGTCCACCAATAAACATTATTTATAGCAGACATATTACACCCAACTCCATGTTTTAAATGAATACTCCCAACATTCAATATCAGTGCCTGAAGTGAAAGTTGAGGGTTAGACAGTTCACAGTTAAGTATAAAAGTTTAAATTTCAGTTGAAAAAGCTGAAATAATTAAAGATGCTTATTGTAACTCTCTTGATTTCACTGATTAAACTGTAAGATTATTGTGTAACTAAGTGACTACTTTTAAACATACTTGTTAACACAATACGAAAGAACGAATTGTTCCATTTACGAGTTGACCCTTCTGATGCCGGCAATCACTGATCCTCTACTGCAACCTTGAGCAATCACCAGCAGTAGAGGGTCAGCTTCGTAAATGAAACGATTGTTTCAATACATGTGTGCAAGTAAGTTCAAAAGCATTCACTTAGTTGCGCAGTAATTACTTATAGTACGACAAGAATAATTCATATTTGTTGATTCCATCTTCACGTGAGCTACTAGTTTTCACTAAACACTTGTGTATTTATATTTTTTGCTTGCCTATAGTAGCACGCACTTATATTTGTTGAGGGACACATCTCTTGAAATGGCCATCCTCAACAAATATAAGTAAGTGCTACTATAGGCAAGCTATAAATATAAATACACAAGTGTTTAGTGAAGAATTATTGTTAAAATTTGTTTATAAATAGGCTAAATATTGTATCTTGGCTTGATGGGTATTAATTAAGTAAATTTAAGGCATAGATCTCCCTTGATATAGGTGTGACAACACAGTTGAATTTGTTACTATCTGTTTGTACATAATTTTGTTTTCTCTGTTCCTAGCAATATTGTTCCAGCCAAAACTTATGCAAAACTTGCTTTGAAATTGAAAAGTACATAGAGGTTGTAATAACAAATTTGTATATTATAGAAAAATTATGTATTTTACAGTTAAAATATTATAAATGGAATATCGACCCTTGTGCAAATATTTATGTGGTCTTTAAAATAAAATTAAATAATAAAAAGTAACAAGAATCTAAAGTCGTAAATTCAAAACAATATAATGGTATTTGTTAGATATCTTGTGTTATTGATACTGGGTTGTATATATTTGGTTGTCATTTTCCAATAAGTAAAAACTGAACTCTATACACTTCCTATGGTTTACTCTGTAAGATATTGTGATGTACCTTTAAGATCTTTACCCACATGCTAGGACTGTGCCCGTACCGACACATGCAAAAAAATATTCTTTGCATCATTTGTATTGGACAACACCCATTAGACAGTTGCATCACCGTCCAACACCGTAGCATGCCATACCCAGCCAGTTCAACATTTGTTGGCCAGCATATTTGTTGGTGATTGACCGCTCCATGCATGGCAGGTGACGTCCTCAAACCTTGTTACAACAGCGTATGTTCTGCGTTGCTTTTCCGACTAAACTTAGTTGCTCTTTGCTTGCATTTGAAAAAAACACGTGTGCTGGTTAGGAAGAAAAAATTTTTCAATAAATCATTAAACTGGAATGACATCATATGAAAATACAGGTAAAACCTTTCTTCATCATCAACTAGGTGCCTATATAACGTCCAATATTCTCCCTCAGCTTACCTTTTTCTTAGACAATTGTGAATCCAATACCGTCTCTGAGTCTTGTTTTCATTTTCCGCTTTCTTGTTCAAAATAATGGCAAACATCGCCAATTCTGTTGATGACAATTACCTAATCACCAAATTTTATGTTTTCTCATAAAACAACTAACACAAGTTAGTTCACAATTCACAACACAGCAAAATAAAATATAAATATTAATTCAATTTCTAAAAATAAATAACATTAAAACAGTAGACACTGTAGTCTCATGATGCAAGATGTATACAGCAACGATACAGGACTCAACGGCTACCGAACAGGTTTCAAACGCGTTGTATATGGGTATAGTATGCTGTTGATTCGTTACAGTGGGCATAGTAGTGACCGAATCGTTTCATCTCTTGCCTGACATGGTTCTATGACGGTTACGGCATGATTTGTTGTAGTGGGTAAAGACCTTTATAGTGATGTAATTATTGACAGTGTTATAACATCCATACAACAGATATGACTCATTCGTGGTTCATGTTCACGTTAAGTGTGAGACAGAACATGGTTTTATAGAATATTTAGACTAACATTAGCAAATTACCTCCATTTTGACTAGACCAATTAAGCAGTCTCCTAGTCCGTGTGTATAGCTAGGTTGACATCAGCGAAGAGTTGACGAGAATCATGACTAACTTGGAGTCTATTTTCTAAGCCCCCATGTTGAAATATGTCGTAAAGTAAAGCAGTAGATTGTTAAGTATTTAAATGTGGAAGAAATTTACAATAAATGGACAAAAACCATAATCAGATAAAAAATGAATCTCATTTTTATGGAAAGTCAATGAGTAATAAACTTTCCTTCTAATATTTATGTTCTCGCACATCCTAATAAGTAGAGTTTATTGATGTATATTGTAGTGAACTCAATTATTAAATTCAATGACTGCTCAATTTATTTAAAGTTAGATTTATGAATAAATAATTCCTCCATTGTAATGGCCATTGTGTTAACTATACATAACACACTGTTAATGTTGTTTTATTTTATGGCTCCAGATTATTTTATTGGGAATTTGTGTAGGAATGGTAACCACAAACTGAGAACCATTGGCCACTGTTGTATGTACAGAAACTTCTTTAAACATAAAATGGTTTTTTTGTTTGCTTTTGTATAATTTTTTTAGGAACAAATTTTTGATTCAATAATTTATTGTACGTAGATTTAAAAGCATGTATCTTTATACTTGTAACTGAATTGTCAATATATGAACTTGGAAGCAAATTGTTGAAATACGTCTCTACAAAATTTTTTTCGTAACCTAATCTTTTTCAGCGAGTAGTAAAATAAGTAGATAGAACTATAATGGCTTTAGAGGTGAGGCTTAGAACTTGAATGGACAGCAGATTTTTGTAAATAATTTAAAGGCTCAATATCCAGAGTGGCCTGAGGTCAAATAGTTTTCAGTTTTTTAAAGATAATTTAGTTCTTTTATGAATCGGCATTTTAAGGGGTTATATGTGTTAAAAATACTCCATATTCATTAGTTTTCTAAAACACCAAAATAAATCTTTCATTCACAACTGAAAGAGGGAAGCTATAATATAACAGTAGAAACAATACACTAGTCTTTAAATAAATATTTAAACACAAATAAAAAGGTATTAACTTTGTTCAACATACTTCATTCAATATTCCTTAACGTCTGTAACATTTTTTTATATTACCGCCGACTCTGTAATGTTTTTTTATATTACCACCGAGGTCGGCAACGGCCTTATATATTTACGCCAAATACCTCCAAGAGCAAACATTCTAACTGTCGCCACGAGAGACCAGCACTTATCAACGACTGAACTAAACAGCTGTTTTATACGAAGCGTGTACTGTTGGGTCTTTTATTAAAAATCTTTATAAGCTAACAGAGGAGTCCTATTGAGAGAGTAATCGAGAAGCTGTCATTTTAGTAGAGATCCCCGAGGACACGTCTTCCTGGTGACCAAAGGAGAACGTCCCGCAGCGTGCTATCTTCCCAAGGAAACCAGTGAGGTAACTTATAGTCCTAATGACGACTCCCAACAGGTAATGGACTAATTAAAAATTTCTTTTACTCGTATAAAATTAATTTGAACGCTCCAACACTGTCCATGGCCCATGGAGGATTATTTGTGTCAGTTCTAAATGCTATTTCAAAATTAATATTAATGATTTCTCGTTTTATTAAATCCTCCGACGGATTTGATTTCACGTCTAAGAAATTCTCTTTTCTTAATTCAAAGTTGTATGTAATTTTACAATATATCTTTAAAATTGAAACTGTGGCAAAAAAGTCAATAAACATTTTATTTTCCTAAAATCAGAGTATTAAGTATAAACGTCACATCGCAACAGTTTCTATAATTGCGATAAATCACAGCCTGTGCAAGCCCAAAGGATAAAACATAGTCTGTGCAAACCCAAAGGATAAAACATATTTTCATCTTGATATCATTAAAGTCTGCACATAAAGCTAGACCACATTTATTTGTGATCATCGAATATATTAGTCTGATTCCATCTTCCAGCCAAAATATCCTAGGTAATTTGTTTTGTAACCACCAAGCATTACAAAAATAACACTTCTTGATTAGAATTTATCTTGGTGAATAGGTTTTGAAACTGTCAGTGTTAGAGTCCTGGGATACAGAGAAGCTTTAGCTTTTTTCAGAGCATAGATCACTTTTAAAGAAAAAATGTTTAGTACACTTTTTCTAGGCTAAAACAATGAATCCGTTATTGCTAGACAAACGTCGTTAAAGGTAACTTCTGCCAGTACATGAAATCTAGGTTGTATATATATGTAGTATCTAAATAAAAATTAAAACAAATAATTTTCTATTTTTAATTCTTTTTCTTGAATAGAAGCTTATGTTGGTGATAGTTGGCATTATCTCCTGTAAAAGTGTCCAACTGGGCAGCTTGGGGATAAATAGGGGTTGAGATATTTTTTGAAAAAATTGATGTTTAAAAAACGATTTATAAAAGTCACTGATCTGGCAGAAGGTTTTATTCTAAGCTGTATCATCAAAAATTTGCTTCACCCCTCTCCCCAATAATTGTAACAGTTAACCTTATACGTGAAGTAAATATTTCAATTTAGTCAAACCAACACTTGTCAACGAAGAACTAAAGGCTTGCAGATATTTTAATGACTAATACAATTGTATGAAAAAAGAGGGTAAACTGTAGAAATAAAGAACGCTTGTAAGTATGAAAAACACTTATTTAGAAAATTATTGAACATTGTTTAGTAAAATATATTTAAACAATTTTTGTACGAGCTTCTAACGATTGTCACATTCAGTATAGGGTCATGAATGTGCAGAATTCAGTTAATACAAACATATCTTGAATATTGGTGTCACTTATGGCTCTCACATATTAATATGGCATAATAGTTAAAAGTTTTCTTAAACTAGGGTTTTAATAGTAAATTTTCAAACCCCCCCCCCCCTATTGATTAAATACCCATTATGGCTCTCCAATGAGTATAATGAATTTACATTTTATGCTGGGCAGTGTAGGTTATTCCTGCGTTCATCAAACTTTATTAATAATGAATAAAATAAAGTACAATTTTGGTACTCATAACTATTAGTCTTTTGTTATTTGCCATATTGTTAATTTATCTGGATGTCTTGTTGCAGAGAATTGGTTTTAGAAAACAACTGTTTTGGGAATGGACAGTTTATTTCAATGTGTGATTGTGCATATATCTTTACAAGATTTTTGTTTGAAAATAGTTCAGACTTTAATGAAATCTTCTCAGTTATAGTTTAAGCCAAGCTTAACACAAACGTCACTATAATAGTTGGCTCATTTTTGTGTTCTGTTATCAAATCAGATGCATTTCAATTGTGCATTGAACTTAATTATATTGCATGGTGTTTGATTTCATAATATCTACATTATTTTGTAATTAGATTGTGTTAAAACCTCTATTAACTAAATTCTCCAAATGAACTATTCAATTAATTCTATTAAGCAGTCCTTGTAACCGTCACATTGTAATTTTTTAAATAAATTTTATTTACAAATTCTAACAACCTCTTTATTGTTATATAAATAATATAACCTCTTTATATGGTTGTAATAATAATAAGAAATTATGTCACATCCTCTTTTTGATAACCTCTTAAACTGACTTTGTGAAACCATTTACCATATGATCCAAAATAAACAGCACTGAAACTGAATCAGCTGTAGTTTCAATGATGCAAAACCATTAAGAATGGTAGGATGGTTACCTAAAATTGAACGGAGGTAATATAGAACATATTTATACTCGGGTCTAACCAATTTAGCTTCTTCTTTACCTGTATGTATTTGTAAAACTATGAAAATAAAATCTTACTAGTGCTTCAGTACTCTTTATTTATATTTTTTGATTCCATCTTCATGTGAGCTACTAGTTTTCACTAAAACCTTTGTAAATATTTTACAACTTGCCTATAGTAGCATTTATTTATATTTGTTGATTCCATCTTCACATGAGCTACTCGTTTTCAACTAAAACTCTTGTAAGTATTTTACAACTTGCCTATAGCAGCATTTACTTATATTTGTTGATTTCATCTTCACATGAGCTACTAGTTTTCACTAAAACCTTTGTAAATATTTTACAACTTGTCTATAGTAGCATTTACTTATATTTGTTGATTTCATCTTCACATGAGCTACTAGTTTTCACTAAAACGCTTGTGAGTATTTTACAACTTGCCTATAGTAGCATTTACTTATATTTGTTGATTCCATCTTCATGTGAGCTACTAGTTTTCACTAAAACCTTGTAAATATTTTACAACTTGTCTATGGTAGCATTTACTTATATTTGTTGATTCCATCTTCACATGAGCTACTAGTTTTCACTAAAACTCTTGTAAGTATTTTTCAACTTGTATATAGTAGCATTTACATACATTTGTTGATTCCATCTTCATGTGAGCTACTAGTTTTCACTAAAACCTTTGTAAATATTTTACAACTTGTCTATAGTAGCATTTATTTATATTTGTTGATTCCATCTTCATATGAGCTACTAGTCTTCACTAAAACCTTTGTAAATATTTTACAACTTGTCTATAGTAGCATTTACATATATTTGTTGATTACATCTTCACATGAGCTGTTAGTTTTCACTAAAACCCTAGTAAGTATTTTACAACTTGCCTATAATAGCATTTACTTATATTTGTTGATTCCATCTTCACATGAGTTACTAGTTTTCACTAATACCTTTGTAAATATTTTACAACTTGCCTATAGTAGCATTTATTTATATTTGTTGATTCCATCTTCACATGAGTTACTAGTTTTCACTAAATTCCTTGTGAGTATTTGACAACTTGCCTATAGTAGCATTTACTTATATTTGTTGATTTCATCTTTATGTGAGCTACTAGTTTTCACTAAAACCTTGTACATATTTTACAACTTGTCTATGGTAGCATTTATTTATATTTGTTGATTCCATCTTCACATGAGCTACTAGGTTTCACTAAAACCTTTGTAAATATTTTACAACTTGCCTATAGTAGCATTTACTTATATTTGTTGATTCCATCTTCACATGAGCTACTAGTTTTCACTAAAACTCTTCTAAGTATTTTTCAACTTGTATATAGTAGCATTTACTTACATTTGTTGATTCTATCTTCACGTGAGCTACTAGTTTTCACTAAAACCTTTGTAAATATTTTACAACTTGCCTATAAAAGCATTTACTTATATTTGTTGATTCCATCTTCACATAAGCTACTAGGTTTCACTAAAACCTTTGTAAATATTTTACAACTTGCCTATAGTAGCATTTACTTATATTTGTTGATTCCATCTTTATGTGAGCTACTAGTTTTCACTAAAACCTTGTACATATTTTACAACTTGTCTATGGTAGCATTTATTTATATTTGTTGATTCCATCTTCACATGAGCTACTAGGTTTCACTAAAACCTTTGTAAATATTTTACAACTTGCCTATAGTAGCATTTACTTATATTTGTTGATTCCATCTTCACATGAGCTACTAGTTTTCACTAAAACTCTTCTAAGTATTTTTCAACTTGTATATAGTAGCATTTACTTACATTTGTTGATTCTATCTTCACGTGAGCTACTAGTTTTCACTAAAACCTTTGTAAATATTTTACAACTTGCCTATAGTAGCATTTACTTATATTTGTTGATTCCATCTTCACATAAGCTACTAGGTTTCACTAAAACCTTTGTAAATATTTTACAACTTGCCTATAGTAGCATTTACTTATATTTGTTGATTCCATCTTCACATGAGCTACTAGGTTTCACTAAAACTTTTGTAAATATTTTACAACTTGCCTATAGTAGCATTTACTTATATTTGTTGATTCCATCTTCACATGAGCTACTAGGTTTCACTAAAACCTTTGTAAATATTTTACAACTTGCCTATAGTAGCATTTACTTATATTTGTTGATTCCATCTTCACATAAGCTACTAGGTTTCACTAAAACTTTTGTAAATATTTTACAACTTGCCTATAGTAGCATTTACTTATATTTGTTGATTCCATCTTCACATGAGCTACTAGTTTTCACTAAATTCCTTGTGAGTATTTGACAACTTGCCTATAGTAGCATTTACTTATATTTGTTGATTCCATCTTCATGTGAGCTACTAGTTTTCACTAAAACCTTGTACATATTTTACAACTTGTCTATGGTAGCATTTATTTATATTTGTTGATTCCATCTTCACATGAGCTACTAGGTTTCACTAAAACCTTTGTAAATATTTTACAACTTGCCTATAGTAGCATTTACTTATATTTGTTGATTCCATCTTCACATGAGCTACTAGTTTTCACTAAAACTCTTCTAAGTATTTTTCAACTTATATATAGTAGCATTTACTTACATTTGTTGATTCTATCTTCACGTGAGCTACTAGTTTTCACTAAAACCTTTGTAAATATTTTACAACTAGCCTATAGTAGCATTTACTTATATTTGTTAATTCTATCTTCACATGAGCTACTAGTTTTCACTAAAACCCTTGTAAATATTTTACAACTTGCCTATAGTAGCATTTGTTGATTCCATCTTCACATGAGCTACTAGTTTTCACTAAAACCTTTCTAAATATTTTACAACTTGTCTATAGTAGCACTTACTTATATTTGTTGACTCCATCTTCACATGAGCTACTAGTTTTCACTAAAACCCTTGTGATTATTTTACAACTTGCCTATAGTAGCATTTACTTATATTTGTTGATTCCATCTTTATGTGAGCTACTAGTTTTCACTAAAACCTTGTACATATTTTACAACTTGTCTATGGTCGCATTTATTTATATTTGTTGATTCCACCTTCACGTGAGCTACTAGGTTTCACTAAAACCTTTGTAAATATTTTACAACTTGCCTATAGTAGCATTTACTTATATTTGTTGATTCCATCTTCACATGAGCTACTAGTTTTCACTAAAATCCTTGTAAGTACTTTACAACTTGCCTATAGTAGCATTTACTTATATTTGTTGATTCCATCTTCACGTGAGCTACTAACTTTCACTAAAACCCTTTTGAGTATTTTACAACTTCCCTATAGTAGCATTTACTTATATTTGTTGATTCCATCTTCACATGAGCTACTATTTTTCACTATAACCCTTGTAAATATTCTACAACTTGCCTATAGTAGCATTTACTTATATTTGTTAACGACTGGCGTTTCAGGAGATGTGGATTCTAAACTCAGACCGTAACTTGGAGTTACGCTCTGAGTTGACATTGGGACACATCTTCCGAAACGCCTGTCCTCAACAAATAAACGTGCTACTATAGGCAAGTTGTAAAATATTTACAAGGGTTTTAGTACTGTTTATTTTGGCGTATATAGTAATTAATTTGCTAGCGATCCAAACTGAATGGGAACAGTGTATATAACTGAATGAGAATAGTGTATAAAACTGAATGAGAACAGTGTATAAAACTGAATGAGAACGGTGTATAAAATATCCTTTTAGTTGAAGTAAAAACCTTTTCACAAAACATCAACTTTATATAAATATAACAAAGTATTAATCATATAAAAAGTAAAAATTTTGCATTTACTTATCACTTAATAAGTATATTAAAGAAAGTTTTTTCAAAAAACCCACTCGTAAACAAATTTGTGTAATTCATTAGCAGTAAATATTTAAACAGCAAATTAAAAAAAATATTTTACTTCTATTATATACTTGTAAAGTAATAAGATAGGGATGTACTGTTTGAGGAATGTGGTAGCTGTAAATAACTATAATAATAAATTTTAGCCTGGTGTTGAAATAATTAATTATATCTAATTGTGTTAAAATAAACTTATAAAATTGTTTTATAGTGTTTTTGAGTAAAATAGTCAAAGCTTTATATTGAACACATAGATATGAATCAGCAAGTACATAAACTATATAGGTTATTAAACCCAAATCAATAAAGCAATCGAAACCGCTCCAACCAGTAGCACAGAGAACTGTATTGTATGTTTGTTACTTTTTTTGATACGATACTTTTAATTAGACACTATGAATTGAGTTCTTGGTGATTATAGTGCCTTGTAATGGGAGTTTAACAGGAGGAAGTGTGACGTAAATTACATTGAGGGATTATAGGCTGAATAATTTATGGGCATTATGAAATGAAAAAAACCTCTATAACTAATGGGCAGTAGGTACAAAAAGTGGGAAATAATTTACTCTTCATGACATCACAAACTTGGTCCTGTTACTAAATTGCACTTTTGATATATTTGTATTCTTTTTATGTTGGCGTAGATGAGTCAAAACAAATTTAATAACTTACAATATTTATAAAAAATTGCCTCATTGGTAATAAAGAACTGGTTTTGGCATTTTTAATTCAAAATAAAACTTTTATATTCAAACCAATCTATGTATGTCGAATGCAAACATTTCATAATTTGGTCAAAACTCCTGTATTTGATGCGTTTCTGATGCAACTCTATCTTGAGACCAACATTGCTAGGTTTTGTAATTCACTGGAGATCTCGCTAGTAGTCCTCCGCTGTTATTTGTTTTTACATTCAATCTATAATTGTAAAACAATACACAAATATATTATATATACTTAACAGTCGTTATTTCAAAGCTTATTTTTTTCACCAAAACATTTGTAAATATTTTACAACTTGCCTATAGTAGCACTTACTTATATTTGTTGAGGATGGCCGTTTCGGGAGATGTGTCTCATTGTCAACTCTGATTGTAACTGATCTCAAAGTTTTCTCCTTGAGAAACAAAGAACTCAATAACCCAAATACATATACACAACACAACAAACCTATAAAATACTTATCAATACCATACAGATCATCCAAAACTCACAATATAACCAACACACTATGAAAATACAACTACAAAATAGCCTACTCCACATACAACACCTCAATAAACAATTTAAACCCAACAACAAAATCAATAACATTTACAACGCCGCTGGAGTTTACAAACTTGCAGTTTGTGCCCCAGTTTTTACATAAGCTAGACAGGGAGGTCATTTTACACATGCTACCAAGAACATACAATCGCACTAGCAAACAAAAACACCCAATCAAACTTCGCTGAACATCTTATATCCACAAAACATGACCACATAAACATAACATTCAACCTACAAATCCTTCATAAACAACACAAAAATAACTAAAATTACACAACCGAACAATACGAAATATTCAAACATAGCAAACTACACCCTACACACATACTCAATACACAATTACATTATAACTCATACACACTTTTCGACATCATAACTTCTAATACTCACCAAATACACCCATACCACCAAAATATTCCACCCTCACCCTAACCTACGAATACCTTGAAATCAGTTACGGTCTGAGTTGACAATGGGACACATCTACCGAAACAGACATTCTCAACAAATATAAGTAAGTGCTACTATACGTAAGTTGTAAAATATTTTCAAGTGTTTTAGTGAAAACTAGTATCTCACGTGAAGATGGAATCAACCTATATCATTTTTTTAATATTCATTTTGATGTTATAAATGTGAGTACTGACTACATACCCGATCTTTGTTCACACCTAATATCTATAAATTTATCTGACATGACAATGTGTAATACTCTGTCAATATATAGCGGAAGTTAAGGATTAAGGGTAGTATACATGCTATTTCTTTGTACTGATGATATTTTCAAAACATTGACAGAAGGAGTTGTTTGATGTGGATTCATTCTTAGTGCTAAAAGTTCTTATAGTTTACTATCTTTCTATAAAAAAAGGTTTTACCTGCACAAATTTAGGCAAACTCATAATTCATGCAGGTAACACGGAGTTTAGAAAAATTTCCAACACCTAAGTCAAAATATTATTTTAAAAACAACATTCATTGATGGCATTTCTGTTAACATTTTAGCCAATTACAGTTTTTTTACAGACTCATATTCTTAAGATTAAATTTACTACAGTAAAAAAAAACTATCATGATGATTTGAATCTAAATAGTTATTAGAAGTTGTACTACACCATTACTGCTCCTGAAGTACAGATTCCAGGATTTTCTAAAAAAAATTAGAGTATTTTAGTTAAGAAAGCTCTAAGTTGTAGCCTATGCAGTTTGATTGTCCATTAAATATTTAATTCTCTCCAGACAAGCTTCATTTGATAGAGTTGTCCAAAGCTCTTGGTGTAAGTCCTGAAGACATAGTGTTTCATTGTGAACCAGGTGAGCAGGGACGAGGAATTTTGGAGGTTAACCTCCACGAGGGTCATGAAGTTTATTTTAAACCTCCCATCAAATAAACAAGTAATATAAACAAAATTTTTTAAAGTAAAATCCTACTGAGGCCAAGAAAGAAAAATTTTATCATTGTTGGATTATTTCTAGTTTGTTTATTTTATTTGTTTCATTCATTTTTAACCGTACAGCACTATTTATGATAGTTTATGGTAACCATGGCAACAGTTTAAGGTTGTACAGTGGAGGTTTCATGACAACCACATGGGAAAAAAATTCATATACATCTTTGAGAAATTAATTTCTTCGTATTAGAAAGTTGGCGCAGTGACAGGCTTTGAATATGAAGATTCATAGTTCAAATTAGTCCCACAAATTTATAAAATTCAAATATTTAATAAATATTTGAAAAAAACTTTATTAACATCAATTGTCATCCAATATAGGTTAAAATAAATGTATTTGAATTTGATTGGATGAATACAAACGTATTTTATTACCAATTGAAAATTTGTACAAGATATATATCAGGAGAGTGTGAGCTAATAAAAGGAATTTATTAAAAATTATTTTATATAGGCAAGTTTTGTAACAAATGGAATAATTCCAAACATAATGTCAATATTGTTTTTCTATAAAAAGGGGCCACACTAACCAGAGAGTTGCTAATATGCTTACACAATGTCTGTAACAGGTTTTAATGCGCCACACTTCATTTGTGTGATATCCTCGTATATGAGGCATAAAATTTACAAACAGCACCTAATTATAACACCTACATCATAAGTTAAGTCATAACTCATAAGTTTCTAACAAACTTTCCAAAACATCAGGTCAAAGACTTTCAAGGTTGTGAATATCACGAGCAAGAAGATAGCAGCAACTTCTCTGGCCAGGCTTGTTTCAAGTAAACTGCCATGACCATAAGAGGCTTAATTTAGCCCTTCTTTTAGTCACCACTATCTTAATGTCTATTCCTTAATTTTATTTTTACTCCATTTAACCTGTTTTATATAATTATGTGAAGTAGTTTTAATTTGATGTGGTTTAAATAGACTTCTATACATCCTCAATACATCCTCAATAGAGGGTCTACTTTTGCCAGCGTTATGTGAGGTCTTATATGCCAAAACTGGAAGATGTCTATAAAAATGCCCTCTTTATTTCAATCGCTTTCATATTTCACATATGCGTAACTTTTATTGTTAACGCATCACTGTGGAGGTATTTAGTTTGCACATACAAACTCAAGGAAATGACGTTTAAGGCTACATAATGGTGATGTTTTGCAGCGATAAAAGTGCCACCAGGATAAAGAGGAAAATGTGCTGAAAAACCCAATTTATTTGTACCAACTATCTCAATATGAAATCTTATACCATATATCAAGAGACTTGTACAAACGTCCAATATTATCTACATCTTTTGCGCTCTTGTATTATTTTAACTTTATATAAAGAGATTGAATATGATCAAAAAGTTAATCTTAAGAAATAACAAGATGTTAATGCCATCTGCATATTGCCATTATAGGTAAACAATACAGCAGTGGCGGGAAAATTATGCAGAATTATTGCAATGATTTCTAGCTGTTTGTAGAATGCTATATGAGTTATTTAACATTTTGTTCATCGTAGTAGGACAAGCATATAGAGATTTCATTCACTACTATGCAGACTAAAAACATATTTCACTAGCTCTTTTCTTAGTCATTTGTATTACAGAAAAGCGAATAATGGAAATAATGAAAAAAATCAATATTAAATGTTTTTAATATTACCTGCCTGGAAAAACTCAAAATTGTTAAAAGTTGTACAACAATCAGGCAAAAAAAAAAAAAAATTGTTAGCTAACATTGCATAATCATGCATTAGTTTTTCTGTGTTGAACATGCTCAGTAAAGCATGTTTAGTTTTTTGTGTTAAAATGGCTATAGAACTCCATTCAGTAAGATATGTTTAGTTTTATGGGGTACAGAACTCCATTCAGTAAGATATGTTAAGTTTTTTGTGTTAAAAGGGCTACAAAACTCCATTCAGTAAGACATGTTTAGTCTTTTGTGTTAAAAGGGGTACAGAACTCCATTCAGTAAGATATGTTTAGTTTTTTGTGTTAAAAGGGCTACAAAACTCCATTCAGTAAGACATGTTGAGTTTTTTGTGTTAAAATAACTATAGAACACCATTCAGTAAGCTATGTTTAGTCTTTTGTGTTGCAAGGGGTACAGAACTCCATTCAGTAAAATATGTTTAGGTTTTTGTGTTAAAAGGGCTACAAAAAACAATTCAGTAAGATATGTTTAGTCTTTTGTGTTAAAAGGGGTACAGAACTCCATTCAGTAAGATATGTTTAGGTTTTTGTGTTAAAATGGCTATAGAACTCCATTAAGTAAGATATGTTTAGTCTTTTGTGTTAAAAGGGGTACAGAACTCCATTCAGTAAGATATGTTTAGTTTTTTGTGTTAAAAGGGCTACAAAACTCCATTCAGTAAGACATGTTGAGTTTTTTGTGTTAAAATAACTATAGAACACCATTCAGTAAGCTATGTTTAGTCTTTTGTGTTGCAAGGGGTACAGAACTCCATTCAGTAAGATATGTTTAGGTTTTTGTGTTAAAAGGGCTACAAAACTCCATTCAGTAAGATATGTTTAGTCTTTTGTGTTAAAAGGGGTACAGAACTCCATTCAGTAAGATATGTTTAGTTTTTTGTGTTAAAAGGGCTACAGAACTCCATTCAGTAAGATATGTTTAGGTTTTTGTGTTAAAAGGCATACAAAACTCCAATCAGTAAGATATGTTTAGTTTTTTTGTGTTAAATGGGCTACAAAACTCCATTCAGTAAGACATGTTTAGTTTTTTTACGTTATAATAGCTATAGAATTTCATTACGTAAGATATGTTTTGGTTTTTTTGTTAAAAGGGCTACAAAACTCCATTCAGTAAGAAATGTTTAGTCTTTTGTGTTAAAAGGGCTACAGAAGTCCATTCAGTAAGACATGTTTATTTTTTTGTGTTAAAATTGCTACAGAACTCCATTAAGTAAGACATGTTTAGTTTTTTGTGTTAAAAGGTCTAAAAAAAACTCCATTCAGTAAGATATGTTTAGTTTTTTTTTGTGTTAAAAGGGCTACAAAACTCCATTCAGTAAGACATGTTTAGTTTTTTGTGTTAAAAGGGGTACAGAACTCCATTCAGTAAGATATGTTTAGTTTTTTTTTGTTAAAAGGCCTACAAAACTCCATTCAGTAAGACATGTTTTGTTTTTTGTGTTAATAGCGCTACAGAACTCCATTCAGTAAGACATTTTTAGTTTCTTGTGTTAAAAGGGCTACAGAACTCCATTCAGTAAGATATGTTAATTTTTTTGTGTTAAAATGGCTATAGAACTCCATTCAGTAAGACACGTTGAGTTTTTTGTGTTAAAATGGCTATAGAACTCCATTCAGTAAGATATGTTTAGTCTTTTGTGTTAAAAGGAGTACAGAACCCCATTCAGTGATATATATGTTTAGTTTTTTGTGTTAAAAGGCCTACAAAACTCTATTCAGTAAAATATGTTTATTTTTTTATGTTAAAAGGGCTACAGAACTCCATTCAGTAAGACATGTTTAGTTTTTTGGTGTAAAATGGCTATATAACTCCATTCAATAAGATATGTTTAATCATTTGTGTTAGAAGGCATACAGAACTCCATTACGTAAGATATGTTTAGTTTTTTGTGTTAAAATGGCTATAGAACTTTATTTGCTAAGATATGTTTAGTCTTTTGTATTAAAAAAGGTACAGAACTCCTTTTAGTAAGATATGTTTAGTTTGTTGTGTTAAAAGGGCTACATAACTCCATTCAGTAAGACATGTTTAGTTTTTTGTGTTAAAAAGGGTATAGAATTCCATTCAGTAAGATAAGCTTAGTCTTTTGTGTTACAAGTGTTACAGAACTTCATTTAGTAAGATATGTTTAGTTTTTTGTGTTAAAAAGGCTACAGAACTCCATTCAGTAAGATATGTTTAGGTTTTTGTGTTAAAAGGGCTACAGAACTCCATTCAGTAAGATATGTTTAGGTTTTTGTGTTAAAAAGGCTACAAAACTCCATTCAGTCAGATATGTTTAGTTTTTTGTGTTAAAAGGGCTACAAAACTCCATTCAGTAAGGCATGTTTAGTTTTTTGTGTTAAAAGGGCTACAAAACTCCATTCAGTAAGACATGTTTAGTTTTTTGTGTTAAAAAGGCTATAGAACTCCATTCAGTAAGATATGTTTAGTTTTTTGTGTTAAAAGGGCTACAGAACTCCATTCAGTAAGGCATGTTTAGTTTTTTGTGTTAATAGCGCTACAGAACTCCATTCAGTAAGACATTTTTAGTTTCTTGTGTTAAAAGGGCTACAGAACTCTATTCAGTAAGATATGTTTAGTTTTTTGTGTTAAAAGGGCTACAGAACTCCATTCAGTAAGACATGTTTAGTTTTTTTACGTTATAATAGCTATAGAATTTCATTACGTAAGATATGTTTTGGTTTTTTTGTTAAAAGGGCTACAAAACTCCATTCAGTAAGAAATGTTTAGTCTTTTGTGTTAAAAGGGCTACAGAAGTCCATTCAGTAAGACATGTTTATTTTTTTGTGTTAAAATTGCTACAGAACTCCATTAAGTAAGACATGTTTAGTTTTTTGTGTTAAAAGGTCTAAAAAAAACTCCATTCAGTAAGATATGTTTAGTTTTTTTTTGTGTTAAAAGGGCTACAAAACTCCATTCAGTAAGACATGTTTAGTTTTTTGTGTTAAAAGGGGTACAGAACTCCATTCAGTAAGATATGTTTAGTTTTTTTTTGTTAAAAGGCCTACAAAACTCCATTCAGTAAGACATGTTTTGTTTTTTGTGTTAATAGCGCTACAGAACTCCATTCAGTAAGACATTTTTAGTTTCTTGTGTTAAAAGGGCTACAGAACTCCATTCAGTAAGATATGTTTAGTTTTTTGTGTTAAAAGGGCTACAGAACTCCATTCAGTAAGATATGTTAATTTTTTTGTGTTAAAATGGCTATAGAACTCCATTCAGTAAGACACGTTGAGTTTTTTGTGTTAAAATGGCTATAGAACTCCATTCAGTAAGATATGTTTAGTCTTTTGTGTTAAAAGGAGTACAGAACCCCATTCAGTGATATATATGTTTAGTTTTTTGTGTTAAAAGGCCTACAAAACTCTATTCAGTAAAATATGTTTATTTTTTTATGTTAAAAGGGCTACAGAACTCCATTCAGTAAGACATGTTTAGTTTTTTGGTGTAAAATGGCTATATAACTCCATTCAATAAGATATGTTTAATCATTTGTGTTAGAAGGCATACAGAACTCCATTACGTAAGATATGTTTAGTTTTTTGTGTTAAAATGGCTATAGAACTTTATTTGCTAAGATATGTTTAGTCTTTTGTATTAAAAAAGGTACAGAACTCCTTTTAGTAAGATATGTTTAGTTTGTTGTGTTAAAAGGGCTACATAACTCCATTCAGTAAGACATGTTTAGTTTTTTGTGTTAAAAAGGGTATAGAATTCCATTCAGTAAGATAAGCTTAGTCTTTTGTGTTACAAGTGTTACAGAACTTCATTTAGTAAGATATGTTTAGTTTTTTGTGTTAAAAAGGCTACAGAACTCCATTCAGTAAGATATGTTTAGGTTTTTGTGTTAAAAGGGCTACAGAACTCCATTCAGTAAGATATGTTTAGTTTTTTGTGTTAAAAGGGCTACAAAACTCCATTCAGTAAGGCATGTTTAGTTTTTTGTGTTAAAAGGGCTACAAAACTCCATTCAGTAAGACATGTTTAGTTTTTTGTGTTAAAAAGGCTATAGAACTCCATTCAGTAAGATATGTTTAGTTTTTTGTGTTAAAAGGGCTACAGAACTCCATTCAGTAAGGCATGTTTAGTTTTTTGTGTTAAAAAGGCTACAAAACTCCATTCAGTAAGGCATGTTTAGTTTTTTGTGTTAAAAGGGCTACAAAACTCCATTCAGTAAGACATGTTTAGTTTTTTGTTTTAAAAAGGCTATAGAACTCCATTCAGTAAGACATGTTTAGTTTTTTGTGTTAAAAGGGCTACAGAACTCCATTCAGTAAGATATGTTTAGGTTTTTGTGTTAAAATGGCTATAGAACTCCATTCAGTAAGATATGTTTAATCTTTTGTGTTAAAAGGGGTACAGAACTCCATTTAGTAATATATGTTTAGTTTTTTGTGTTAAAAGGGCTACAAAACTCCATTCAGTAAGACATATTTAATTTTTTGTGTTAAAATTGCTATAGAACTCCATTCAGTAAGATATGTATATTTTTTTGTGTTAAAAGGGGTACAGAACTCCATTCAGTAAAACATGAGTAGTTTTTTGTGTTAAAAGGCCTACAAAACTCCATTCAGTAAGATATGTTTATGTTTTTGTTTTGAAAGGGCTACAGAACTCCATTCAGTAAGACATGTCTATTTTTTGTGTTAAAAGGGCTACAAAACTCCATTCAGTAAGGCATGTATAGTTTTTTGTGTTAAAAGGCCTACAAAACTCCAATCAGTAAGATATGTTTTGTTTTTTGTGTTAAAAGGTCTACAGAACTCCATTCAGTTAGACATGATTAGTTTTTTGTGTTAAAAGGGCTACAAAACTCCATTCAGTAAGACATGTTGAGTTTTTGTGTTAAAATAACTATAGAACTCCATTCAGTAAGATATGTTAGGCTTTTGTGTTAAAAGGGGTACAGAACTCCATTCAGTAAGATATGTTTAGTTTTTTGTGTTAAAAGGGCTACAAAACTCCATTCAGTAAGATATGTTTAGTTTTTTGAGTTCAAAGGGCTACAGAACTCCATTCAGTAAGATATGTTTAGTTTATTGTGTTAAATAGGCTATAGAACTCCATTCAGTAAGATATGTTTAGTTTTTTGTGTTAAAAGGGCTACAGAACTCCATTCAGTAAGATATGTTTAGTTTTTTGTGTCAAAAAGGCTATAGAAGTCCATTCAGTCAGATATGTTTAGTTTTTTGTGTTAAAAGGGCTACAAAACTCCATTCAGTAAGGCATGTTTAGTTTTTTGTGTTAAAAGGGCTACAAAACTCCATTCAGTAAGACATGTTTAGTTTTTTGTGTTAAAATGGCTATAGAACTCCATTCAGTAAGATATGTTTAATCTTTTGTGTTAAAAGGGGTACAGAACTCCATTTAGTAATATATGTTTAGTTTTTTGTGTTAAAAGGGCTACAAAACTAGATTCAGTAAGACATATTTAATTTTTTGTGTTAAAATTGCTATAGAACTCCATTCAGTAAGATATGTATATTTTTTTGTGTTAAAAGGGGTACAGAACTCCATTCAGTAAAACATGATTAGTTTTTTGTGTTAAAAGGCCTACAAAACTCCATTCAATAAGATATGTTTATGTTTTTGTTTTGAAAGGGCTACAGAACTCCATTCAGTAAGACATGTCTATTTTTTGTGTTAAAAGGGCTACAAAACTCCATTCAGTAAGGCATGTATAGTTTTTTGTGTTAAAAGGCCTACAAAACTCCAATCAGTAAGATATGTTTTGTTTTTTGTGTTAAAAGGTCTACAGAACTCCATTCAGTTAGACATGATTAGTTTTTTGTGTTAAAAGGGCTACAAAACTCCATTCAGTAAGACATGTTGAGTTTTTGTGTTAAAATAACTTTAGAACTCCATTCAGTAAGATATGTTAGGCTTTTGTGTTAAAAGGGGTACAGAACTCCAATCAGTAAGATATGTTTAGTTTTTTGTGTTAAAAGGGCTACAAAACTCCATTCAGTAAGATATGTTTAGTTTTTTGAGTTCAAAGGGCTACAGAACTCCATTCAGTAAGATATGTTTAGTTTTTTGTGTTAAAAAGGCTATAGAAGTCCATTCAGTCAGATATGTTTAGTTTTTTGTGTTAAAAGGGGTACAGAACTCCATTTAGTAATATATGTTTAGTTTTTTGTGTTAAAAGGGCTACAAAACTCCATTCAGTAAGACATATTTAATTTTTTGTGTTAAAATTGCTATAGAACTCCATTCAGTAAGATATGTATATTTTTTTGTGTTAAAAGGGGTACAGAACTCCATTCAGTAAAACATGATTAGTTTTTTGTGTTAAAAGGCCTACAAAACTCCATTCAGTAAGATATGTTTATGTTTTTGTTTTGAAAGGGCTACAGAACTCCATTCAGTAAGACAAGTCTATTTTTTGTGTTAAAAGGGCTACAAAACTCCATTCAGTAAGGCATGTATAGTTTTTTGTGTTAAAAGGCCTACAAAACTCCAATCAGTAAGATATGATTTGTTTTTTGTGTTAAAAGGTCTACAGAACTCCATTCAGTTAGACATGATTAGTTTTTTGTGTTAAAAGGGCTACAAAACTCCATTCAGTAAGACATGTTGAGTTTTTGTGTTAAAATAACTATAGAACTCCATTCAGTAAGATATGTTAGGCTTTTGTGTTAAAAGGGGTACAGAACTCCATTCAGTAAGATATGTTTATTTTTTTGTGTTAAAAGGGCTACAGAACTCCATTCAGTAAGATATGTTTAGGTTTTTGTGTTAAAAGGGCTACAAAACTCCATTCAGTAAGATATGTTTAGTCTTTTGAGTTAAAAGGGGTACAGAACTCCATTCAGTAAGATATGTTTAGTTTTTTGTGTTAAAAGGGCTACATAACTCCATTCAGTAAGACATGTTTAGTTTTTTGTGTTAAAAAGACTATAGAACTCCATTCAGTAAGATAAGCTTAGTCTTTTGTGTTAAAAGCGGTACAGAACTTCATTTAGTAAGATATGTTTAGTTTTTTGTGTTAAAAGGGCTACAGAACTCCATTCAGTAAGGTGTGTTTAAATTTTAGTGTTAAAAGGGGTGCAGAGCTCCATTCAGTAAGATATGTTTAGGCTTTGGGTGAAAAGGGGTACAGAACCACATTCAGTAAGATATGTTTAGTTTTTTGTGTTAAAAAGCCTACAAAACTCCATTCAGTAAGATATTTTTTTGTGTGTTAAAAGGGCTACAGAACTCCATTCAGTAAGACATGTTTAGTTTTTTGTGTTAAAAAAGCTACAAAACTCCATTCAGTAAGACATGTTGATTTTTTTGTGTTATAATGGCTATAGAACTCCATTCAGTAAGATATGTTTAGTTTTTTGTGTTAAAAAGGCTACAGAACTATATTAAGTAAGACATGTTTAGTTTTTTGTGTTAAAAGGTCTAAAAAACTCCATTCAGTAAGATATGTTTAGTTTTTTGTGTTAAATGGGCTACAGGACTCCATTCAGTAAGATATGTTTAGTTTTTGTGTTAAAAGGGCTACAAAACTCCATTCAGTAAGACATGTTTAGTTTTTTGTGTTAAAATGGCTATAGAACTCCATTTAGTAAGATATGTTTAGTCTTTTGTGTTAAAAGGGGTACAGAACTCCATTCAGTAAGATATGTTTGGTTTTTTGTGCTAATAGGACTACAGAACACCATTCAGTAAGACATGTTTTGTTTTTGGTGTTAAAAGGGCTACAAAACTCCATTCAGTAAGACATGTTTAGTCTTTAGTGTTAAAATGGCTACAGAACTCCATTCAGTAAGATATGTTTAGTTTTTTGTGTTAGAATGGGTACAGAACCAAATTCAGTATGATATGTTTTGTTTCTTGTGTAATTAGGGCTACAGAACTCCATTCAGTAAGACATGTTTAGTTTTTTGTGTTAAAAGGGCTACAGGACTCCATTCAGTAAGATATGTTTAGTTTTTTGTGTTAAAAGGCCTACGAAACTCCATTCAGTAAGACATGTTTAGTTTTTTGTGTTAAAATGGCTATAGAACTCCATTCAGTAAGATATGTTTAGTTTATTGTGTTAAAAGGGGTACAGAACTCCATTCAGTGAGATATGTTTAGTTTTTTGTGTTAAAAGGCCTACAAAATTCCAATCAGTAAGATTTGTTTTGTTTTTTGTGTTAAAAGGTCTACAAAACTCCATTCAGTTAGACATGAATAGTTTTTTGTGTTAAAAGGGCTACAAAACTCCATTCAGTAAGACATGTTGAGTGTTTTGTGTAAAAATTGCTATAGAACTCCATTTAGTAAGATATGTTTAGTTTTTTGTGTTAAGAGGGCTACAGAACTCCATTCAGTAAGATATGTTTAGGTTTTTGTGCTAAAATGGCTATAGAACTCCATTCAGTAAGATATGTTTAGTCTTTTGTGTTAAAAAGGGTACAGAACTCCACTCAGTAATATATGTCTAGTTTTTTGTGTTAAAAGGGCTGCAAAACTTCATTCAGTAAGACATGTTTAATATTTTGTGTTAAAATAGCTATAGAACTCCATTCAGTAAGATGTGTTTAGTTTTTTGTGTTAAAAGGGCTACAGTACTCTATTCAGTAAGATATGTTTAGTCTTTTGTGTTAAAAGGGGTACAGAACTCCATTCAGTAAGATATGTTTAGTGTTTTGTGTTAAAAGGCCTACAAAACTCCATTCAGTAAGATATGTTTTGTTTTTTGTGTTAAAAGGGGTACAGAACTCCATTCAGTAAGATATGTTTAGTTTTTTGTGTAAAAGGCCTACAAAACTCCATTCAGTAAGATATGTTTAGTTTTTTTGTGTTAAATGGGCTACAAAACTCCATTCAGTAAGACTTGTATAGTTTTTTGTGTTAAAATAGCTATAGAACTCCATTCAGTAAGATATGTTTAGGTTTTTGTGTTAAAAGGGCTACAAAACCCCATTCAGTAAGATATGTTTAGTCTTTTGTGTTAAAAGCGGTACAGAACTCCATTCAGTAAGATATGTTTAGTTTTTTGTGTTAAAAGGGCTACAGAACTCCATTCAGTAAGTTGTGTTTAGTCTTTTGGTTTAAAGGCCTACAAAACTCAATGCAGTAAGATATGTTTATTTTTTTGTGTTGAAAGGGCTACAGAACTCCATTCAGTAAGACATGTTTAGTTTTTTGTGTTAAAAGGCCTAAAAAACTCCATTCAGTAAGATATGGTAAATTTGTTTTTGTTAAAAGGGCTACAAAACTCGATTCAGTAATACATGTTTAGTTTTTTGTGTTAAAAGGGCTACAGATCTCCACTCAGTAAGATATGTTTAGTTTTTTGTGTTAAAATAGCTATAGAACTCCTTTCAGTAAGGTATGTTTATTTTTGTGTGATAAAAGAGCTACAGAACTCCATTCAGTAAGATATGTTTAGTTTTTATGTTAAAAGGCCTATAAAATTCCATTCAGTAAAATATGTATAGTTTTTTGTGTTATAAGGCCTACAAAACTCCATTCAGTAAGATATGTTTATTTTTTTGTGGTTAAAGTGCTACAGAACTCCATTCAGTAAGACATGTTTAGTTTTTTGTGTTGAAAGGGCTACAGAACTCCATTCAGTAAGATATGTTTAGTTTTTTGTGTTAAAAGGTCTAAAAAACTTCATTCAGTAAGACATGTTTTGTTTTTTGTGTTAGAAGGGCTACAAAACTCCATTCAGTAAAACAGGTTTAGTCTTTGTGTTAAAATGGCTATAGAACTCCATTTAGTAAGATATGTTTAGTCTATTGTGGTAAAGGGGTACAGAAGTCCATTCAGTAAGATATGTTTAGTGTTTTGTGTTAAAAGGCCTACAAAACTCCATTCAGTAAGATATGTTTTGTTTTTTGTGATTAAAGGTCTACAAAACTCCATTCAGTAGGACATGTTGATTTTTTTGTGTTAAAATGGCTATAGAACTCCATTCAGTAAGATATGTTTAGTCTTTTGTGTTAAAAGGGCTACAGGACTCCATTCAGTAAGATATGTTTTGTTTTTTGTGCTAATAGGACTACAGAGCACCATTCAGTAAGACATGTTTTGTTTTTTGTGTTAAAAGGGCTACAAAACTCCATTCAGTAAGACATGTTTAGTCTTTTGTGTTAAAATGGATACAGAACTCCATCCAGTAAGACATGTTTAGTTATTTGTGTTAAAATGGCTATAGAACTCCATTCAGTAAGATATGTTTAGTTTTTTGTGTTAGAATGGGTACAGAACCAAATTCAGTAAGATATGTTTTGTTTCTCGTGTAATTAGGGCTACTGAACTCCATTCAGTAAGATATGTTTAGTTTTTTGTGGTAAAAGGCCTACAAAACTCCAATCAGTAAGATATGTTTTGCTTTTTGTGTAAAAAGGTCTACAAAACTCCATTCAGTAAGATATGATTAGTTTTTTTGTGTTAAAAGGGCTACAAAACTCCAATCACTCTGACATGTAAAGTTTTTGGTGTAAAAATAGCTATAGAACTCCATTTAGTAAGATATGTTTAGTCTTTTGTGTTAAATGGAGTACAGAACTCCAATCAGTAAGATATGTTTAGTTTTTATGTTAAAGTTCTTACAAAACTCCATTCAGTAAGATATGTTTTCTTTTTTGTGTTAATAGGGCTACAGAACGCCATTCCGTAAGACAGGTTTTGTTTTTTGTGTTAAAAGGGCTACAAAACTCCATTCAGTAAGACATGTTATTTTTTTGTGTTAAAAGGCCTACAAAACTCCATTCAGTAAGATATGTTTTGTTTTTTGTGTTAAAAGGTCTACAAAACTCCATTCAGTAACATATGGTTAATTTTTTGTGTTAAAAGGGCTACAAAACTCAATTCAGTAAGACATGAGTAGTTTTTTTGTTAAAATGGCTATAGAACTCCATTCAGTAAGATATGTTTAGCCTTTTGTGTTAAAAAGCCTACAAAACTCCATTCAGTAAGATATGTTTTGTTTTTTGTGTAAAGGTCTACAGAACTCCATTCAGTAAGACAAGATTAGTTTCTTGTGGTAAAAGGCCTACAAAACTCCATTCAGTAAGACATGTTTAGTTTTTTGGTGTTAAAATGGCTATAGAACTTCATTTAGTAAGATATGTTTAGTCTTTTGTGTTGAAAGGCCTACAAAACTTCATTCAGTAAAATATGTTTAGTTTTTTGTGTTAAAAGCGCTACATAACTCCATTCAGTAAGACATGTTTAGTTTTTTGTGTTAAAAGGCCTACAAAACTCCATTCAGTAAGATATGTTTAGTCTTTTGTGTTAAAAGCGGTACAGAACTCCATTCAGTAAGATATGTTTAGTTTTTTGTGTTAAAAGGGATACAAAACTCAATTCAGTTAGACATATTTACTTTTTTGTGGTTAAAGGCCTACAAAACTCCATTCAGTAAGATATGTTTAGTTTTTTGTGTTAAAAGGCCTACAAAATTCCATTCAGTAAGATATGTTTAGTTTTTTTGTGTTAAATGGGCTACAAAACTCCATTCAGTAAGACATGTTTAGTTTTTTGTGTAAAAATGGCTATAAAACTCCATTCAGTAAGATATGTTTTGTTTTTTTGTGTTAAATGGGCTACAAAACTCCATTCAGTAAGGCATGTTTAGTTTTTGTGTTAAAAGGCCTACAAAACTCCATTAAGTAAGATATGTTAAATTGTTTTGTGTTAAAAGGGCTACAGAACTCCATTCAGTAAGACATGTTTAGTTTTTTGTGTTAAAAGGCCTACAAAACACCATTCAGTAAGATATGTTTTGTTTTTTGTGTTGAAAGTTCTACAGAACCCCATTCAGTAAAACATGAAAAGTTTTTTGTGTTAAAAGGCCTACAAAACTCCATTCAGTAAGACATGTTTAGCTTTTTGTGTTAAAAGGGCTACAGAACTCCATTCAGTAAGATATGTTTAGTTTTTTGTAATAAATGGGCTACAGAACTCCATTCAGTAAGACATGTTTAGTTTGTTGTGTTAAAATGGCTATAGAACTCCATTCAGTAAGATATGTATAGTCTTTTGTGTTAAAAGTGGTACAAAACTACATTCAGTAAGATATGTTTTGTTTTTTGTGTTAAAAGGCCTACAAAACTCCATTCAGTAAAATATGTTTAGTTTTTTGTGTTTAAAGCGCTACATAACTCCATTCAGTAAGACATGTTTAGTTTTTTGTGTTAAAAGTCCTTCAAAACTCCATTCAGTAAGATATGTTTAGTTTTTTTGTGTTAAATGGGCTACAAAACTCCATTCAGTAAGACATGTTTAGTTTTTTGTGTTAAAATAGCTATAGAACTCCATTCAGTAAGTCATGTTTAGGTTTTTGTGTTAAAAGGGATACAAAACTCAATTCAGTTAGACATGTTTACTTTTTTGTGGTTAAAGGCCTACAAAACTCCATTCAGTAAGATATGTTTAGTTTTTTGTGTTAAAAGGCCTACAAAACTCCATTCAGTAAGATATGTTTAGTTTTTTTGTTTTAAATGGGCTACAAAACTCCATTCAGTAAGGCATGTTTAGTTTTTTGTGTTAAATGGCCTACAAAACTCCATTAAGTAAGATATGTTAAATTGTTTTGTGTTAAAAGGGCTACAGAACTCCATTCAGTAAGACATGTTTAGTTTTTTGTGTTAAAAGGCCTACAAAACACCATTCAGTAAGATATGTTTTGTTTTTTGTGTTGAAAGTTCTACAGAACCCCATTCAGTAAAACATGAAAAGTTTTTTGTGTTAAAAGGCCTACAAAACTCCATTCAGTAAGACATGTTTAGTTTTTTGTGTTAAAAGGGCTACAGAACTCCATTCAGTAAGATATGTTTAGTTTTTTGTAATAAATGGGCTACAGAACTCCATTCAGTAAGACATGTTTAGTTTTTTGTAATAAATGGGCTACAGAACTCCATTCAGTAAGACATGTTTAGTTTGTTGTGTTAAAATGGCTATAGAACTCCATTCAGTAAGATATGTATAGTCTTTTGTGTTAAAAGTGGTACAAAACTACATTCAGTAAGATATGTTTTGTTTTTTGTGTTAAAAGGCCTACAAAACTCCATTCAGTAAAATATGTTTAGTTTTTTGTGTTAAAAGCGCTACATAACTCCATTCAGTAAGACATGTTTAGTTTTTTGTGTTAAAAGTCCTACAAAACTCCATTCAGTAAGATATGTTTAGTTTTTTTGTGTTAAATGGGCTACAAAACTCCATTCAGTAAGACATGTTTAGTTTTTTGTGTTAAAATAGCTATAGAACTCCATTCAGTAAGTCATGTTTAGGTTTTTGTGTTAAAAGGGCTACAAAACTCCATTCAGTAAGATATGTTTAGTCTTTTATGTTAAAAGCGGTACAGAACTCCATTCAGTAAGATATGTTTAGTTTTTTGTGTTAAAAGGGATACAAAACTCAATTCAGTTAGACATGTTTACTTTTTTGTGGTTAAAGGCCTACAAAACTCCATTCAGTAAGATATGGTTAGTTTTTTGTGTTAAAAGGCCTACAAAACTCCATTCAGTAAGATATGGTTAGTTTTTTTGTGTTAAATGGGCTACAAAACTCCATTCAGTAAGACATGTTTAGTTTTTTGTGTAAAAATGGCTATAAAACTCCATTCAGTAAGATATGTTTTGTTTTTTTGTGTTAAATGGGCTACAAAACTCCATTCAGTAAGGCATGTTTAGTTTTTTGTGTTAAAAGGCCTACAAAACTCCATTAAGTAAGATATGTAAAATTGTTTTGTGTTAAAAGGGCTACAGAACTCCATTCAGTAAGACATGTTTAGTTTTTTGTGTTAAAAGGCCTACAAAACACCATTCAGTAAGATATGTTTTGTTTTTTGTGTTGAAAGTTCTACAGAACCCCATTCAGTAAAACATGAAAAGTTTTTTGTGTTAAAAGGCCTACAATACTCCATTCAGTAAGACATGTTTTGTTTTTTGTGTTAAAAGGGCTACAGAACTCCATTCAGTAAGATATGTTTAGTTTTTTGTAATAAATGGGCTACAGAACTCCATTCAGTAAGACATGTTTAGTTTGTTGTGTTAAAATGGCTATAGAACTCCATTCAGTAAGATATGTATAGTCTTTTGTGTTAAAAGTGGTACAAAACTACATTCAGTGAGATATGTTTTGGTTTTTTGTGTTAAAAGGGCTACAGAACTCCATTCAGTAAGGTATGTTTATTTTTGTGTGTTAAAAGGGCTACAAAACTCCATTCAGTAAGATATGAATAGTTTTTTGTGTTCAAAGGTCTACAGAACTCCATTCAGTAAGATATGTTTAGCCTTTTGTGTTAAAAGGGGTACAGAACTCCATTCAGTATGATATGTTTAGTTTTTATGTTAAAATTCCTACAAAACTCCATTCAGTAAGATATGTTTAGTTTTTTGTGTTAAAAGGGCTACAGAACTCCATTCAGTAAGACATGTTTAGTTTTTTGTGTTAAAATGGCTATAGAACTCCATTCAGTAAGATATGTTTAGCCTTTTATGTTAAAAGGTCTACAAAACTCCATTCAGTAAGATATGTTTAGTTTTTTGTGTTAAAAGGGCTACAAAACTCCATTCAGTAAGACATGTTTAGTTTTTCGTGTTAAAATGGATGTAGAACTCCATTCAGTAAGATATGTTTTTTTTGTGTTAAAAGAGCTACAGAACTCCATTCAGTAAGACATGTATAGTTTTTTGTGTTAAAATGGCTATAGAACTCCATTCAATAAGATATGTTTAGTTTTTTTGTGTTAAAAGGGCTACAAAACTCCATTCAGTAAGATATGTTTAGTTTTTTGTGTTAAAAGGGCTACAGAACTCCATGCAGTAAGACATGATTGGTTTTTTGTTTTAAAAGGGCTACAGAACTCCATGCAGTAAGCCATGTTTAGTCTTTTGTCTTAAAAGGGCTACAGAACCCCATTCAGTAAGATCTGTTTAGTTTTTTGTGTTAAAAGGCCTACAAAACTCCATTCAGTAAGATATGTTTATTTTTTTGTGTTAAAAGGGCTACAGAACTCCATTCAGTAAGACATGTTTAGTTTTTTGTGTTAAAAGGGCTACAAAACTCCATTCAGTAAGACATGTTTAGTTTTTTGTGTTAAAAGGGCTACAAAACTCCATTCAAGTAAGTCCTGTTTAGTTTTTTGTGTTAAAAGTGCTACAAAACCCCATTCAGTAATATATGACCACAAGTGTCAACCAACATTTGTGTAATTTTCCACAACAATACGTTTTCAGTAAATAGTGGTTGATGGCTAAAAGTGCTTTATAATTGTCTTTAACAAAATGTTTAGGATTCATCTAATTTAGCAGAAATCATCGAGTAAGCCTGAACGCAGTTATTGTAAAATGCTACCTTATTATAAGTTAACATCATTTCAACCATTCTGCGTTGGTGGTTTTTCCAACCTTCGGCATACCTTAAATAAAAGACAAGTGAATATAAACAGCACTCACACATAGTTTTTGACTTAATTAACTTGTTGATTGGGATGTTTGAGTCTCTTGTTGACACGTTTTCAATACCTTCTTTAAAAAATCTCACATTTGCATATACCCTAATGTTCCTGGACGGAAAGATTCTGTCTCCAGTGTTGCCAATGTCATTGCCAAATATAACCAATAGGTGATTGCTTATTCTACCTTGACAAAGAATTGTTTTTGTATCCAGTACAGTGAGCTTTACACTATACAGCAGCATATCAGAGAAGCGAAGGGACTAAAGGAAGGAGGAATGCTGCCCAGTTAATAAAGGCTTTATAACCTGACAAGGAAAGGGAAGGTAAATAAACCTTTACCAAAATTTTACATATTTTACTTTATTTTCACTAAGAATAATGAAGTGTAGATATACAATAACATGACAAATTAAATACAAGTATTTTTCTATAGTTAGTAACACCAAAGTTAAAAATATTCATCTCAGAATGCACAACCATTACCCTTGTAAAACTATAACAAGAGAAGTCCCCCTAATACCCTCCTAATACGTCTTCACTAGCTCTAAAATACTCCTTTTCTTATTTCAAAAACTTACTTGGAAAAATCTTAGCATAGTTGGATAAGTTTATTTTAATGTAACTGTATTCCATGCACAACATTTGTAACCAAGAGAATTTCAAATTTCAACCTTTAAGATCAAACTTAAAGCCGACATGAATTAGTAGAAATATAGGTATAGGTATACATCATATAGGTATACATACATCATTTCTTGAAATTTTGTAGTTACTTCACAATAATTTTCAAGTGTTTAACAATTTTAAAATCTTAGATTTTAAAAACTGGTCAACTATTAGAATCTTACTAATCATAGAACATTTATAAATACATAAACAGTACCCCTAAGGCAGGCTTTCAGCATGGCGTATGGCTGCTGCTTTGTATACAAGTTCAATCAGGCGAGCATTTTAAAGTTATTTGGAATGGAGAGTTTTAACAAAAACAGAAATAAACATACTCCAAGTGAATTCTATAGCAGATCTCTATACAGTACGAGCTCCCTGTAGTGCAGAAACAGCGATGAAGTCATTAATTTCATGACCAGCTACTTCACCTCAGTTCTTTTTATAAGTAAAACTTGGGATGTAATCCTTACATTTTAAATTTTTGTTTTTTAAATTTAATTACTTTTTTTAACACATCCAAACAAACTAGGTATTTGTTTATTTCTGTAACACTAAGCACTCCTAACCAAGTCGGTTATGCGGTCTGGCGTGGCAAATTTATTGTCTTGCGTGCTCACTGAGTTTATAGTCAAGAAAACAATGACTTTTAGTAAGTACTAATTTATCCTGGATGTTGAAAAAGTTTTATTAAAAATGAAGTGAGAAATTAAGAGGATGCATAGATTGCAAGGAAGTAAATTGGAATAATTAATTTCGCGGAAAAACAATTAAAGTTTAAAATAGGCTTCTAAATGTGTGGAGTTTGTTTTCTGAAGGGCGTGTGTAAAAGGGGAGATCTAAATCCCACAAAATTTTAACCACAAAACGGAAAAATAGTAGATACACGAAACTATAAGCTGAGCTTCTGTACTATCTACCTCATTTTTACTATTGATTTTTTTAAACAATTCATTCTAACGAAATCCAAAATATAAGTACCTAAAACAGCGTTTCAAAGACATTAATATCCAAAATTTTCTTGGGGGAGATCCTTTGGGCCCTCATGACTTCCTTGTTGGGGCACCCCACGAAAGTTTTGTTTATATAGGCCTACGTAACTGGTTTCGGTCAATGGTTGTTTGTAATGGAATTACAAGTGTACCGATGAATTATTGTAAATCATTTTCTACAATGCGGGATGTATGGAATTAATGAGTTGGCACGTATGTTTTAGAATTGTTACTCTTTTAGAATAAATTTATAGATTGTTTTGGGGAAGAGATTGGACACAACGCTTCGAGTGATAGTAGTCAGATAGGTTCTCCAAGTAAGTGGTACCAGTGGTTCGCGTCGCGGGTCATTGCCAGACTTGCCTCAGAATTAAATATTTATTTTAAAAATATCGTGAAATGAATCACAAATCGCAATAGCAGAATATGTAGTAGTAGAAAACTTATTGCACCAGTTCATTTAGGAGTAAGGAGCTGCTACGTTGTATGATACAGTTTCGTTATTTATAACGATCAGATTTTCAAAAAAAGAAATTGTTTTGGGAATTCATGTCCACCACCTATGCCAGGTCTAAACCATGTGTCAATAGAGTATTTTTCACTTTTAAAAATTTCTCTAAAAAATGTTTTATTATATGTAGATTAGGCCAAGACAGTTCTGTGAACATTTCCGCGGATGCAGATATACATCACTTTCAGCATTTCGCATTTCAATTACTGGAGCGCCTTCACAAGGGCCACAAAGACAACTGACGCAACCCGTATGACGGCAGACAAGTTTTTTTTATCTAAGCAAGTACAGGCGATCGTAAGGCCAGCTTACGTGTAAATTTGTCTAATACTAATTATTTGTATGTTTAAAGGTGATTTGTCTTATTAAGTTTTATTATTATTACGTAATTATAAACAATTTTGCTATTTTATTATCACTTAATATTAATATTTTAATTTAATTTTAATATTTGAATTGAAATATGCCTCCATAAATAGTATTTCAGAGTAAAATAAATATTTACTATAAACTAAATAAACAGAAAAGACGGTACATTGTTATCAACCGTTCCATGGTTAAAGCAGTGCGTTTATACTTTGGGACACTAAAATTTAAAAATACATTTTATAAATATATTAATGCTCACCTGAAGGTTTTACTGTACTGCCGTATAACAATGTAATTAAGTTCTTTTATTTTTTCATACAATGCCACCATTAGATTCATCAGAATAGAAACTCAAAGGTGCAGAAAAATTTGTTTATATCGCTTTGAACCTCGATCGTAGGGTTTCTTTTATCGTTTTGTACTTTGGACTTTCTTGGTCTTAAGCAACTCTAATTAAAAATAAATAAATAAACGTAAACGAACTCACAAAGCGATATACTTTATTGTCATACGCATTTCAGTGACTTATGTCACCATCATCAGTGACACTACTACAAATTTAAAACTGCAACTTTTTACAAATGCTGTCGATTATAAATTATAAAGCTGCTTTTATAAATGTGTGTAGTAACAGTGATGATGATGACATAAGTCATTCAAACGCGTATGGCAATAAAGTATATTTGTTTGTGAATTCGAGTGTAGTTATATTTATTTATTTATACCGTTAACTCACAAGCCAGCTAAATTATTACTTATAACTCCAATTAACTTTCAAGCAAATAGTAAATCAGATTTAGCTTTACTTTCATTGCTATTTAAATCCATTTTCATGTACTTTTTTCTCCACACACTTTCAAACTAAATATGTTTAAAATTAAAAATTCATATAAAAGATTTTTTTTGACATACTACACACTTAATAACTGCAGTAGTTAGATATGAAAGGCTCAATCACATAAGAGGAACTACATGACCCAAACTAACTCGTACAATAAATATTCTGCCAACAAACCTGTATTGTTGGGCCCAATCAGTGAAGGTACACTGATTCTCACCTGAGCTCCTGCCTCCGCTATTTGTAAGTCTCAGCGCACTCGGGAAAGGAGATTATCTAGGAAGAGGTCTTCATTTTATTTTTGTAAAGGTAGGATTTTATCTGATGAAAGTACGGGATAATGTTGGATTCTGAAACTAATCAGGACAAGTAGACGTATTGGTTTGCAGGAAGGGAAACGGGTTTGGTAAGTAGTGGCCATGTATGGTGACACAGATAGGAAGGGATTACTTGTGTTAGAAATACTGTAAGAGAAATGAGTATTTTATACTTGGTGTCAGTCAGATATCGCAATGTGCAGGTAGAAGGGAGGCTGGATGCTTAGGTATTTTCTGACACAATACTAAACACTTGGTTTGCAGGTTTTTAGGAATGGTTATTGATTATTGTGTGAACATGAATCGGAAATCTATTTAGGCTGAAGTGTATGAAAAGATTGTCGATTCTTATGATATTATGATAAAAATAAATTTCAGTAAATACTAAATGAAAATATGAGGTCAAATACTCATGTGTGTATGTGAGTGTGTGTGTGTGTGTGTGTGTGTGTTTGTGTGTGTGTATGTGTGTGTGTGTGTGGGTGTGTGAGTGTGTGTGGGTGTGTGAGTGTGTGTGTTTGTGTGTGTGTGTGTGTGTGTGTGTGTGTGTGTGTGTGTGTGTGTGTGTGTGTGTGTGGGTGTGTGAGTGTGTGTGTGTGTTTGTGTGTGTGTGTGTGTTTGTGTGTGTGTGTGTGTGTGTGTGTGTGTGTGTGTGTGTGTGTGTGTGTGTGTGTGTGTGTGTGTGTGTGAGACAGGGAGAAAATGCTACACATTTTGAGAAGATGCTACAAAATAACATTAAATAAAATAAAACAATTTAAATGACTGTTATATTTTAACACACGCCGTAAACAAACGGCAAGTGGAACACTGAAGTGGTTGTTAAGCCTGGAATATTCATGTTGATAATTATATGTGATAGGAGCAAGACAAAATACAATAAGGAAGGAATCTACAGATTTAGTAAAAGTAAGAGTTATTGAAAATAAAGGCTGTTATAATTATTTATAAAGATAAGGCTCAGGGTATAGCAACAAAAAAAAGATAAGGCTAGGAAGGGCAACAAAAAACAAAGATAGCGGGACGTACCACGAAGAGATGGAAACAATTTACAAATAATGTTGAAAATATTTTTTGTTGTTAGAAGCATGAAAAAACCGTATCCAATATTATAATGAGCTTACTAATATGCATGGAACCTACAATAAAACTTTATTTACCAAATTAATGAATAAACCAATCCCTAATATTGCAATGAAGTTATTATTATACATGGAACCTACATTAAAACATTATCTACAAAATTTATGAATAAACCAACTTCCAATAATGCAATGAAGTTAATAATAACCATGGAACCTATATTAAACCTTTATTTACGAAATATATGAATAAACCAATGCCAAATATTGCAATGAAGTTAATATTATCCATGGAACCTACATTAAAACATTATCTACAAAATTTATGAATAAACCAACTTCCAATAATGCAATGAAGTTAATAATAACCATGGAACCTATATTAAAACTTTATTTACGAAATTAATGAATAAACCAATCCCTAATATTGCAATGAAGTTAATAATATCCATAGAACCTACATTAAAACATTATTTAAAAAATGTATGAATAAACCAAACCCTAATATTGCAATGAAGATATTATTATCTATGGAACCTACATTAAAACATTATTTACAAAATGTATGAATAAACCAAACCCTAATATTGCAATGAAGATATTAATATCCATTGAACCTACATTAAAACATTATTTACAAAATATATGAATAAACCAATCCCTAATATTGCAATGAAGATATTAATATCCATTGAACCTACATTAAAACATTATTTACAAAATATATGAATAAACCAAACGCTAATATTGCAATGAAGATATTAATATCCATTGAACCTACATTAAAACATTATTTACAAAATATATGAATAAACCAATCCCTAATATTGCAATGAAGTTAATAACATCCATGGAACCTACATTAAAAATTTATTTACAAAATGTATGAATAAACCAATCCCTAATATTGCAATGAAGTTAATAACATCCATGGAACCTACAATAAAACTTTATTTACAAAATGTATGAATAAACCAATCAATAATATTGCAAAGAAAATAATAATATCTATGGAACCTACATTAAAACTTTATTTACAAAATATATGAATAAACCAATCCCTAATATTGCAATGAAGTTAATAATATCCATGGAACCCACATTAAAACATTATTTACAAAATGTATGAATAAACCAACCCCTAATATTGCAATGAAAATATTAATATCCATGGAACCCACATTAAAACATTATTTACAAAATGTATGAACAAACCAATCCCTAATATTGCAATGAAAATATTAATATCCATGGAACCTACATTAAGTCTTTATTTACAAAATGTATTAATAAACCAACCCCTAATATTGCAATGAAGATATTAATATCCATGGAGCCTACATTAAAACTTTATTTATAAAATGTATGAATAAACCAATCCCTAATATTGCAATGAAAATATTAATATCCATGGAACCTACATTAAGACTTTATTTACAAAATATATGAATAAACCAATCCCTAATATTGCAATGAAGTTAATAATATCCATGGAACCTACATTAAAACATTATTTACAAAATGTATGAATAAACCAACCCTAATATTGTAATGAAGATATTATTATCCATCTAACCTACATTAAAACTTTATTTACAAAATTAATGAATAAACCAATCCCTAATATTGCAATGAAGTTAATATTATACATGGAACCTACATTAAAACATTATCTACAAAATTTATGAATAAACCAACTTCCAATAATGCAATGAAGTTAATAATAACCATGGAACCTATATTAAACCTTTATTTACGAAATATATGAATAAACCAATGCCAAATATTGCAATGAAGTTAATATTATCCATGGAACCTACATTAAAACATTATCTACAAAATTTATGAATAAACCAACTTCCAATAATGCAATGAAGTTAATAATAACCATGGAACCTATATTAAAACTTTATTTACGAAATTAATGAATAAACCAATCCCTAATATTGCAATGAAGTTAATAATATCCATAGAACCTACATTAAAACATTATTTAAAAAATGTATGAATAAACCAAACCCTAATATTGCAATGAAGATATTATTATCTATGGAACCTACATTAAAACATTATTTACAAAATGTATGAATAAACCAAACCCTAATATTGCAATGAAGATATTAATATCCATTGAACCTACATTAAAACATTATTTACAAAATATATGAATAAACCAATCCCTAATATTGCAATGAAGATATTAATATCCATTGAACCTACATTAAAACATTATTTACAAAATATATGAATAAACCAAACCCTAATATTGCAATGAAGATATTAATATCCATTGAACCTACATTAAAACATTATTTACAAAATATATGAATAAACCAATCCCTAATATTGCAATGAAGTTAATAACATCCATGGAACCTACATTAAAAATTTATTTACAAAATGTATGAATAAACCAATCCCTAATATTGCAATGAAGTTAATAATATCCATGGAACCTACATTAAAACTTTATTTACAAAATATATGAATAAACCAATCCCTAATATTGCAATGAAGTTAATAATATCCATGGAACCCACATTAAAACATTATTTACAAAATGTATGAATAAACCAACCCCTAATATTGCAATGAAAATATTAATATCCATGGAACCCACATTAAAACATTATTTACAAAATGTATGAACAAACCAATCCCTAATATTGCAATGAAAATATTAATATCCATGGAACCTACATTAAGACTTTATTTACAAAATGTATTAATAAACCAACCCCTAATATTGCAATGAAGATATTAATATCCATGGAGCCTACATTAAAACTTTATTTATAAAATGTATGAATAAACCAATCCCTAATATTGCAATGAAAATATTAATATCCATGGAACCTACATTAAGACTTTATTTACAAAATATATGAATAAACCAATCCCTAATATTGCAATGAAGTTAATAATATCCATGGAACCTACATTAAAACATTATTTACAAAATGTATGAATAAACCAACCCTAATATTGTAATGAAGATATTATTATCCATCTAACCTACATTAAAACTTTATTTACAAAATGTATGAATAAACCAATCCCTAATATTGTAATGAAGATATTATTATCCATCTAACCTACATTAAAACTTTATTTACAAAATGTATGAATAAACCAATCCCTAATATTGCAATGAAGTTAATAATATCCATGGAACCTACATTAAAACATTATTTACAAAATGTATGAATAAACCAACCCCTAATATTGTAATGAAGATATTATTATCCATCTAACCTACATTAAAACTTTATTTACAAAATGTATGAATAAACCAACCCCTAATATTGTAATGAAGATATTATTATCCATCTAACCTACATTAAAACTTTATTTACAAAATGTATGAATAAACCAATCCCTAATATTGCAATGAAAATATTAATATCCATGGAACCGACATTAAAACTTTATTTACAAAATGTATTAATAAACCAATCCCCAATACTGCAATGAAAATATTAATATCCATGGAACCTACATTAAGACTTTATTTACAAAATGTATGAATAAACCAATCCCTAATATTGCAATGAAAATATTAATATCCATGGAACCTACATTAAGACATTATTTACAAAATGTATGAATAAACCAACCCCCAATATTGCAATGAAAATATTAATATCCATGGAACCTACATTAAAACTTTATTTACAAAATGTATGAACAAACCAATCCCTAATATTGCAATGAAAATATTAATATCCATGGAACCTACATTAAGACTTTATTTACAAAATGTATTAATAAACCAACCCCTAATATTGCAATGAAGATATTAATATCCATGGAGCCTACATTAAAACTTTATTTATAAAATGTATGAATAAACCAATCCCTAATATTGCAATGAAAATATTAATATCCATGGAACCTACATTAAGACTTTATTTACAAAATATATGAATAAACCAATCCCTAATATTGCAATGAAGTTAATAATATCCATGGAACCTACATTAAACATTATTTACAAAATGTATGAATAAACCAACCCCTAATATTGTAATGAAGAAATTATTATCCATCTAACCTACATTAAAACTTTATTTACAAAATGTATGAATAAACCAATCCCTAATATTGCAATGAAAATATTAATATCCATGGAACCTACACTAAAACTTTATTTACAAAATGTATGAATAAACCAATCCCTAATATTGCAATGAAAATATTAATATCCATGGAACCGACATTAAAACTTTATTTACAAAATGTATTAATAAACCAATCCCCAATACTGCAATGAAAATATTAATATCCATGGAACCTACATTAAGACTTTATTTACAAAATGTATGAATAAACCAATCCCTAATATTGCAATGTAAATATTAATATCCATGGAACCTACATTAAGACTTTATTTACAAAATGTATGAATAAACCAACCCCTAATATTGCAATGAAGATATTAATATCCATCGAGCATACATTAAAACTTTATTTATAAAATGTATGAATAAACCAACCCCTAATATTGCAATGAAGTTAATAATATCCATTTAACCTAGATTAAAACTTTATTTACAAAATGTATGAATAAACCAATCCCTAGTATTGCAAAAGGTATTAATATCTATGGAACCTGCAATTAAATTTTATTTACCAAATGTGTGAAATAACCATTCCCTAATATTGCAATGAAAGTAATATTATCCATGTAAATTAAAATAAAAAGATATTTACAAAATATATGAATAAACCATACTGAATATTATAATGATATTATTATGATGCATGTAATCAAAATGAAAACGTTGTTTATAAAATGCATGAATGAACTATTGCAAATATTTTATAATAATTAATGGTATGAATAAAAACACTGGTTTTCATGGACAATATATGATAATATTAGCAATAAAATATATGACGAAGCCGCAATGGAATACCATATTACAATATACAAGACCAGAATAATTGTCTTAAAAATTTCTATGAAAAACCAAGCATGGTCAAGATATTTACACAAATAATTAAGAATCTATCACAATATAAAAAAATACTATGAGAAACCAAGCGTAGTGAAGATATTTACACAAATAATTTTGAATCTATCACAATATAATAATGACTGCTCTTGGAAGTAACAAAATGACATGAAGTAATGACTAAAAAATTGCTATGTACAACCAAGCATGATTGAGATATTTACACAAATATTTTAGAATCTTTCACAATATAATATTGACTGCTCTTGCAAGTAAAAAAGACCAACATAATTGACTAAAAAAATACTATGAGAAACCAAGCGTAGTGAAGATATTTACACAAATAATTTTGAATCTATCACAATATAATAATGACTGCTCTTGGAAGTAACAAAATGACATGAAGTAATGACTAAAAAATTGCTATGTACAACCAAGCATGATTGAGATATTTACACAAATATTTTAGAATCTTTCACAATATAATATTGACTGCTCTTGCAAGTAAAAAAGACCAGCATAATTGACTAAAAAATTACTATGAGAAACCAAGCATGGTGAAGATATTTACACAAATAATTTAGAATCTATCACAATATAAAAAATTACTATGAGAAACCAAGCATGGTAAAGATAATTACACAAATAATTTAGAATCTATCACAATATAATATTGACTGCTCTTGCAAGTAACAATATGACATGAAGTAATCACTAAAAAATTACTATGGCAAGAAACGCATGATGAAAATATTTAAACAAATATTTTAAATCCAATCAAAGCATAGTAATAACTCTTCTGTTGAGCAATATGATACCATTAAGAAATAATAAAACAAATTAGTAATTGAAGCTACGAACAATGAAAATATTTACACAAATATTTGAAATTCTATCACAGTATAATAATGTTTCTTCTTAGAAACAATAAGATGACATCAGAAAAAAATTAAACCAAATTATTTAAGCGAAGCTAAGAGCGATGAATATATTTACAAAAATATTTGAAATGATCATCACAGTATATTAATGACTCTTCTTAGAAGCAAAAAGATGACATAAAGAAAAACTAATATACTATGTGAAGCCCAACATGATGCGATATTTACACAAATGTTGGAAATTCTACCACAATATAATAATGACTGTTTTTAGAAAGATTAAAATAAAATGAAGAAATATTGAACAAAAATAATATGTGACGCCTCGTATGATGAAGATATATACACAATGTTTGAAATTCTATCACAATATAATAATGACTGTTCTTAGAAGGATTAAGATAAAATGAAGAAATAATGAACCAACTTATTATGTGAAGCCTCCTATGATGAAGATATATACACAAGGTTTGAAATTCTATCACAATATAATAATGACTGTTCTTAGAAGGATTAAGATGAAATGAAGAAATAATGATCTAAATTAATATGTGAAGCCCTACATGATGCGATATTTACACAAATGTTGGAAATTCTACCACAATATAATAATGACTGTTTTTAGAAAGATTAAAATAAAATGAAGAAATATTTAACAAAAATAATATGTGACGCCTCGTATGATGAAGATATATACACAATGTTTGAAATTCCATCACAATATAATAATGACTGTTCTTAGAAGGATTAAGATAAAATGAAGAAATATTGAACCAACGTAATATGTGAAGCCTCGTATGATGAAGATATATACACAAATGTTTGTAATTCTATTACAGTATAATAAAGGCTATTGTTAGAAGAAATTATATGACATAAAAAAAAACAATAACTATGTGAAGCCCAACATGATTAAGATATTTATACAGATGTTGGAAATTCTATCACAATATAATAATGACTGTTTTTAGAAATATTAAGATAAAATGGAGAAATATTGTACAAAAATAATTGCGACGCCTCGCATGATGAAGATATATACACAATGTTTGAAATTCTATCACAATATAATAATGACTGTTCTTAGAAGAATTAAGACGAAATGAAGAATTAATGAACCCACTTAATATGTGAAGCCTCGTATGGTGAAGATATATACACAATGCTTGAAATTCTATCACAATATAATAATGACTGTTCTTAGAAGAATTAAGACGAAATGAAGAATTAATGAACCAACTTAATATGTGAAGCCTCGTATGATGAAGATATATACACAATGTTTGAAATTCTATCACAATATAATAATGACTGTTCTTAGAAGAATTAAGACGAAATGAAGAATTAATGAACCAACTTAATATGTGAAGCCTCGTATGATGAAGATATATACACAATGTTTGAAATTCTATCACAATATAATAATGACTGTTCTTAGAAGAATTAAGACGAAATGAAGAATTAATGAACCAACTTAATATGTGAAGCCTCGTATGATGAAGATATATACACAATGTTTGAAATTCTATCACAATATAATAATGACTGTTCTTAGATGAATTAAGACGAAATGAAGAATTAATGAACCAACTTAATATGTGAAGCCTCGTATGGTGAAGATATATACACAATGTTTGAAATTCTATCACAATATAATAATGACTGTTTTTAGAAGAATTAAGACGAAATGAAGAATTAATGAACCAACTTAATATGTGAAGCCTCGTATGATGAAGATATATACACAAGTGTTTGAAATTCTATCACAATATAATATTGAGTGTTTTTAGAAGGATTAAGATAAAATGAATAAATAATGAACGAAATTAATATGTGAAGCCTCGTATGGTGAAGATATATACACAATGCTTGAAATTCTATCACAATATAATATTGACTGTTCTTAGAAGGATTAAATGAAATGAAGAAATAATGAACCAACTTAATATGTGAAGCCTCGTATGGTGAAGATATATACACAATGTTTGAAATTCTATCACAATATAATATTGACTGTTCTTAGAAGGATTAAGATGAAATGAAGGAGGAATAATGAGCTAAATTAAAATGTGAAGCCCCACATGATGCGATATTCACACAAATGTTGGAAATTCTACCACAATATAATAATGACTGTTCTTAGAAGGATTAAGATAAAATGAAGAAATAATGAACCAACGTAAAATGTGAAGCCTCGTATGATGAAGATATATACACAATGTTTGAAATTCTATCGCAATATAATATTGACTGTTCTTAGAAGGATTAAATGAAATGAAGAAATAATGAACCAACTTAATATGTGAAGCCTCGTATGGTGAAGATATATACACAATGTTTGAAATTCTATCACAATATAATATTGACTGTTCTTAGAACGATTAAGATGAAATGAAGGAGGAATAATGAGCTAAATTAAAATGTGAAGCCCCACATGATGCGATATTCACACAAATGTTGGAAATTCTACCACAATATAATAATGACTGTTCTTAGAAGGATTAAGATAAAATGAAGAAATAATGAACCAACGTAAAATGTGAAGCCTCGTATGATGAAGATATATACACAATGTTTGAAATTCTATCGCAATATAATATTGACTGTTCTTAGAAGGATTAAATGAAATGAAGAAATAATGAACCAACTTAATATGTGAAGCCTCGTATGGTGAAGATATATACACAATTTTTGAAATTCTATCACAATATAATATTGACTGTTCTTAGAAGGATTAAGATGAAATGAAGGAGGAATAATGAGCTAAATTAAAATGTGAAGCCCCACATGATGCGATATTCACACAAATGTTGGAAATTCTACCAGAATATAATAATGACTGTTCTTAGAAGGATTAAGATAAAATGAAGAAATAATGAACCAACGTAAAATGTGAAGCCTCGTATGATGAAGATATATACACAATGTTTGAAATTCTATCACAATATAATATTGACTGTTCTTAGAAGGATTAAGATGAAATGAAGATATAATGAACCAAATTAATATCTGAAGCCTCACATGATGAAGATATATACACAAATGTTTGAAATTATATCTCAATATAATAATGACTGTTTTTAGAAGGATTAAGATAAAATGAAGAAATAATGAACCACATTAATATTTGAAGCCTCGTATGATGAAGATATATACACAAATGTTGGAAATTCCATCACAATATAATAATGACTGTTCTTAGAAAGATTAAGATAAAATGAAGAAATAATGAACCAAATTAACATGGGAAGCCTCGCATGACGAAGATATATAAACAAATATTTGAACTTCGATCACAGTATAATAATGACTGTTCTTAGAAGAAATAAGATGATATAAAAAAAATATTAAATTAGATTATTTAAATGAAGATAAGAACGATAGAGTCATTTACACAAATATTTGAAATTCAAACACACTCTTATAATGACTGTTCTTTAATTCAATAACATGACATAAGAAAACCCAATAACTATGTGAAGGCCAACTTGACGAAGATATTTACACAAATGTTTGAAATTCTATCACAGTTTAATAATGACTATTCTTAGAAGCAATAACATGACATAAGAAAACCCAATAACTATGTGAAGGCCAACATGACGAAGATATTTACACAATTGTTTGAAATTCTATCACAGTTTAATAATGACTATTCTTAGAAGCAATAAGATGACATAAAGAAACACCAATAACTATGTGAAGGCCGACATGACGAAGATATTTACACAAATGTTTGAAATTCTATCACAGTTTAATAATGACTATTCTTAGAAGCAATAACATGACATAAGAAAACCCAATAACTATGTGAAGGCCAACATGACGAAGATATTTACACAAATGTTTGAAATTTTATCACAGTTTAATAATGACTATTCTTAGAAGCAATAAGATGACATAAAGAAACACCAATAACTATGTGAAGGCCAACATGATGAAGATATTTACACAAATGTTTGTAATTCTATCACAGTATAATAATGACTATTCTTAGAAGCAATAAGATCACATAGAGAAAACCCAATAACTATGTGAAGCCACACATGATGAAGATATTTACACAAATGTTTGAAATTCTATAACAGTTTAATAATGACTATTCTTAGAAGCAATAAGATGACATAAAGAAACACCAATAACTATGTGAAGCCCAACATGATGAAGATATTTACACAAATGTTTGAAATTCTATCACAGTTTAATAATGACTATTCTTAGAAGCAATAAGATGACATAAAGAAACACCAATAACTATGTGAAGCACAACATGATGAAGATATTTACACAAATGTTTGTAATTCTATCACAGTATAATAATGACTATTCTTAGAAGCAATAAGATGACATAGAGAAAACCCAATAACTATGTGAAGCCACACATGATGAAGATATTTACACAAATGTTTGAAATTCTATAACAGTTTAATAATGACTATTCTTAGAAGCAATAAGATGACATAAAGAAACACCAATAACTATGTGAAACCCAACATGATGAAGATATTTACACAAATGTTTGAAATTCTATCACAGTTTAATAATGACTATTCTTAGAAGCAATAAGATGACATAAAGAAACACCAATAACTATGTGAAGCCCAACATGATGAAGATATTTACACAAATGTTTGAAATTCTATAACAGTTTAATAATGACTATTCTTAGAAGCAATAAGATGACATAAAGAAACACCAATAACTATGTGAAGCCCAACATGATGAAGATATTTACACAAATGTTTGAAATTCTATCACAGTTTAATAATGACTATTCTTAGAAGCAATAAGATGACATAAAGAAACACCAATAACTATGTGAAACCCAACATGATGAAGATATTTACACAAATGTTTGTAATTCTATCACAGTATAATAATGACTATTCTTTGAAGCAATAAGATGACATAAAGAAACACCAATAACTATGTGAAGCCCAACATGATGAAGATATTTACACAAATGTTTGTAATTCTATCACAGTATAATAATGACTATTCTTAGAAGCAATAAGATGACATAGAGAAAACCCAATAACTATGTGAAGCCACACATGATGAAGATATTTACACAAATGTTTGAAATTCTATAACAGTTTAATAATGACTATTCTTAGAAGCAATAAGATGACATAAAGAAACACCAATAACTATGTGAAGCCCAACATGATGAAGATATTTACACAAATGTTTGTAATTCTATCACAGTATAATAATGACTATTCTTAGAAGCAATAAGATGATATAAAAAAAATATTAAATCAGATTATTTAAGCGATGTTACGAACGATAAAGTTAATTACACAAATATTTGAAATTCAATCACAGTATAACAAAGACTTCTTAGAAGCAATAAGATGACATAAAAAAGTCCAACATACTATTTGAAGACACGCATAATGAAGATTTATTCACAAATGTTTGAAACTCTATCACAATATAAGAATGCCACTTCATAGAATTATTAAGCTGACATGAAGAAGTAATGAATCAAAGTGATATGTAAAGCCCCACATGATGCAGATATTTACACAAATGTTTAAAACCCTATGACAATGACTGTTCTTAGTAGCATATCGATGACATGAAGAAATATGGAAACAAACTAATATATAAAGAACCGCATGACATAGATATTTACACAAATGATTTATATCCTATCACAATATAATAATAACTGATCTCAGAAGCAATAAGATGAAATAAAAACATATAAAAAAAAATAGTATGTGAAGCCATAAGTGATGAAGATATTTACGAAAATGTTAGTAATTCATCATAATATATTGACTGTTCTTAGAAAGATAAAAATGTCATGAAGAAATAAAGAAGCAAAACAATATGTGAAGCACCGTATGGTGAAGATATTTACACAAATGTTTGTAATTGTATGACAGTATAATAATGACTTTTCTTAGAAGCAATAAGATGACACCAAACAATAATAAACCAAATTAGTATGCGAAGCTACGAACGATGAAGATATTTACACAAATGTTTCTAATTGCATCACAGTATAATAATGACTTTTATTAGAAGCAATAAGATGACATCACACAATAATAAACCAAATTAATATTCGAAGGTACGAACGATGAAGATATTTACACAAATGTTTTAAAACTTATCACAATATAATAATGACTGTTCTTAGAAGTAATAAGATGACATCAGAAAATATTAAATACAATTACTATTTAAAGCCCCACAAGGTGAAGTTATTTACACAAATGTCGGAAATTCTATCACAATATAGTAATGACTTTTTAGAAGCAATAAGATGACATCAAAAAATAAGAACCAAAATAGTATGTAAATCCATATGTGATGAAGATATTTACGAAAATGTTTGTAATTGCATCACAGTATAATAATGACATTTCTTAGAAAGATTAAGATGGCATGAAGAAATAAAGAAGCAAAACAATATGTGAAGCACCGTATGGTGAAGATATTTACACAAATGTTTGTAATTGCATCACAGTATAATAATGATTTTTCTTAGAAGCAATAAGATGACACCAAACAATAATAAACCAAATTAGTATGCGAAGCTACGAACGATGAAGATATTTACACAAATGTTTGAAATTCTATCACAGTATAATAATGACTCTTCTTAAGAGCAATAAGCTGACCCCAAAAAATAATAAACCAAATTAATATTCGAAGCTATGAACGATGAAGATATTTACACAAATGTTTTAAAACTTATCACAATATAATAATGACTGTTCTTAGAAGTAATAAGATGACATCAGAAAATATTAAATAACATTACTATTTAAAGCCCCACAAGGTGAAGTTATTTACGTAAATGATCGAAATTCTATCACAATATAGTAATGACTTCTTAGAAGCAATAAGATGACATCAAAAAATAAGAACCAAAATAGTATGTAAATCCATATGTGATGAAGATATTTACGGAAATGTTTGTAACTCTATCACAACATAGTACTGACTGTTCTTAGAAAGATTAAGATGGCATGAAGAAAAAAAGAAGCAAAACAATATGTGAAGCACCGTATGGTGAAGATATTTACACAAATACTTGTAATTGCATCACAGTATAATAATGACTTTTCTTAGAGGCAATAAGATGACATCACACAATAATAAACCAAATTAGTATGCGAAAATACGAACGATGAAGATATTTACACAAATGTTTGTAATTGCATCACAGTATAATAATGACTTTTCTTAGAAGCAATAAGATGACATCACACAATAATAAACCAAATTAGTATTCGAAGCTACGAACGATGAAGATATTTACACAAATGTTTTAAAACTTATCACAAAATAATAATGACTGTTCTTAGAAGTAATAAGATGACATCAGAAAATATTAAATACAATTACTATTTAAAGCCCCACAAGGTGAAGTAATTTACATAAATGATCGAAATTCTAACACAATATAGTAATGACTTCTTAAAAGCAATAAGATGACATCAAAAAATAAGAACCAAAATAGCATGTAAATCCATATGTGATGAAGATATTTACGAAAATGTTTGTAATTGCATCACAGTATAATAATGACTTTTCTTAGAAGCAATAAGATGACATCACACAATAATAAACCAAATTAATATTCGAAGCTACGAACGATGAAGATATTTACACAAATGTTTGTAATTGCATCACAGTATAATAATGACTTTTCTTAGAAGCAGTAAGATGACATCACACAATAATAAACCAAATTAATATTCGAAGCTACGAACGATGAAGATATTTACACAAATGTTTTAAAACTTATCACAATATAATAATGACTGTTCTTAGAAGCAATAAGATGACATCAAAAAATAAGAACCCAAATAGTATGTAAATCCATATGTGATGAAGATATTTACGAAAATGTTTGTAATTGCATCACAGTATAATAATGACTTTTCTTAGAAAGATTAAGATGGCATGAAGAAATAAAGAAGCAAAACAATATGTGAAGCACCGTATGGTGAAGATATTTACACAAATGTTTGTAATTGTATGACAGTATAATAATGACTTTTCTTAGAAGCAATAAGATGACACCAAACAATAATAAACCAAATTAGTATGGAAGCTACGAACGATGAAGATATTTACACAAATGTTTGAAATTCTATCACAGTATAATAATGACTCTTCTTAAGAGCAATAAGCTGACCCCAAAAAATAATAAACCAAATTAATATTCGAAGCTACGAACGATGAAGATATTTACACAAATGTTTTAAAACTTATCAATAATAATAATGACTGTTCATAGAAGTAATAAGATGACATCAGAAAATAAGAACCGAAATAGTATGTAAATCCATATGTGATGAAGATATTTACGAAAATGTTTGTAATTGCATCACAGTATAATAATGACTTTTCTTAGAAAGATTAAGATGGCATGAAGAAATAAAGAAGCAAAACAATATGTGAAGCACCGTATGGTGAAGATATTTACACAAATGTTTGTAATTGTATGACAGTACAATAATGACTTTTCTTAGAAGCAATAAGATGACACCAAACAATAATAAACCAAATTAGTATGGAAGCTACGAACGATGAAGATATTTACACAAATGTTTGAAATTCTATCACAGTATAATAATGACTCTTCTTAAGAGCAATAAGCTGACCCCAAAAAATAATAAACCAAATTAATATTCGAAGCTACGAACGATGAAGATATTTACACAAATGTTTTAAAACTTATCAATAATAATAATGACTGTTCATAGAAGTAATAAGATGACATCAGAAAATATTAAATACAATTACTATTTAAAGCCCCACAAGGTGAAATTATTTACACAAATGTCGGAAATTCTATCACAATATTGTAATGACTGTTCTTAGAAGCAATAAGATGACATCAAAAAATAAGAACCAAAATAGTATGTAAATCCATATGTGATGAAGATATTTACGAAAATGTTTGTAACTCTATCACAACATAGTATTGACTGTTCTTAGAAAGATTAAGATGGCATGAAGAAATAAGGAAGCAAAACAATATGTGAAGCACCGTATGGTGAAGATATTTACACAAATGTTTGTAATTGCATCACAGTATAATAATGACTTTTCTTAGAAGCAATAAGATGACATCACACAATAACAAACCAAATGAGTATGCGAAGCTACGAACGATGAAGATATTTACACAAATGTTTGTAATTGCATCACAGTATAATAATGACTTTTCTTAGAAGCAATAAGATGACATCACACAATAATAAACCAAATTAATATTTGAAGCTACGAACGATGAAGATATTTACACAAATGTTTTAAAACTTATCACAATATAATAATGACTGTTCTTAGAAGTAATAAGATGACATCAGAAAATATTAAATACAATTACTATTTAAAGCCCCACAAGGTGAAGTTATTTACAAAAATGATCGAAATTCTATCACAATATAGTAATGACTTCTTAGAAGCAATAAGATGACATCAAAAAATAAGAACCAAAATAGTATGTAAATCCATATGTGATGAAGATATTTACGAAAATGTTTGTAATTGCATCACAGTATAATAATGACTTTTCTTAGAAGCAATAAGATGACATCACACAATAATAAACCAAATTATTATTCGAAGCTACGAACGATGAAGATATTTACACAAATGTTTTAAAACTTATCACAATATAATAATGACTGTTCTTAGAAGTAATAAGATGACATCAGAAAATATTAAATACAATTACTATTTAAAGCCCCACAAGGTGAAGTTATTTACACAAATGTCGGAAATTCTATCACAATATGGTAATGACTGTTCTTAGAAGCAATAAGATAACATCAAAAAATAAGAACCGAAATAGTATGTAAATCCATATGTGATGAAGATATTTACGAAAATGTTTGTAACTCTATCACAACATAGTATCGACTGTTCTTAGAAAGATTAAGATGGCATGAAGAAATAAGGAAGCAAAACAATATGTGAAGCACCGTATAGTGAAGATATTTACACAAATGTTTGTAATTGCATCACAGTATAATAATGACTTTTCTTAGAAGCAATAAGATGACATCACACAATAAAAAACCAAATTAGTATGCGAAGCTACGAACGATGAAGATATTTACACAAATGTTTGTAATTGCATCACAGTATAATAATGAATTTTCTTAGAAGCAATAAGATGACATCACACAATAATAAACCAAATTAATATTCGAAGCTACGAACGATGAAGATATTTACACAAATGTTTTAAAACTTATCACAATATAATAATGACTGTTCTTAGAAGCAATAAGATGACATCAAAAAATAAGAACCGAAATAGTATGTAAATCCATATGTGATGAAGATATTTACGAAAATGTTTGTAATTGCATCACAGTATAATAATGACTTTTCTTAGAAAGATTAAGATGGCATGAAGAAATAAAGAAGCAAAACAATATGTGAAGCACCGAATGGTGAAGATATTTACACAAATGTTTGTAATTGTATGACAGTATAATAATGAATTTTCTTAGAAGTAATAAGATGACCCCAAAAAATAATAAACCAAATTAATATTCGAAGCTACGGACGATGAAGATATTTACACAAATGTTTTTAAACTTATCAAAATATAATAATGACTGTTCTTAGAAGTAATAAGATGACATCAGAAAATATTAAATAAAATTACTATTTAAAGCCCCACAAGGTGAAGTTATTTACACAAATGTCTGAAATTCTATCACAATATAGTAATGACTGTTCTTAGAAGCAATAAGATAACATCAAAAAATAAGAACCAAAATAGTATGTAAATCCATATGTGATGAAGATATTTACGAAAATGTTTGTAACTCTATCACAACATAGTATTGACTGTTCTTAGAAAGATTAAGATGGCTTGAAGAAATAAAGAAGCAAAACAATATGTGAAGCACCGTATGGTGAAGATATTTACACAAATGTTTGTAATTGCATCACAGTATAATAATGACTTTTCTTAGAAGCAATAAGATGACACCAAACAATAATAAACCAAATTAGTATGGAAGCTACGAACGATGAAGATATTTACACAAATGTTTGAAATTCTATCACAGTATAATAATGACTCTTCTTAAGAGCAATAAGCTGACCCCAAAAAATAATAAACCAAATTAATATTCGAAGCTACGAACGATGAAGATATTTACACAAATGTTTTAAAACTTATCAATAATAATAATGACTGTTCATAGAAGTAATAAGATGACATCAGAAAATATTAAATACAATTACTATTTAAAGCCCCACAAGGTGAAGTTATTTACACAAATGTCGGAAATTCTATCACAATATAGTAATGACTGTTCTTAGAAGCAATAAGATAACATCAAAAAATAAGAACCAAAATAGTATGTAAATCCATATGTGATGAAGATATTTACGAAAATGTTTGTAACTCTATCACAACATAGTACTGACTGTTCTTAGAAAGATTAAGATGGCTTGAAGAAATAAAGAAGCAAAACAATATGTGAAGCACCGTATGGTGAAGATATTTACACGAATGTTTGTAATTGCATCACAGTATAATAATGACTTTTCTTAGAAGCAATAAGATGACATCACACAATAATAAACCAAATTAATATTCGAAGCTACGAACGATGAAGATATTTACACAAATGTTTTAAAACTTATCACAATATAATAATGACTGTTCTTAGAAGTAATAAGATGACATCAGAAAATATTAAATACAATTACTATTTAAAGCCCCACAAGGTGAAGTTAGTTACACAAATGTCGGAAATTCTATCACAATATAGTAATGACTGTTCTTAGAAGCAATAAGATAACATCAAAAAATAAGAACCAAAATAGTATGTAAATCCATATGTGATGAAGATATTTACGAAAATGTTTGTAACTCTATCACAATATAGTATTGACTGTTCTTAGAAAGATTAAGATGGCTTGAAGAAATAAAGAAGCAAAACAATATGTGAAGCACCGTATGGTGAAGATATTTACACGAATGTTTGTAATTGCATCACAGTATAATAATGACTTTTCTTAGAAGCAATAAGATGACATCACACAATAATAAACCAAATTAATATTCGAAGCTACGAACGATGAAGATATTTACACAAATGTTTTAAAACTTATCACAATATAATAATGACTGTTCTTAGAAGTAATAAGATGACATCAGAAAATATTAAATACAATTACTATTTAAAGCCCCACAAGGTGAAGTTATTTACATAAATGATCGAAATTCTATCACAATATAGTAATGACTTCTTAGAAGCAATAAGATGACATCAAAAAATAAGAACCAAAATAGTATGTAAATCCATATGTGATGAAGATATTTACGAAAATGTTTGTAACTCTATCACAACATAGTATTGACTGTTCTTAGAAAGATTAAGATGGCATGAAGAAATAAAGAAGCAAAATAATATGTGAAGCACCGTATGGTGAAGATATTTACACAAATGTTTGTAATTGCATCACAGTATAATAATGACTTTTCTTAGAAGCAATAAGATAACGTCAAACAATAATAAACCAAATTAGTATGCGAAGCTACGAACGATGAAGATATTTACACAAATGTTTGAAATTCTATCACAGTATAATAATGACTCTTATTAAGAGTAATAAGCTGACCCCAAAAAATAGTAAACAAAATTAGTATTCGAAGCTACGAACGATGAAGATATTTACACAAATGTTTTAAAACTTATCATAATATAATAATGACTGTTCTTAGAAGGATTAAGATGACATGAAGAAATAATGAGCTAAATTAATATGTGAAGCCCTACATGATGCGATATTTAAACAAATGTTGGAAATTCTATCACAATAAAGTAATGACTGTTCTTAGTAGGATTAAGACGACAGGAAGAAATTAAGACCCAAATTAATACGTGAAGCCTCGCATGATGCAGATATTTACACGAATGTTTGAAATTTTAACGCAATATATTAATGACTGTCCTTAGAAGGATTAAGACGACATGAAGAAATAATAAAACAAGTTATTATGTGAAGCCCCACATGGTGAAGATATTTACACAAATATTTTAAGTTCCATCACAATATAATAATAACTGATATTAGAAGTAACAAGATAGCAGGAAGAAATAATGGACAAAATTACTACGTGATGCACCACATTATGAAGATATTTACACAAATATTTTAAGTTCCATCACAATATAATAATGACTGTTATTAGAAGTAACAAGATAGCAGGAAGAAATAATGGACAAAATTACTACGTGATGCCCCACATTATGAAGATATTTACACAAATATTTTAAGTTCCATCACAATATAATAATGACTGTTATTAGAAGTAACAAGATAGCAGGAAGAAATAATGGACAAAATTACTACGTGATGCCCCACATTATGAAGATATTTACACGAATATTTTAAATTCTATCACAATAAAGTAATGGCTATTCTTAGAATTAACAAGATGGCAAAAAGAAATAATGAACAAAATTGATATGCGATGCCCCGCATAATGTAGATATTTATACGAATATTTTAAATTCTATCACAATAAAGTAATGGGTATTCTTAGAAGTAACAAGATGGCAAAAAGAAATAATGAACAAAATTGATATGCGATGCCTCGCATAATGTAGATATTTACACTAATATTTTAGATTCTTAGTTTTAATTCTTAATATGATATTAATGACTTTACTTAAAATAAATGACATTAGACTTAAAATAATTAAATAGAAACTGTGTGGGGCCGATATTGTTGAAGATTTATACATAACTACGTTTTAATTCTTAATATGATATTAATGACTTTACTTAAAATAAATGACATTAGACTTAAAATAATTAAATAGAAACTGTGTGGGGCCGATATTGTTGAAGATTTATACATAACTACGTTTTAATTCTTAATATGATATTAATGACTCTACTTAAAATAAATGAGATCAAACTTAAAATAATAATGCAAAAGCTGTGTGGGGCCAATAATGATAAAGATATTTACATATCTATATCTTAACTCTTAATATGATATTAATGACTATACTTAAAATAAATGAGATCAAACTTAAAATAATAATGCAAAAGCTGTGTGGGGCCAATAATGATGAAGATATTTACATATCTACATTTTAATTCTTAATATGATATTAATGACTTTACTTAAAATAAATGACATTAAACTTAAAATAATTAAATAGAAACTGTGTGGGGCCGATATTGTTGAAGATTTATACATAACTACGTTTTAATTCTTAATATGATATTAATGACTGTACTTAAAATAAATGAGATCAAACTTAAAATAATAATGCAAAAGCTGTGTGGGGCCAATAATGATGCAGATATTTACATATCTACATTTTAATTCTTAATATGATATTAATGACTTTACTTAAAATAAATGAGATCAAACTTAAAATAATAATGCAAAAGCTGTGTGGGGCCAATAATGATGCAGATATTTACATATCTACATTTTAATTCTTAATATGATATTAATGACTTTACTTAAAATAAATGAGATCAAACTTAAAATAATAATGCAAAAGCTGTGTGGGGCCAATAATGATAAAGATATTTACATATCTACATTTTAATTCTTAATATGATAATAATGACTGTACTTAAAATAAATGAGATCAAACTTAAAATAATAATGCAAAAGCTGTGTGGGGCCAATAATGATGCAGATATTTACATATCTACATTTTAATTCTTAATATGATATTAATGACTTTACTTAAAATAAATGACATTAAACTTAAAATAATTAAATAGAAACTGTGTGGGGCCGATATTGTTGAAGATTTATACATAACTACGTTTTAATTCTTAATATGATATTAATGACTTTACTTAAAATAAATGAGATCAAACTTAAAATAATAATGCAAAAGCTGTGTGGGGCCAATAATGATAAAGATATTTACATATCTACATTTTAATTCTTAATATGATATTAATGACTGTACTTAAAATAATTGAGATCAAACTAAAATAATAATGCAAAAGCTGTGTGGGGCCAATAATGATAAAGATATTTACATATCTACATTTTAATTCTTAATATGATATTAATGACTTTACTTAAAATAAATGGGATCAAACTTAAAATAATTAAGCAAAAGCTGTGAGGGGCCAATAATGATAAAGATATTTACATATCTACATTTTCATTCTTAATATGATATTAATGACTTTACTTAAAATAAATGTGATCAAACTTAAAATAATTAAGAAAAACTCTGTGTGGGGCCATTAATGGTGAAGATATGTACATAACTACATTTTAATTCTTAATATGATATTAATGACTTTACTTAAAATAAATGAGTTCAAACTTAAAATAATTAAGCAAAAGCTGTATGGGGCCAATAATGATGAAGATATTTACATAACTACGTTTTAATGTTTCATATGATAATAATTACTCTACTTAAAGAAAAGATCAAACTTAAAATTATTATGGAAAAACTTTATGGAGCCAATATTGATGAAGATATGTACTTAACTGTGTTTTAATTCCTAATTAGATAATTATGACTTTACTTAAAGAAATAGTATGACATCAAACTTAAAATAACTAAAGAAAATGCTGTGTGGGGCCAATAATGATGAAGATATGTACATAACTACATTTTAATTCCTAATTAAATAATAATGATTACTTGAAAGAAAAGAGAAGAAATCAAACTTATAATAAATAAACAAAAAGCTGGGTGGAGCAATAAAGATGAAGATTTGTACATATCTACGTTTAAATTCTTAATATGATATTAATGACTTTACTTAAAATAAATGACATTAAACTTAAAATAATTAAATAAAAACTGTGTGGGGCCGATATTGTTGAAGATTTATACATAACTACGTTTTAATTTTTAATATGATATTAATGACTGTACTTAAAATAAATGAGATCAAACTTAAAATAATAATGCAAAAGCTGTGTGGGGCCAATAATGATGCAGATATTTACATATCTATATCTTAACTCTTAATATGATATTAATGACTGTACTTAAAATAAATGAGATCAAACTTAAAATAATAATGCAAAAGCTGTGTGGGGCCAATAATGATGCAGATATTTACATATCTATATCTTAACTCTTAATATGATATTAATGACTGTACTTAAAATAAATGAGATCAAACTTAAAATAATTAAGCAAAAGCTGTGTGGGGCCAATAATGATGCAGATATTTACATATCTATATCTTAACTCTTAATATGATATTAATGACTGTACTTAAAATAAATGAGATCAAACTTAAAATAATTAAGCAAAAGCTGTGTGGGGCCAATAATGATGCAGATATTTACATATCTATATCTTAACTCTTAATATGATATTAATGACTGTACTTAAAATAAATGAGATCAAACTTAAAATAATAATGCAAAAGCTGTGTGGGGCCAATAATGATGCAGATATTTACATATCTATATCTTAACTCTTAATATGATATTAATGACTGTACTTAAAATAAATGAGATCAAACTTAAAATAATTAAGCAAAAGCTGTGTGGGGCCAATAATGATGCAGATATTTACATATCTATATCTTAACTCTTAATATGATATTAATGACTGTACTTAAAATAAATGAGATCAAACTTAAAATAATTAAGCAAAAGCTGTGTGGGGCCAATAATGATGCAGATATTTACATATCTATATCTTAACTCTTAATATGATATTAATGACTGTACTTAAAATAAATGAGATCAAACTTAAAATAATTAAGCAAAAGCTGTGTGGGGCCAATAATGATGCAGATATTTACATATCTATATCTTAACTCTTAATATGATATTAATGACTGTACTTAAAATAAATGAGATCAAACTTAAAATAATAATGCAAAAGCTGTGTGGGGCCAATAATGATGCAGATATTTACATACCTACATCTTAACTCTTAATATGATATTAATGACTGTACTTAAAATAAATGAGATCAAACTTAAAATAATAATGCAAAAGCTGTGTGGGGCCAATAATGATAAAGATATTTACATATCTATATCTTAACTCTTAATATGATATTAATGACTGTACTTAAAATAAATGAGATCAAACTTAAAATAATAATGCAAAAGCTGTGTGGGGCCAATAATGATGCAGATATTTACATATCTATATCTTAACTCTTAATATGATATTAATGACTGTACTTAAAATAAATGAGATCAAACTTAAAATAATTAAGCAAAAGCTGTGTGGGGCCAATAATGATGCAGATATTTACATATCTATATCTTAACTCTTAATATGATATTAATGACTGTACTTAAAATAAATGAGATCAAACTTAAAATAATTAAGCAAAAGCTGTGTGGGGCCAATAATGATGCAGATATTTACATATCTATATCTTAACTCTTAATATGATATTAATGACTGTACTTAAAATAAATGAGATCAAACTTAAAATAATTAAGCAAAAGCTGTGTGGGGCCAATAATGATGCAGATATTTACATATCTATATCTTAAGTCTTAATATGATATTAATGACTGTACTTAAAATAAATGAGATCAAACTTAAAATAATAATGCAAAAGCTGTGTGGGGCCAATAATGATGCAGATATTTACATATCTATATCTTAACTCTTAATATGATATTAATGACTGTACTTAAAATAAATGAGATCAAACTTAAAATAATAATGCAAAAGCTGTGTGGGGCCAATAATGATGCAGATATTTACATATCTATATCTTAACTCTTAATATGATATTAATGACTGTACTTAAAATAAATGAGATCAAACTTAAAATAATAATGCAAAAGCTGTGTGGAGCCAATAATGATGCAGATATTTACATATCTATATCTTAACTCTTAATATGATATTAATGACTGTACTTAAAATAAATGAGATCAAACTTAAAATAATAATGCAAAAGCTGTGTGGGGCCAATAATGATGCAGATATTTACATATCTATATCTTAACTCTTAATATGATATTAATGACTGTACTTAAAATAAATGAGATCAAACTTAAAATAATAATGCAAAAGCTGTGTGGGGCCAATAATGATGCAGATATTTACATATCTATATCTTAACTCTTAATATGATATTAATGACTGTACTTAAAATAAATGAGATCAAACTTAAAATAATAATGCAAAAGCTGTGTGGGGCCAATAATGATAAAGATATTTACATATCTACATTTTAATTCTTAATATGATAATAATGACTGTACTTAAAATAAATGAGATCAAACTTAAAATAATAATGCAAAAGCTGTGTGGGGCCAATAATGATGCAGATATTTACATATCTATATCTTAACTCTTAATATGATATTAATGACTGTACTTAAAATAAATGAGATCAAACTTAAAATAATAATGCAAAAGCTGTGTGGGGCCAATAATGATGCAGATATTTACATATCTATATCTTAACTCTTAATATGATATTAATGACTGTACTTAAAATAAATGAGATCAAACTTAAAATAATAATGCAAAAGCTGTGTGGGGCCAATAATGATAAAGATATTTACATATCTACATTTTAATTCTTAATATGATAATAATGACTGTACTTAAAATAAATGAGATCAAACTTAAAATAATAATGCAAAAGCTGTGTGGGGCCAATAATGATGCAGATATTTACATATCTATATCTTAACTCTTAATATGATATTAATGACTGTACTTAAAATAAATGAGATCAAACTTAAAATAATAATGCAAAAGCTGTGTGGGGCCAATAATGATGCAGATATTTACATATCTATATCTTAACTCTTAATATGATATTAATGACTGTACTTAAAATAAATGAGATCAAACTTAAAATAATAATGCAAAAGCTGTGTGGGGCCAATAATGATGCAGATATTTACATATCTATATCTTAACTCTTAATATGATATTAATGACTGTACTTAAAATAAATGAGATCAAACTTAAAATAATAATGCAAAAGCTGTGAGGGGCCAATAATGATAAAGATATTTACATATCTATATCTTAACTCTTAATATGATATTAATGACTGTACTTAAAATAAATGAGATCAAACTTAAAATAATAATGCAAAAGCTGTGTGGGGCCAATAATGATAAAGATATTTACATATCTATATCTTAACTCTTAATATGATATTAATGACTGTACTTAAAATAAATGAGATCAAACTTAAAATAATAATGCAAAAGCTGTGAGGGGCCAATAATGATAAAGATATTTACATATCTATATCTTAACTCTTAATATGATATTAATGACTGTACTTAAAATAAATGAGATCAAACTTAAAATAATAATGCAAAAGCTGTGAGGGGCCAATAATGATAAAGATATTTACATATCTATATCTTAACTCTTAATATGATATTAATGACTGTACTTAAAATAAATGAGATCAAACTTAAAATAATAATGCAAAAGCTGTGTGGGGCCAATAATGATAAAGATATTTACATATCTATATCTTAACTCTTAATATGATATTAATGACTGTACTTAAAATAAATGAGATCAAACTTAAAATAATAATGCAAAAGCTGTGAGGGGCCAATAATGATGCAGATATTTACATATCTATATCTTAACTCTTAATATGATATTAATGACTGTACTTAAAATAAATGAGATCAAACTTAAAATAATAATGCAAAAGCTGTGAGGGGCCAATAATGATAAAGATATTTACATATCTATATCTTAACTCTTAATATGATATTAATGACTGTACTTAAAATAAATGAGATCAAACTTAAAATAATAATGCAAAAGCTGTGTGGGGCCAATAATGATGCAGATATTTACATATCTATATCTTAACTCTTAATATGATATTAATGACTGTACTTAAAATAAATGAGATCAAACTTAAAATAATAATGCAAAAGCTGTGAGGGGCCAATAATGATAAAGATATTTACATATCTATATCTTAACTCTTAATATGATATTAATGACTGTACTTAAAATAAATGAGATCAAACTTAAAATAATAATGCAAAAGCTGTGTGGGGCCAATAATGATGCAGATATTTACATATCTATATCTTAACTCTTAATATGATATTAATGACTGTACTTAAAATAAATGAGATCAAACTTAAAATAATAATGCAAAAGCTGTGTGGGGCCAATAATGATGCAGATATTTACATATCTATATCTTAACTCTTAATATGATATTAATGACTGTACTTAAAATAAATGAGATCAAACTTAAAATAATAATGCAAAAGCTGTGAGGGGCCAATAATGATAAAGATATTTACATATCTATATCTTAACTCTTAATATGATATTAATGACTGTACTTAAAATAAATGAGATCAAACTTAAAATAATAATGCAAAAGCTGTGTGGGGCCAATAATGATAAAGATATTTACATATCTATATCTTAACTCTTAATATGATATTAATGACTGTACTTAAAATAAATGAGATCAAACTTAAAATAATAATGCAAAACTCTGTGTGGGGCCAATAATGATGCAGATATTTACATATCTATATCTTAACTCTTAATATGATATTAATGACTGTACTTAAAATAAATGAGATCAAACTTAAAATAATAATGCAAAAGCTGTGTGGGGCCAATAATGATAAAGATATTTACATATCTACATTTTAATTCTTAATATGATATTAATGACTTTACTTAAAATAATTGAGATCAAACTTAAAATAATTAAGCAAAAGCTGTGTGGGGCCAATAATGATGCAGATATTTACATACCTACATCTTAACTCCTAATATGATATTAATGACTGTACTTAAAATAAATGAGATCAAACTTAAAATAATTAAGCAAAAGCTGTGTGGGGCCAATAATGATGCAGATATTTACATACCTACATCTTAACTCCTAATATGATATTAATGACTGTACTTAAAATAAATGAGATCAAACTTAAAATAATAATGCAAAAGCTGTGTGGGGCCAATAATGATGCAGATATTTACATATCTACATCTTAACTCTTAATATGATATTAATGACTTTACTTAAAATAATTGAGATCAAACTAAAATAATAATGCAAAAGCTGTGTGGGGCCAATAATGATAAAGATATTTACATATCTACATTTTAATTCTTAATATGATATTAATGACTTTACTTAAAATAATTGAGATCAAACTTAAAATAATTAAGCAAAAGCTGTATGGGGCCAATAATGATAAAGATATTTACATATCTACATTTTAATTCTTAATATTATATGAATGACTTTACTTAAAATAATTGAGATCAAACTTAAAATAATTAAGCAAAAGCTGTGTGCGGCCAATAATGATAAAGATATTTACATATCTACATTTTAATTCTTAATATGATATGAATGACTTTACTTAAAATAATTGAGATCAAACTTAAAATAATTAAGCAAAAGCTGTGTGGGGCCAATAATGATAAAGATATTTACATATCTACATTTTAATTCTTAATATGATATTAATGACTTTACTTAAAATAATTGAGATCAAACTTAAAATAATTTAGCAAAGCTCTGTGTGGGGCCAATAATGATAAAGATATTTACATATCTGCATTTTAATTCTTAATATGATATTAATGACTTTACTTAAAATAATTGAGATCAAACTTAAAATAATTAAGCAAAACTCTGTGTGGGGCCAATAATGATAAAGATATTTACATATCTACATTTTAATTCTTAATATGATATTAATGACTTTACTTAAAATAATTGAGATCAAACTTAAAATAATTAAGCAAAAGCTGTGTGGGGCCAATAATGATAAAGATATTTACATATCTACATTTTAATTCTTAATATGATATTAATGACTTTACTTAAAATAATTGAGATCAAACTTAAAATAATTTAGCAAAGCTCTGTGTGGGGCCAATAATGATAAAGATATTTACATATCTGCATTTTAATTCTTAATATGATATTAATGACTTTACTTAAAATAATTGAGATCAAACTTAAAATAATTAAGCAAAACTCTGTGTGGGGCCAATAATGATAAAGATATTTACATATCTACATTTTAATTCTTAATATGATATTAATGACTTTACTTAAAATAATTGAGATCAAACTTAAAATAATTAAGCAAAAGCTGTGTGGGGCCAATAATGATAAAGATATTTACATATCTACATTTTAATTCTTAATATGATATGAATGACTTTACTTAAAATAATTGAGATCAAACTTAAAATAATTAGGCAAAAGCTGTGTGGGGCCAATAATGATGAATATATATACATAACGACGTTTTAATTAATAATTAGATAATTATGACTTTACTTGAAAAAAATAACGGGGATTAAACTTAAAATAATTAAAAAAAGGCTGTGAGCGGTCAATAATGATGAAGATATTTACATAACTAAATTTCAATTTTTCATATGATAATAATTACTCTACTTAAAATAAATAAGATCAAACTTAAAATAGTTATGGAAAAACTTTGTGGAGCCAATATTGATGAAGGTATGTACATAACTGTGTTTTAATTCCTAATTAGATAATTGTGGCTTTACCTAAAGAAATAAGATGGCATCAAACTTAAAACAACTACATTTTAATTCCTAATATGATATTAATGACTTTACTTAAAATAAATGAGATCAAAACTTCAAGATAATGACTTCAAAAGAAAAGAGATGAGATAAAAACTTAAAATAATTAAACAAAACTCTGTGTGGTGCCAATAATGATGAAGATATGTACATAACTATGTTTTAATTCCTAATATGATAATGACTTTACTTAAAAGAAATAAGATGAGGTTAAACTTAAAATAATTAAATACATGCTGTGTGGGGCCAATAATGATGAAGATATGTACATAACTATGTTTTAATTCTTTATATCATAATAATGACTATATATAAATTAAATAAGATGAGATCAAACCAAACATAATTAAACAAAAGCTCTGTGGGGCCAATAATGATGAAGATATGTACATAACTACGTTGTAATTCCTAATTATATAATAATGATTTCTCATAAAAGAAATAAGGTGAGATTAAACTTAAAATAATTAAGCAAAAGCTGTGTCAGGCCAATAATGATGAGGATATGTACATGAATATTTCCTATGACGTTTATGGGGTATATAGAAGAAATTAAATAAAAACATATTATAAGTACAGAAGATGCAATCAGGGGCTAACACTAAATATATTGATTAAATATATTTTAATTCTTATTATTCTAATAATAAATTTACTTAAGTGAATTAAGATTACAATAGTTTTAAAGAAGTAGTTTTTGAAACACTATTGAGGTAAACATGATAATATCTTTAGATTAACTTATTTAAACTTTTAATAATTTTATTTAAAGGATTACGATGAAATCAAAACATGGTAAATTACTCAAAATGCTTCGTGCGTGTATGCATGATGAAGACTCTTACACATATATGTTAAAATGCTAATATCTTTTAACTATGTCATTACATAAACAGTAATGATTTAACGACGTAATGATACACGATATAATGAGTTAAAGCATTTTAAAATAAGGTTGTGTGTGTGTGTGTGTGTGTGTGTGTGTGTGTGTGTGTGTGTGTGTGTGTGTGTGTGTGTGTGTGTGTGTGTATGTGTGTATGTCAGAAAGAGAAAGTGTTCATAATGTTGTGCAAATTATTCGCAAACACTAACTGATGTGTTCAGTAACTTAGTGATGCATCAACGTAATTGCTGTAATATGATAATAGAGCAAAATGGTATTGGGATAGCTTACATGACGTGTATATGGTGTAGCTGTAAAATGCACATGGTTATTTAGAGAATATATGAAAAGGAAAAAGCTTAGCTTAAAGAAGCAAATTTTAAAGGAATGTCTGAAAATATCAAATGTTTCATGGTGCAAGACATGTTGGGTGTAGGGAGCTGGACATGTTAGGGATGTGGAGTTGAACATGTTGGACGCGTGAAGCTGGTAATGTACTACCCTTGGAGCAGGACATGTACTACCCTTGGAGCAGGACATGTTGGATACGTGGAGCTGGATATGTTGGATGCGTGGAGCTGGACATGTTGGGGATGTGGAGCTGGACATATTGGACGCGTGGAGCTGGTCATGTACTACCCTTGGAGCAGGACATGTTGGATGCGTGGAGCTGGATATGTTGGATGCGTGGAGCTGGACATGTTGGGGATGTGGAGCTGGACATATTGGACGCGTGGAGCTGGTCATGTACTACCCTTGGAGCAGGACATGTTGGATGCGTGGAGCTGGTAATGTACTACCCTTGGAGCAAGACATGTTGGATGCGTGGAGCTGGACATGTTAGGGATGTGGAGTTGAACATGTTGGACGCGTGAAGCTGGTAATGTACTACCCTTGGAGCAGGACATGTTGGATGCGTGGAGCTGGTCATGTACTACCCTTGGAGCAGGACATGTTGGATACGTGGAGCTGGATATGTTGGATGCGTGGAGCTGGACATGTTGGGGATGTGGAGCTGGACATATTGGACGCGTGGAGCTGGTCATGTACTACCCTTGGAGCAGGACATGTTGGATGCGTGGAGCTGGATATGTTGGATGCGTGGAGCTGGACATGTTGGGGATGTGGAGCTGGACATATTGGACGCGTGGAGCTGGTCATGTACTACCCTTGGAGCAGGACATGTTGGGCGCGTGGAGCAGGACATGTTGGATGCGTGGAGCTGGATATGTTGAATGCGTGGAGCTGGACATGTTGGGGATGTGGAGCTGGACATATTGGACGCGTGGAGCTGGTCATGTACTACCCTTGGAGCAGGACATGTTGGGCGCGTGGAGCAGGACATGTTGGATGCGTGGAGCAGGACATGTTGGGCGCGTGGAGCTGGCTATGTACTACCCTTGGAGCAGGACATGTTGGGCGCGTGGAGCTGGACATGTTGGGGATGTGGAGCTGGACATGTTGGACGCGTGGAGCTGGCTATGTACTACCCTTGGAGCAGGACATGTTGGGCGCGTGGAGCTGGACATGTTGGGGATGTGGAGCTGGACATGTTGGACGCGTGGAGCTGGCTATGTACTACCCTTGGAGCAGGACAAGTTGGGCGCGTGGAGCTGGACATGTTGGGGATGTGGAGCTGGACATGTTGGACGCGTGGAGCTGGCTATGTACTACCCTTGGAGCAGGACATGTTGGGCGCGTGGAGCTGGACATGTTGGGGATGTGGAGCTGGACATGTTGGACGCGTGGAGCTGGCTATGTACTACCCTTGGAGCAGGACATGTTGGGCGCGTGGAGCTGGACATGTTGGGGATGTGGAGCTGGACATGTTGGACGCGTGGAGCTGGCTATGTACTACCCTTGGAGCAGGACATGTTGGGAGCGTGGAGCTGGACATGTTGGGGATGTGGAGCTGGACATGTTGGACGCGTGGAGCTGGTCATGTACTACCCTTGGAGCAGGACATGTTGGGAGCGTGGAGCTGGACATATTGGGGATGTGGAGCTGGACATGTTGGACGCGTAGAGATGGACATTTTTTACGTGTGGAGCTGGACATGTTGGACGCGTGAAAAAGGACATGTTGGGCGCGTGGACCTGGACATGTTGGACGCATGGAGTTGAACATGTTGGACGCGTGGAGCTGGACATTTGACTTTCCGAACCTGCTACGAGAAATGCACTAAGGCAGCTGGCTACAGCATATTCTAACCACGTTGAAGGGCTGATGTCAATTCTAAGTAAACGTACTGATTAGAGCGAGTGTGTAAACGTTCTGTTAGCAGAAACATTTATTGGTAGAAATTTGTTTACCTTCAGTCCTTTAAGTAACAGCATCGTAGACAAATGGTCCGTATTGAACCAGTGCTTCGTGTATGGATGCCAGTTTTAGAATGTGATATTCACAGCGCTGTGTCTGCATACTGGTTTCTGCTAAGTACATTGAAATACACAAAAAGCAAGTGTTCAATAAACCTTACATGCTGTATTAACATCAGTTGAGGAAATAATTATTAAAATGTAGTCTACATTATTTAATTTTTACATTTAAACACATGTAAACTACTTAGATATTAAATGGATCCAGATTAAAGTTCTAGTTTCGTAAGACGTGTACATAGGTCTTAACATCACTTAACACATATGGTAATGTCTTGGCTATTACTATTTTAAAACACATTCACAAATATTGATAAAAATATTCAGTAAACACCTTTAAATCTTTCGTATTGTTTATACGTATATATTACACAACTTTTCTTTTTATTGATAAACTAGATTATATATCTTTTTTTTATTGAAAATGGAAAAATATAATTATTTTAGACTAAAAACATTTCATTAAAAACTTTTAGGGAACTGATAAATATCTCGAATGGCAATCTGATTGTTTTAATATTCTACCAGTTTAGTTGAGTTGCTTTTTTTAATGAATTTTATTCTTACGTAATTTATCTATTTGTTTTAAGTAAGGCTAGGAATAGCTCCACACACATTGCAATTATGTATATATGGGAGGTCGGGGCAACTAGAGGGGAAGCAATAGTAACGGGTTAGAGATTGGCCGATAGAGATCTTTTCGATAAGTCTTGACTTAAAAACAGTATGTTCCCAATGTTCACTTCTTGAGGGATTAGAAACTTGAGAGATTGTCTAAATAACTTTCTATCGTTAATTCTTTTCCAATCAGTAATGATACAACAGCACGAACCTTTACGCTCTACCCCTTTACCTCTTGGAGTTATATATATCAAAGGCAGAACATACATAGGCCTACATTAATACAACAGCACGAACACCTTTAAACTCTACCCCTTTACCTCTTATATATATCAAAGGCAGAACATACATAGGCCTACATTAATACAAAGGCACGAACACCTTTACGCTCTACCCCTTTGCCTCTTCGAGTTATATCAAAGGCAGAACATACATAGGCCTACATTAATACAACAGTACGAACACCTTTACGCTCTACCCCTTTGCCTCTTCGAGTTATATCAAAGGCAGAACATACATAGGCCTACATTAATACAACAGTACGAACACCTTTACGCTCTACCCCTTTGCCTCTTCGAGTTATATCAAAGGCAGAACATACATAGGCCTACATTAATACAACAGTACGAACACCTTTACGCTCTACCCCTTTGCCTCTTCGAGTTATATCAAAGGCAGAACATACATAGGCCTACATTAATACAAAGGCACGAACACCTTTACGCTCTACCCCTTTGCATCTTCGAGTTATATCAAAGGCAGAACATACATAGGCCTACATTAATACAACGGCACGAACACCTTTACGCTCTACCCCTTTGCATCTTCGAGTTATATCAAAGGCAGAACATACATAGGCCTACATTAATACAACGGCACGAACACCTTTACGCTCTACCCCTTTGCCTCTTCGAGTTATATCAAAGGCAGAACATACATAGGCCTACATTAATACAACGGCACGAACACCTTTACGCTCTACCCCTTTGCCTCTTCGAGTTATATCAAAGGCAGAACATACATAGGCCTACATTAATACAACGGCACGAACACCTTTACGCTCTACCCCTTTGCCTCTTCGAGTTATATCAAAGGCAGAACATACATAGGCCTACATTAATACAACGGCACGAACACCTTTACGCTCTACCCCTTTGCCTCTTCGAGTTATATCAAAGGCAGAACATACATAGGCCTACATTAATACAACGGCACGAACACCTTTACGCTCTACCCCTTTGCCTCTTCGAGTTATATCAAAGGCAGAACATACATAGGCCTACATTAATACAACAGTACGAACTCCTTTACGCTCTACCCCTTTGCCTCTTCGAGTTATATCAAAGGCAGAACATACATAGGCCTACATTAATACAACGGCACGAACACCTTTACGCTCTACCCCTTTGCCTCTTCGAGTTATATCAAAGGCAGAACATACATAGGCCTACATTAATACAACGGCACGAACACCTTTACGCTCTACCCCTTTGCCTCTTCGAGTTATATCAAAGGCAGAACATACATAGGCCTACATTAATACAACAGTACGAACACCTGTACGCTCTACCCCTTTGCCTCTTCGAGTTATATCAAAGGCAGAACATACATAGGCCTACATTAATACAAAGGCACGAACACCTTTACGCTCTACCCCTTTGCCTCTTCGAGTTATATCAAAGGCAGAACATACATAGGCCTACATTAGGATGGAGAAAATATTTATGCAATTTTAAACAATTTACTCAGAGATATTTAGTATGTGACAATGTTGACATACAAATTGAAATAAAAACTATATTATTGTTATTAATGTTATTAATGTTAAGAGTTTTATAGTAAGTATATTTGTAATACATTTCCTAACAAACAATTGTAATTAAAAAGTACACGAAGTATTATAGTAAATGAATTACATTTTGGCGATAGATTTTTTATCTATTGTGTTTATATAATTCATAGTCCACAGTTTCTCAGGGGAATAACAACAAATGTTTCATTAAAGGCAGAAGTTGTTTGAAAACAAAATATTTAAAAAGTAATTAAATATGGTGTTTTGTATCCAGTTAGTTGGGAGGCGGCAATAATAGCAAACAGTCTTGTTCTAGGATGTATTAGGGGAGCAACCAGGGGGGCTATCGAGGTACATTCTCCCTTAAAAATTTCTGAGTAAAATATGTAAACCAGAAATTGAAAAACTAAAACATTAGATGGTTAAATATCATGATACGTACTAGATTTTAATTAAAGGGTAATTTTTTATGTATTAAATGCATATATTTCTTTTTTACTTTCGTTTTAGAAGGCATTTGTGGCCAAAAACTTCAATTATACTAACCTAAAACATTTTCCTGGCTCAATCACTGCACATAAGAGGCCTGTATATTTATTAAGTTCCTTCTATTAGCTCACACGTTCCTAATATATATCCTGTACAAATTTTCAATCGTTAATAAAATACGTTTTTATTCGTCCAATCAAGTTTAAATGCATTCCATTTAACTTATATTAACTGGTGTTAGTAAAGTTTGTTAGTAAAGTTAGTTTAAATTTTAAAAACTTGGGGCACTATCGGGATTCGAACTATGAATCTTCGTGTTCAATGTCTAGCGCACTTTGGCAATGCACCAACTTTCCAATACGAAGAAATTAAATTCTGAAAGACATGTATGAATTTTTTCATCATCTGGTTGTCGTCGAAACCTTCATTGTACAACATTAAACTGTTACCATGGTTACCACAAAATATCATAAATATTGCTGTAAGGTTAAAAATGAACGAAACGTATAAAACAAACAAATTGGATGTAAGCAAACAACAACGTTTATTTTCTGGACCTCAGTAGGACTTTACTTTAAAAATTTTCATATTACTTTTCTTTACTTTTAAAAATCCTACGGACTATATTACTTACTTAAAACAAATAGTTCAAAACAAATAGAAGTAAAATTTACCTATTTAAATTGCTGTTGATATGAACGTATAATTTACAAGTACAGACGGTTTTGCTCAAAAAGGTAGTTTAAGAATATTAAACATAGACTGCCATTTGAATAAACATATGCAAAAAATTTGCCATATGTCATCGGTTCGTAATATATTACGTCAAGTATTTCATATTACTCTGTTTTATATTTAAGTGAAGATTACATGTGCGCTCCTTTGTATTAAAATATTCGAGTGGCTTTATTAAATTAACAAATTAAAACTTTTGTTGTTCGAGAAATACATTGTTACATTAAAACTTATGCTGGTATTAAGTAAAGGTATGCTTGTTACATACAAATTTTAAAATACATTGAAAAGTTTTAAACATTACTGTAAGGCTACTACAGATCACTAAAGTATGTATTCACACAAGGATAAATTAACTTACCCTAACTAGAAAATAAACCTACTGACATAAGCGCCTTACTGAGGTACCTTTACGTTGTGGCCGAAGGGTGTACCTAAAGCAACAACATCCGAAGGTAACTCCTAACTGAATACCACCACTGGCGAACCTACATTGCTTACACTCTTACAGGCTGAGCACAACACAACTAAATACCCAGACGAAGCGTTAAATTGTTAGAGTGAAGTAACTTTCTATAATCGAAATTCAACCCAAAACTACTTTGAAAATAGACTAAACTCTATTCGAAGGTGGCCCCGCTTAGTAAACTGTTCATGCCAACACAAATGTACACGGACATTACGACGCGCGACAAGATCACACCAGAAGTATTATAACAATTTCCTCCTGCCTTTTGAAATAAAAATATTATTAGTAAACATATTTGTTATATTTTTGCAAATGTTATACTCTAACAAAGTAAAGTAAAGGGAAACAAAAATTAACAGAATTTTCATTTTAAACGTGCTAGGTTTCTCAATTCTTTCAATATATTTTTGTACTTCACCATTTCTATGTTGTAGGTTATCTATGGCCATACAATGTAATATTAGCAGTCAAGATGTTAGGAGGTTTTGTTTAGGCACATTCAGATACTTACTGCCTATTCCTTCTTTTTGTTCTTCATTGGAGCAAAAACGTTAATACAAATAGATATTGTAATAAATGAAAAAACCCAGTAAGTTGAGTGTCAGGACAATATCAGATTCAAAAGATTACATCGAGACAACTACACGACATTAAAATAGTTTATAGGTAAATTATAAGGTAAATTGTTATGACGCGGACATTCAAGGTGATCGAGAAGGGTACATATATAATACTAGGAAAATAGGCTCTGATCGGATGGCATCGTATCTGAAGCTGTGGACACCCGATTTCTCGATAAACTCCGCAGACAAGAAAAGGTAGTAGTCTAACGATATTATTAGTTAATGCAAACAAGAGTCGATCGCGGTCTGTCAGGCAGCAACTGTAGAGGACACAGGGTGGTCATGTTAAATCCGCAAAGACGTTGGGGTTGTAATTTGTCCGTCGGTAACTACAGAGAAGGCCGAGAATTCTTGTTAAACTCGCCAAAGAAGATGGGATTGTAATCTGACAGTGGGAAACTCTAGAGGAAGCCAAACGTTCTTGTTAAACTTCGAAAGCAAGATGAAAATGTAATCTGACACTGGGAAACTCTAGAGGAGCCTGACAGTTCTTTCTAATCTCTGCAAACAAGATGGGATTTTAATCTGACAGTAGGAAATTTCAGAGGAGGCCGAAAGTTCTTGTTAAACTTTGCAAGCAAGATGAAAATGTAATCTGACTCTGGAAAACTCTAGAGGAGTCTGACAGTTCTTGCTAAACTCCTCAAATAAGATGGGATTGTAACCTGACAGTAGGAAACTCCAGAGGAAGCCGAAAGTACTTGTTAAACTTCGCAAGCAAGATGGGATTGTAATCTGACAGTAGGAAACTCTAGAGCATACCGACAGTTCTTGTTAATCTCCGCAAACAAGTTGGGATTGTAATCTGACAGTAGGAACCTCTAGTTCAGACCGACAGTTCTTGTTAATCTCCCCAAACAAAATAGGATTGTAATCTGACAGTAGGAAACTCTACAGCAGACCGACAGTTCTTGTTCAACTCCGCAAACAAGACGACATTGTAGTCTGACAGTGGGGAACTCTAGAGGAGTCTGCCAGTTCTTGGTAAACTCAGCAATTAAGATGGGATTTTAGTAGACAATAGGAAACTCTAGAGGGAAACGACAGTTTTTGTTCAACTACGTAAACAAGATGGGATTGTAATCTGACCGTAGAAAACTCTAGAGGAGACCGACAGTTCTTTTTAAACTCCTCAAACAAGATGAGATTGTAATCTGATACTATTAAACTCTAGAGGAGAGCCACAGTTCTTGTGAGACTCAGAAAATAGAATGAGATTGTAATCTGACAGTAGAAAATTTTAGAGGAGACAGACAGTCCTTATTAAAGTTTGCATACATGATGGGATTGTAATCTGACAGTAGGAAACTCTAGAGCAGACCGACAGTTCTTGTTAATCTCCGCAAACAAGATGGGATTGTAATCTGACAGTGGGGAACTCTAGAGGAGTCTGACAGTCCTTCTTAATCTCCGCAAACAAGATGGGATTGTAACCTGACAGTAGGAAACTCTAGAGGAGACCGACAGTTCTTGTGAAATCTGTAAACAAGATGGGATTGTAATCTGACAGTAGAGCATTCTAGAAGAGTCTGACAGTTCTTGTTAAACTCCGCAAACAAGATTGAATTGTAATCTGACAGTAGGAAATTTTAGAGGAGTCTGACAGCTCTTGTTAATCTCCGCAAACAAGATGGGAATGTAACCTGACAGTAGGAAACTCTAGAGGAGACCGACAGTTCTTGTGAAATCTGTAAACAAGATGGGATTGTAATCTGACAGTAGACAATTCTAGAGGAGTCTGACAGTTCTTGTTAAACTCCGCAAACAAGATTGAATTGTAATCTGACAGTAGGAAATTTTAGAGGAGTCTGACAGTCCTTGTTAATCTCCGCAAACAAGATGGGATTGTCACCTGACAGTAGGAAACTTTAGAGGAGGCCGTCAGTTCTTGTTAAACTCCGCAAAATAGATGGGGTTGCAATTTTGCTGTCGGGAACTCTAGAGGATACTGTCAGTACTTGATAACGTCTGTAAATAAGATTGAGCAAACAAGATGAATATAGAGAGATATAATCTATCAATTAAACTCTAGAGGATACAAGCATATCATGGTAAACTCTCGAAACAAGATTGAATTTTAATAGGTTTTCGGGAACTCTAGAGGTACCGCCAGTTCTTGATGAAGTTTGTAAACAAGATTGGATGAATTCTCAAGTTCATTTCATTTCTCCTAAAATGGCTCTCGGCTTCTCAGTATGGGTCCATTATCTCCAAACCATTATTAATGTGCGAAGCTCGTGTTGCAGGGTTAAGCCTTAAGGCCTGATATCGAGGTTGCAGGGTTAAGCCTTAAGGCCTGATATCGAGGTTGCAGGGTTAAGCCTTAAGGCCTGATATCGAGCTGCATAAGAATACCTCTCACAACTCCCTTGTACAATACTATACAGCGTATCAGGTTAAGTTGAGGTAAGCCAGATAGCTGGGGGACAAACTGGGTCTATGAATAGGCTGGGACAGCCCGGCGACAACATCTCATTAGTGACGCATTGCCGATCACTCCACTTAAAAACGTTATTCTAATAAATATGCATTATATGGGAAAAACTTTGATACTGTTTTTTTAATTACTATTAAACAAACCATTGCGTGTTTGTCTCGTGTTAATCGGCCGACTTGGGGTGTGATTATCTATACCGAAGGAAAGTTACGCTATATGAAGCGTAGTCGGTAAGCACACTTAAAGTCGGCCGATTAACACGAGACAAACACCTAATTGTTTGTTTAATAGTAATTAAGAAAACAGTATCAAAGTTTTTCCCATATAACGCGTATTCATTAGTATTAAGGTTTTTAAGAGGAGTAATCGGCAAAGCGTCACTAATATGATCTCGCCGGGCTGTCCCAGCCTATTCATAGACCCAAGCCGGTCCTAACCCCCCAGTTACCTGGCTTGCCTCAACTTAACCTGAGACGTTGTATAGAACTGAGCTTCTACCACAGGAGGCAACAACAAGTATGAAGGAGAATCAAGCTTTATGGTATATAGATTGTTTGCATAAGACTTTACGTTTAAGCGGAACCCGCCTTAAGCCGCTTACAGTTGTCGGAATATTTACGAAGCCTATATTAAATAATAATTTAACACATTTACATTAAAAAAAATATTGGTGTTTGTTTTATCTTTTTTGGTTCGAAATTGTTAGTTTGAAAAGAAAATACTATATATTTTAGGCCAAAGTGAAGTTTTGTTCGATGTATCCGACACGTTTGTATTTACTGCGTTACTGAAGCGTTAACTAACAGCGCCATCTCGCTTGCAAGCTAACAAAACCAAAATAACCCGTGTTGTGTGATCAGCTTCACCTAACGTTGTGTTAGAAATAAGGCAAAATCAATTTATAGAGTACAATCTTAGGTTGAATATAATCAGCTTCATCTCAGGACAAACGTATCGTTATAAATATAAACATGTCCAAGCGAAAGTCGAATACTCTCTATTTAAACATTCATAAATCTGATATTTTAAATAAATAAACTTCTTAACCACGAAAACGTTTTATTTAAGTCCCAATGTACAGAGGAAATTAGTTCAAGAACAACTTTCAATTAAAAGAATAAAATGAGTTACTCTCGTAATAATTTCCTCTGCAGATGGTTGCTTTGGAGCCGAAATTTACATTGGGATACAAAAAAGGGTTCACTTATTTATTTAAAACACGAAGTTATTTCATCAGTTAATTATAACTCCTTTATTATTAAAATTTAAATATTTCTAAAGATATAATTTTATCAAAAATGGCGGTTTGAAGCATCCCTTTAAGTAATGTTATATTAGTACATTTTTATGTAGCAAAACAATAAAAGCTTATAAAGGGTTAAGTAAAGGTATTCAATATGGCGCCCATGTTCCTAGATAACAAAAATACTATTAGGATTCCAACACCACTTATAAATTGAAAATATTTTATGTATCGATATATATCAAAGGAATATGTAGCTATTACCTAACTCTACAACTTTGTAATGAGATTTATAAATATATAACAACACTCAGATGGTTTTATGTAAAAGAAATTTCTTGTATATATAGATACAATAACACATTTTTGTATGTGGAAGACAGCCCTATATACACAGACTTGAATGTATATTAAAACGTTATGAATATTCAATTATAATATATACACACATCCCACACCCAGGTACCTCACTTCCGCATACATTCTGTTACAATACGTTGCAGCTCGTCGTTTTATATTTAGTTTAATTGTTTTACGAATTCAAGAAAAATAAAAAACAACTTTGCTAGAAAACTGAAACTGAATGCGTTGTCTCCCATGATCAAGTATACAAATGTACATCCTAAAACTGAAATGCTCCTATCAAATGTTAGTTTTTTCTGATTGTACTAGCAATTACTTGATGTATACTGGTGTATAGCCTACTTTATTATTCCTGACTCCTAACATATCATCACGTGACGGTGTGTAGCCTACTTCACGATTCCTGATTCCTTACGTACCATCACGAAACGATGTATAGCCTACTTCATGATTCCTGATATCTCGTCACGTGACGGTGTGTAGCCTACTTCACGATTCCTGATTCCCAACGTATCATCACAAAACGGTGCATAGCCTACTTCATGATTCCTGATGTCTCGTCACGTGACGGTGTGTAGCCTATTTCACGATTCCTGATTTCTTGTCACGTGACGGTGTGTAGCCTACTTCACGATTCCTGATTCCTTACGTACCATCACAAAACGATGTATAGCCTACTTCATGATTCCTGATGTCTCGTCACGTGACGGTGTGTAGCCTACTTCACGATTCCTGATTCCTAACGTATAATCACGAAACGGTGCATAGCCTATTTCATGATTCCTGATGTCTCGTCACGTGACGGTGTGTAGCCTATTTTACGATTCCTGATTTCTTGTCACGTAACGGTGTGTAGCCTACTTCACGATTCCTGATTTCTTACGTACCATCACGAAACGGTGTATAGCCTACGTCATTATTCCTGATGTCTCGTCACGTAACGGTGTGTAGCCTACTTCACGATTCCTGATTTCTTACGTACCATCACGAAACGGTGTATAGCCTACGTCATTATTCCTGATGTCTCGTCACGTGACGGTGTATAGCCTATGAAATATCTATAGTTAGATATCTGTTCAGATTAAAACCAAAGGAAACGGAAAACCCCACGCTGATTCACACGGGCACATTCGCGCATTTTGTGAAGGGTTTGGTTACTGTAAAGCGCAGGAAATGATAAGAAACTCGCGTCAGCGTCCTTGGGATTTGTTCCAAAACACTTGCAACCTACGTCTCGTAAAACTAACATGATTGCTTATGTTTGTATAATTCAGCATAAAATTAATACAGGACCAGGACAAAAATGGCCAATTGCTTTGGTTATCAATTAAACTTAACTAATTAAATTAATAATTCCTGTACAAGACATTTTAATTTTCGGAAGTTAAAAAATTAAAACAGCATTTTTTTTTAAAAACTACAAAATAATCATTTCACTGTTTTCTCTTTTAATTTAACCAAACAGTTATTTTCCCGCCGGGATCTCGAGGGAGGTCGCACTTAACCGTGTTTAATTGATATGTGATAGCGTTTTCATTCTACTCGAAATTTAAAAAATTACACAAATTTCACAAACATTAAGTTTTAATAAAACAACACAATCTAAAAGAAAACATTTTGGTTGACAGAAAAATATTTTTGCACCAGTAATAGAACGCTAGAGAAACATTTGTCTAACGTGTGTGGTTGTACACTGAAATGCAAATTTACGATAAATTAAGATAACCTATTCCCTCAGCTCGTGGAAAAAGGGTGAAACAAAACGAGGTAAATTTGTTTAAACAGTACTACACTGCGTTACGTTCGACGCAAGACCCCCCCCCCCTAGTGAAGTGATAATCTATATTAGTACACTTGCCTACTGTAACAGGCTGCAGAATCACGCATTGCTCACATTGTACCACGTCTGTATAGCTTACCATAACAAACATGAATGCACAAAGCACGTGTTACAAATGTAAACACAAAATACATAAAATACAGTAAATAATCATAGTAACTAAATCACATTTATGTGTGAAAAATATTTGCTCACTTAAAGCGATTTGAACAAAGATGCAGCAATGAAATATTCAAGTACAAATTTTGTAAATTCCCTATCTTGTTCTTTAACAAACGCTAAAAAAATCTTTAGATCAGTGTAAATTATAACTGATACAAAACATAATGAGTTCAGGACTGTGGCTGTTGGTTAAGTTAGGTTAGGTTAGGAAACCTAACCTAATTCTATAATTCTTGTGACGTAAACGTAAAAAATATAAAATATACCTTAAATTTTTGACCAGCGTTTAACTAAAATTTAAACTACAAATACACTGGCTCTATTAAAGGACTGTTTCTTTTAAATATATCAAAAGTATAAGAAAAACAATTTCATTTAAATAAATTCTTTTTATTAAATTCTTAAATAAATATTTGAGACCAATTACTAGCAATAATTTACTGTTGTTTAGCATTAATAAATAATACACAAAACCTCTAAGCACAAATAATTTTATTTTAGTCTTATGTACATTTCGGTTACAAAGTAACCATCCTCAGAGGTCTGAGTATGTATTGTCATGTCTCTCAGGATGGTTACTTTGTAAGCAAAATGTACATAAGGCTAGAATACAAATATTCGTGGTTAGAGGTTAGAGGAAACACTATAGAAACTAAAACTTATGAGACAAAATATTTTAGCATGTTTTGATATTTTAAATTGTATTGACAATATTCATGTTCTCTGAAATGAATCTAAATGGCAAATTTACATTGACCAAAGGTTAGTGGCCCTTACATACACATTCTATTATTATTATGGTTGAAATCGATTCCGAATAGAGGAGTAATTGACTATTAATTGGTTATATATTATATTAATTAGAAACTTGGAGCTACTGTAGGTCATAGAGCTATTGTAGGATAAGTTATTAGGCCAGTTTCAGGTTGTAAATAAACTTTGCTAAATTTTGGGTAGCACGTAATAGTTGGTAATTTTTAATTTTTGCCAAAATAATTGGTCAGTAAACAAATTTATAAATACCTAATGACAGCCAAAATATATTTCTTGTATTGTAACACAGAAAACTATATACTTACAAATCTTTGTATTATTAGCGTTTCGTTGTCGCTAAACAAATATAGAAAATTGAAATGAATTTGATGTTGAATTCGATAGTTTTTTCGCTAACTATTGTCTCCTAATATTAGGTTCCACTGAAAAGAACGTCAATAGAGAATAATTACGAAGAATGGACACATTGTATAGTAATTACAGGGTAATTAAGTGGCTTCTAACAAGACCGAACTCTGGAAACATTTCTTGTAAACATCGAGTTAGCAGGACTGAATGCCTACTCAAGGCGATGCTTCATCTTGAAATTATTTTCTACCATAATAATGCACGTTCAGTAGCGGTATTTATATATACCAATATAGATAAAGAAACCTGTACTGCTTTGAAGTGCCGTACGTATGTTATTTCAGTAGCGACAATGTTATAAAGTGTAGTTTAGGAAAAGGCAATACGCGAAGGCAAACATCTCGCTCCAAAAACAACGATGAGGAATTACAATGTCTATGTTGAACCAAAGTAGCACTTTAAGTAGTTGAAGAATTACAATGAATATGTCGAACCGAATGACTCAGCACTTGAAGTAGTTGGAGAATTACAATGAATATGTCGAACCGAATGACTCAGCACTTGAAGTAGCTGGGGAATTACAATGAATATGTCGAACCGAATGACTCAGCACTTGAAGTAGTTGGAGAATTACAATGAATATATCGAAATGAATGATTCAGCATTTGAAGTAGCTGGAGAATTACAATAAATATGTCCAACCTAATGACTATTGCATTTGATTTAGCTGAAGAATTACAATGAATATGTCGAACCTAATGACTATTGCATTTGAAGTAGCTGAAGAATTACAATGAATATGTCGAACCGAATGATTCAGTACTTGAAGTAGCTGGAGAATTACAATGAATATGTCGAACCTAATGACTCAGCACTTGAAGTAGCTGAAGAATTACAATGAATATATCGATACGAATGATTCAGCACTTGAAGTAGCTGGAGAATTACAATGAATATGTCGAACCTAATGACTATTGCATTTGAAGTAGCTGAAGAATTACAATGAATATATCGAACCGAATGATTCAGCACTTGAAGTAGCTGGAGAATTACAATGAATATGTCGAACCGAATGACTCAGCACTTGAAGGAACTGGAATTAGTCGTAAGCTAAATTTTAAATTCCAAAGAGTATCGAAGTTTAGTATCATAATAGAATCATGTGAGATATATGAAGACCGATCCATAAGACCTTAATTGTTGGAGATCACATGTTTCTTACTTTCAAATATCAGCTTTTTTACAGAATGTTTTGAAGCCCACACTACCACTACTTTGCTTACTAACGCTTGATGCTCTTGTCTTCAGAGCGTGCAAAACCGTTCTGCGGCTGCTGTTTGTAATTCCCAGTGAAATGCTACACAAGATAAATTCAGGAAGAACATTTCTTCAGGGTGGGCGCCAGATTGTTGTGCTACTAAAAAATATAAGAAATTACTTTTGTAACTGTACCAAATACAGTCCCCCGAAAAACATGTACATCTTGGAAGTCATAGGAGAAGAGGAATACAATCAGTAGAGACCAGATGGTGGAGAACGTATGTGCGTAAGGGGATAAAGTATCAGATATAAAGCTAAAGTAATATATGTTAAGAAACGTGTATCTATGGGCAGACACAAGGTGCAACAATGAAATGTATCTATGGGCCTTGGGATTAGTAATTTAGTGTAAAAAGCTAGAGAAAAAGTGAGAATGGCATGAACTAAGGGGACGCGAATGTAGGGAACAGGCTATTAAAGGAGGCAGGATTGACGGATGTGGCAATATGTTTAAGAAATATTACTTCCTAATGTAAAAACTAATGTAGCAAGTTTAGTTTAATACATTTTTGAAGTAATTAGAAATGGGTTGTTATAAATTGGGGAATTTACATAACTTGAGTGATACCATCATTTCATTAAATTTAACCTTGTTATATAGCTTTACCCTTAAGATAGTTTAAAAATAATCTAGTTAACTAAAAGTACAATATAATTAATAGAATATAATAAAATTGAAAATAAAAAGTATTAAAAAATAATCTAGTAAACTAAAAGTACAATATAATTAATAGAATATAATAAAATTGAAAATAAAAAGTATTAAAAAATAACCTAGTAAATAAAAGGATAATATAATTAATAAAATGTAATAAAAGTGGACATAAAACGGTTTGATAATAATCTACTAAAATAAAAGTACAATATAATTAATAAAATGTAATAAAAGGGAAAATAAAAAGTGGTCAAAATTAAGTCCACTATACTAAAAGTACAAAATAATTGATAGAATACAATAAAATTGAAAATAAAAAGTATTTAAACATAAGCTAGTAAACTAAAAGTACAATATTATTAATAGAATATAATATAATTGGAAATAAAATGAATTAAAACTAATCTATTATACTAAATGTACATAAAAATTAATAGAATATAATAAAATTAGTTGTATAGAGTATTTAAAATTAAATCCAATAAACCAAAAGTACAGTGTAAATAATAGAATATAATAGTATTTGAAAACCAAATATATTTTTTCAAAATAAAACCTAATTTATAAAAGAATTTATTGCAATTATACCAGTTTTGTGGTTTGTTATTAACTGCGAGTTGTAATAATGAACCCTTGTGAGTAAAAGGGTTACATTTAACTTATTTTAGAGTACAATTACACGAATCATTGGAAATAGGTTTCAGTAGAGATCTGGCATGGTCAAGCAGGAAGCACATTGAACATAACCTATGCGAATGCACCATACGGAACAAAGAACAGCTCATTATCTGCATACTAATATACAATGAATATAAGGGTACTACATCTATTTCTTGCAAACATATCTTAAAACTGTAGACTACTAATGGTTCAGAATCTCTTGAATATGAAAAAACAAAAGTTCTCTGTAATCCATCACATTCACAAAAGTTAAGTTAAAATAAACTTACAGTGATACATATATGTTATGAGCTTATATATGTGCATGTGTGTCGTACAAAATGCGTTATTTTCGTTTTACTCAGGTATTCTATTTAAATAATTTTGTTGTATAATACTATCGTCAAGGATGTAAAATTAAAATGCTTTTAAAATAAAGTTTTTTCATGATAAAATTTGACGGATATTCATTGTTGTCATCAAAATGAAACATTTCTAAAATCACGAATTTGTAACCATACAAGATAAAACTAATAAATTTATGTAATTAATAAAAAGGAAATTCATAAAATTGCAACTGGCAACGGCAGATGCTAACTTAAAGTTTTAATTAAGCAGAGATATAAGTATCGCACTTGCGCAAGCACACGAGCACACATACGCACGTATACGCACACACACCACATACTACGAGCACGAGTGTAACCACAAATATTTTCTTATACTTATGCATATTTTTATACTTATTTTTAAAACACGTTAAAACATATTGAATTTCTTTCATCAAACAATTTGTATACAATAAAATATAATTATATATTAATTTTCGGGAAGAATGTTCTTAACTGTGCTATATGTTTAGGTATAAAAAGGAACCAAAGAATAAGATTGTTACAATAAGGAGTATTAGAAGTTACTCATCCAATTTACCTCGTGGCAAGGTTATTGGACATGGCCGAGGATCATTTGAACAGAATCCTTCTGAACGCTCTCCTGAAATCTTTGTTGAATATAGTGTATATAACGGGATTCAGGGCCGAGTTCATGTACCCCAACCAAAATGCTATGGCAAAGGTCTGTTTGGATACCCTGCATGAAACACAAATAGGCGTAAGGATGTAGAGGAAGAAGAAAGGAAACCAGCAAAGGATGAAAGAGCCCATGATCAAGCCCAGTATCAGTGTGGCCCGCTTTTCCTTTTTCCTGGCGAACCTTCGTTTTTCCCTCTCCGGGTCACGAGGCTTCTGTATTTTCGGTACGACTTCCTGGACGTCCTGCTGCGCCAAGGCCACCTTACCCACGTCTGCCGTTTCTCTCTTGTCTTTCGTCGATTTCCTACCAAATATCGGCTTACAGAACTTCAATCTCAAAGGCTTCACAACGGTACACCTGGACACTATTCCAGAATCGGACGACGAGGGGTCGAACTCGCTGACCATGTCGGTGTCCACCCCTACGCTGGGCGCTCTACACCGTGCGATCGCCGCTAGTTCTCCGTTTACGGATGACGTAGACCCTCGGAACTGGGCTTGCATTGGCGACGCCTTTAACATAACGTTACTGGACACTCTTAAGGTATCTTTCTTTACCTCACTACCACCACCGGGGTCTTGAGGACCTTCGGCATTGTCACTAGTACTTATATCCGATGCAAAGTCACACGTTACTATCGGTATGGGTCCAGGTTTCGTCTCTATGGTGACAGTTGTCGGCGAGCTGTTTGAGTTTTGATCCGCTGGATTCGTTAAAGGCAATGCCGGCACAGGGTTCGTTGTGAAGCTGGTGCATTTCTCTTCTAGAGCGGGCGTAGGTCTCGCCAGAGCTTTCCGAATGCCTCGTCGAGCTCTCGCCTTGGCCGCGTAGTAGATCCTGATGTATACGAACACCATGATACAGCTGGGGATGTAGAAGGAGCCAAGCGCAGAGTACAGTACATAACCCAGGTCGCTGCTCAGCTGAAACATAATAAATAATCGATATTAGATACACTTATCGAACATTGAACAAATATGGATCTGATGCTACATTTAGGTTACCAAGTAACCATATTCAGATACATAACAAGATTGATCTGTGGATGGTTACTTTGTATTTATTCTAGATAAACAGCGTAATATGGAATACGAAAATTAATCGAACAAATTTAAAAACGTTCACAAATATATAACACTAGAATATTGATGTAATACAGAAACTTGTGCAGTCTGGCGAGTAAAGCAAAGAAAGACTAGTCGGGAAGACTCTCAAGCAGCTGCGATCTTTTTGTACTACGTCTTCTCTACGACCACGTTGTGTTACTACTTCTGTCTATGTTTGGGAATTTACAATTTCCCGGTTGTATATATATTGTATCAATACATTGCATACATGAGAAGCTTAGAACGTATTGTATTGTTAATACCAGATTAGTTATGTATGAATAATATATAGTTATAGTTAGTGTCTGAAGTGAACACGTTCATTATTAGTCCATGAAGTAACACGCACGCTCACACACACACACACACACACACACACACAACCACACACACACACACACACACACACACACACACACACACACACACACACACACACACACACACACACACACACACACACACACACACACACACGCTCGCGCACACACACTCACACACACACACACACACACACTCACACACACACACACACACACACACACACACGCACACACACACACACATACACACACACGCTCGCGCACACACACACTCACACACACACACACACACACACACACACACTCACACACACACACACACACACACACACAGACACACACACACACACACACACACACGCACACGCCCGCACACACACACACACACACACACACACATACACACACGCGCGCGCGCGCACTCACTCACACACACACACACACACACGCGCGCGCACTCAAACACACACACACACACACACACACACACACACACACACACACACATACATACACACACGCTCAGGCACGCGCACACGCCCTCTTTCTCTCTCTCTCTCTCTCTCTCTCTCTCGATAAAAAACTTCTAGCATACTGTTTTTTATAAACATTCTTGTTGATGAAGAGTTAAATAAAAAAGAGTTAGTGCTTCAAATATACAAGCGGTAGGGTGTATTCAAAAACTTTTAATTAGGTAACTAAACAACTCTAACTTTACGTGTGTCATGTGATAGGACCTAATGCACCCTCTTACTTTAACATTCATTGTTCGATAGTCACAAGAGCATATTGGGGAAATTAAAAAATTCACCAAAGCCGTGAAGCGAGAACAGAAATTAAACGAACACTGCACTGTAAACAATTTGTCGTTGAGCTGGAGCGATAATTAATTCGTCGTTCCTAAAATCAAGCATGATGAATTGTCAAGTGTAAACACGTCAACTGCAATACAATTCGGATGTTTGTGAGCCAGAGTGTACCTCACAAACAACGCGTATCGTTGTCATTTATTGTGTGAATGCAAAACCTCATACGAGCCTAATTGTTGCTCTATATCAGTGGTTCCCAAAGTGGAGTATTGTCAAGGCAAAGGAACATTGTAAAATGTTCAATCTAAAAACTTACTGATTTTTCCAAATATCTTATGTGTACACATTGTGTTCTCTTATATACGAGTAAATAATATTTGGAACTAAATTTAGCTTGAGTGTGGCTTGCGGTCTGGTTGCAGCGGGAAATACTATTATAGCAAATAAACCTTTTCCAAAATATTTGTGCATTCGAAGAACAATCATTTTCCGTCAAATATCTTATAAATGCTAAACATAGCCACATCACTTTAGCCTATTTTCAGATCTGCATTTATAAATCATCTTTGCGTACTAACTTTGCCGCATATTATTTTGTTGTTGTTTATTAGCATAAGTCCAGTTTATGGATAGTTCAATGCCTTCTATTAGGAAATGATTTAGCGATTTCTTTAAATTTTTTAAATAGTATTCGTTCAAAATACACAGCGGTGTTGTAAAAGGTAAGTCACTGTTTACTTATGAGTTGCATGTATTTTGTCCAAGGTACACAAAATGTTTAGGACGCACAATTACATGCGTTTTTTTGGTAATATTAAGCCAATACGATAAAATGAATAGTAAATGTTTTACAACTAAAAAAGTTATGTTTTAAATAAATAAAGAACATTTGTGTTTTGTATTTTTGTGTAGGACTTAGCGACGGCTTTCCTTAGAATGAGCTAAATGAATATTCTATTAGTATACATTAGTATATAGAATTAGTATATACTAATCCCAAGAAAAAATCCCATTTTGGAGAACGTTACAAATTTTCAAAAAACTTTTGAAAAAGACCAATTCCAGGTGATCGTTTTGAGGTATAATACATGTTGAAAACCTAATACCTACGAGAATGTTTTTTTTCTGGTATAGATTTAATACCAAAAATTCAACGCAGAATTTTTCAATTATTGAAGAGAGAACTCGTATCGAGACTCATCTCGAAGATACGACTCTACAAACCTCTACATATCCTTATATCCTAGTCGATGGAGGGGGGAAACATATAAACATAAAAATTATTAGTATTTTAATATTGTCATAAAACTTTTATTTACTATTTATAAGAAATATTGGTTGACCAAAATATAAAATGTGATACACTATCGGTTTCAGTAACATATGTGGATTATTTGAGCACTATGGGTTCCACTGGCTAGGCCACTTCTACTACGACTCTCGCTGCGTCTTCAGGCTGTGCTGTCTGACTCTACACTCAACAATAGCAAAACGTGTACAGCTGTATGTTTTTAAATTTCACTTCATTAAGTGTCGGTCTGTATGTAGGCCTATGTGATTACTACACAGAATCACGCAAACACTGTGATTTTGCAGATTAACAGTAAAGCAATGTTTGCAGAACTGCATTGATTGTTGCCCCTCTCACCCCCGCACGCCATCACTCGGCGATTAAGACCAGAGCGGAGCTTATAGTGCGCCAGACCCATTTGTTTCCGGCCTGATTAAAAACTTGCACAATCCATACACGGCCTTAATTCGTAACCTGCCTCACTTACTAAACAAGATCAGATTAGTTGACATAATTGATACCAGAGGCCACCACTAAACACATTAGAATTACTTTAATTTTGGTTTTTCATCAAACAACACCTCTGACACTTAGTATCTACAAACAGGCCCACGCACCTACAACATCCACGCTTATCATCTCACTGAGGCTACCTAAAATACCAATTTGAAGGGTTGAAACTGTATTCCTGTATAGTATGCAAGAAGTTTTTTTAAAAAATGATTAAAAATAGTAAACAGAGTCAAAATTGGGTAATTATCGACACAATAATAGCCTCCCATAGCAGACCCTCGTAAACACGAAGAGCTTTTGTTGTAGGCTGCCCGTAGTTTTGGTACCAGTATTATTTTATTTCCTAAGAATAATAACTCAACTTGCTTTTATTTATAACTTTTTAATTTATGTTTGAAGCTCAAATATACATATTTCTAAATTTTGGAACATTATTTTGAATATTTATAATTATATTTTGCTAGTCATGTGTGATACATTTACGTCTTTTACGATTTACAGAGAGGGGGAATTTCAACGAGAAAAGGTTAGACATAGAGACAGAGAGAGAGAGAGAGAGAGAGAGAGAGAGAAAGAGGGAGAGATTTTGGGAGAGATAGAAAGAGAGGGAAAGAGGAGGGAAGAGAGAAAGACAGAGAGAAAATCGATTGTCTAAGCTAAACCGAATATGTTTTAGGAAGAGTTATATATATTATAATCTAAATAACTACTACTACATAGCTGGGTGCCTTAGTCGGATTACTAACCCTTCCTAAAACCATTTCGTTTCTCCTTTAACTTAGATAATCAATTTTCTCTCTCTCCCTCCCTTTATCTTCACTCTCTCTTTCTTTGTCTCTCTCCTCCTCCCTTTATCTTCACTCTTTTCCCTTACCTATTCTCTCTCTCTTTCTCCCCCTCTCTCTCTCATTCTTTCTCTCTTCCTCCACCTATCTCTTTCTCTCTCTCTCTGTCTCTCTCCCTCCCTCCCCCCCTCTCTCTCTCTCTCTCTCTCTCTGTCTCTATGTCTATCTTTTTTTCGTTGAAATTCCCTCTCTCTGTAAATCATAAAAGACGTAAATGTATCACACATGACTAGCAAAACATAATTATAAATATTCAAAAAATTGTTTACAAATTTAGAAATATGTATATTTGAGCTACAAACATAAATTAAAAAATTATAAATATAAACAAGTTGAGTTAATTTTCTTTAGGAAATAAAATATTACCGGTACCAAAACTATGGGAGCCTAATATATATATAGTGGATAGAATGGTGATCCGGTGCCGAAAAAGGAATTAACTAAGTTATTAAAGGCATCGCTATTGTGTTTGTCGCGGCAACGTCCCATACAAACGTACGAACGCAGCTTATGCTGAGATCGATAAACTGGCAACAACCATCTTATAAGATTTCATCTCAAAGGTAGTGCAAATCGATGTTTCAAAACAATATTGAGGACTTCTAGCTTGTACATCAGAGTGACACTGATAATAAGATAGTTCAAAGCATGTTGTCGTCAAGGGAACTGGATCAAAGGTAAACTTGGAGTGGGTCTTAACTTTAATCAAACTAACTATATAATTAGTGTTCTTGCAGTATCTATTATAATTTATAAACTCAAGTTTAAGGTAAATTATACCTTCTCAAAACTCTGGCTGGTTGCTGTCCGTGTGTAACTGTCCCTTCACAAGGACAATCATACAATCTTAGCGGCAAACGTATTTAGCCACGTGTACCTTCTACAGTAACTAAGTAACTCTACAACTTATCCTTTCTCCTTACACCGGAAGTCAAGTAAAGGCATACGGACACGTATAGTGTAAAATACATCACTTCATGAAGTGAAACGTTCTTTTTTACAGCTCGAACCCACGAATATCATCTATGACTGAAATTCTATAAATAAGAGTAAAATACACACACACACACACACACACACACACACACACACACACACACACACACACACACACACACACACACACACTCACACACACACACTCACACACACACACACACACACACACACACACACACACACACACACACACCACAAAGACACACACACCACAAAGACACACACACATACACACACACACACACACACACACACACACACACACACACACTTCACACCAGAAACACACACACACTCAAATCCCCCCCCCCCCCAACAAAGTATGGACAAACGTAAGTAACTGATATAGATTTTGTCCTAGTTTCACTGAATTTATCGGATGGGATGATCTAATAAAGAAATTAATATATATATATATATATATATATATATATATATATATATATATATATATACATATATAAAAGTCAAAATACAAGTACAAGAATTATAATTGAATTTACATTGAAAAACGTTGAATTGTAAATTCAATTATAATTCTTGTATTTGTATTTTGACTTAGTTCTTTATTAATACTCATGAATACATATTGCGATATATATATATATATATATATATATATATATATATATATATATATATATATATATATATATTATATTTTATTACGAACAATAAGGATTACACATACATAGATGATGCGTTTAATTAGAAAACAATAACATTTGATTAGTAAAATACACAATGATTGACTGCCATGTATAGATGCAGAAGTCCTAGCAGCAAGAGTTAACACGTGAGCAGGCGCGCTCTTTAACGTCCCAAGGGAATGCCCTAAGGTAATTTTTTCAAGTTCTTTATAAACAGCTGTGTACCTTTATCTTTACACAAAAATATCGTTAATGGCTAAAAATCAAAACCGTATTTTCTCGCTTAGACACAAGTACTTATTTTTAATCTAAATTTATTATTTTAAGGTGTAAAATTGATGTTCACATGAAGTAAGATAATAACACTAGATTTACTAGTAATTAGCTGTCTTTGACAACGTTTCGTAAACTAAATTTATACATCTTTAGGTTTAATGACTATCAGATTCTACATATGATTCTATCAATTTTTCGGGATATGGTATCTATGCAGCAGAACTAGAAAGTAGGTACAACAAAGCGAAACCATAAATATAACCTTGGGAGAGATTACGGAAACACCATAAATAGAGTAGATATGTTCCGTAACTGGGTACTTGGGTCAGAGTGACGTGTATATAAGGTATACCTACAACGTAAGAAGAGGGATACCTCTAAATGGGATAAAAATAAGACGAAGGGAGGTACAGAAGGGCTTAGGGACTAGCTACATTAGCGATAGGGACGTCACGTGTTTATACGGTATACCCGCTGTGTAAGAAGAAGCATAGCGTCATGTGGGATAAATAAATGGCGAAGGGAAAGACAAAAGGGTGTAGGGACTAGATACATTAGCGATAGGGACGTCACGTGTTTATACGGTATACCCGCTGTGTAAGAAGAAGCATAGCGTCATGTGGGATAAATAAATGGCGAAGGGAAAGACAAAAGGGTGTAGGGACTAGATACATTAGCGATACGGGCGTCATGGGTTTATACGGTATACCCGCTGTGTAAGAAGAAGCATAGCGTCATGTGGGATAAATAAATGGCGAAGGGAAAGACAAAAGGGTGTAGGGACTAGATACATTAGCGATAGGGACGTCACGTGTTTATACGGTATACCCGCTGTGTAAGAAGAAGCATAGCGTCATGTGGGATAAATAAATGGCGAAGGGAAAGACAAAAAGGTGTCGCGACTAGCTACATTAGCGTTAGGGACGTCACGTGTTTATACGGTATACCCGCTGTGTAAGAAGAAGCATAGCGTCATGTGGGATAAATAAATGGCGAAGGGAAAGACAAAAGGGTGTAGGGACTAGATACATTAGCGATAGGGACGTCACGTGTTTATACGGTATACCCGCTGTGTAAGAAGAAGCATAGCGTCATGTGGGATAAATAAATGGCGAAGGGAAAGACAAAAGGGTGTAGGGACTAGCTACATTAGCAATAGGGACGTCACGTGTTTATACGGTATACCCTCTGTGTAAGAAGAAGCATAGCGTCATGTGGGATAAATAAATGGCGAAGGGAAAGACAAAAGGGTGTAGGGACTAGATACATTAGCGATAGGAACGTCACGTGATTATACGGTATACCCGCTGTGTAAGAAGAAGCATAGCGTCATGTGGGATAAATAAATGGCGAAGGGAAAGACAAAAGAGTGTAGGGACTAGCTACATTAGCGATAGGGACGTCACGTGATTATACGGTATACCCGCTGTGTAAGAAGAAGCATAGCGTCATGTGGGATAAATAAATGGCGAAGGGAAAGATAAAAGGGTGTAGGGACTAGATACATTAGCGATAGGGACGTCACGTGTTTATACGGTATACCCGCTGTGTAAGAAGAAGCATAGCGTCATGTGGGATAAATAAATGGCGAAGGGAAAGACAAAAGGGTGTAGGGACTAGATACATTAGCGATAGGGACGTCACGTGTTTATACGGTATACCCGCTGTGTAAGAAGAAGCATAGCGTCATGTGGGATAAATAAATGGCGAAGGGAAAGACAAAAGGGTGTAGGGACTAGATACATTAGCGATAGGGACGTCACGTGTTTATACGGTATACCCGCGGTGTAAGAAGAATCATAGCGTCATGTGGGATAAATAAATGGCGAAGGGAAAGACAAAAGGGTGTAGGGACTAGCTACATTAGCGATAGGGACGTCATGTGTTTATACGGTATACCCGCGGTGTAAGAAGAATCATAGCGTCATGTGGGATAAATAAATGGCGAAGGGAAAGACAAAAGGGTGTCGGGACTAGATACATTAGCGATACGGGCGTCATGGGTTTATACGGTATACCCGCTGTGTAAGAAGAAGCATAGCGTCATGTGGGATAAATAAATGGCGAAGGGAAAGACAAAAGGGTGTCGGGACTAGATACATTAGCGATACGGGCGTCATGGGTTTATACGGTATACCCGCTGTGTAAGAAGAAGCATAGCGTCATGTGGGATAAATAAATGGCGAAGGGAAAGACAAAAGGGTGTAGGGACTAGCTACATTAGCGATAGGGACGTCACGTGTTTATACGGTATACCCGCTGTGTAAGAAGAAGCATAGCGTCATGTGGGATAAATAAATGGCGAAGGGAAAGACAAAAGGGTGTAGGGACTAGCTACATTAGCGATACGGGCGTCATGGGTTTATACGGTATACCCGCTGTGTAAGAAGAAGCATAGCGTCATGTGGGATAAATAAATGGCGAAGGGAAAGACAAAAGGGTGTAGGGACTAGCTACATTAGCGATACGGGCGTCATGTGTTTATACGGTATACCCGCTGTGTAAGAAGAAGCATAGCGTCATGTGGGATAAATAAATGGCGAAGGGAAAGACAAAAGGGTGTAGGGACTAGCTACATTAGCAATAGGGACGTCACGTGTTTATACGGTATACCCGCTGTGTAAGAAGAAGCATAGCGTCATGTGGGATAAATAAATGGCGAAGGGAAAGACAAAAGGGTGTAGGGACTAGATACATTAGCGATAGGGACGTCACGTGTTTATACGGTATACCCGCTGTGTAAGAAGAAGCATAGCGTCATGTGGGATAAATAAATGGCGAAGGGAAAGACAAGAGGGTGTAGGGACTAGCTACATTAGCAATAGGGACGTCACGTGTTTATACGGTATACCCTCTGTGTAAGAAGAAGCATAGCGTCATGTGGGATAAATAAATGGCGAAGGGAAAGACAAAAGGGTGTAGGGACTAGCTACATTAGCAATAGGGACGTCACGTGTTTATACGGTATACCCGCTGTGTAAGAAGAAGCATAGCGTCATGTGGGATAAATAAATGGCGAAGGGAAAGACAAAAGGGTGTAGGGACTAGATACATTAGCGATAGGAACGTCACGTGATTATACGGTATACCCGCTGTGTAAGAAGAAGCATAGCGTCATGTGGGATAAATAAATGGCGAAGGGAAAGACAAAAGGGTGTAGGGACTAGATACATTAGCGATAGGGACGTCACGTGTTTATACGGTATACCCGCTGTGTAAGAAGAAGCATAGCGTCATGTGGGATAAATAAATGGCGAAGGGAAAGACAAAAGGGTGTAGGGACTAGATACATTAGCAATAGGGACGTCACGTGTTTATACGGTATACCCGCTGTGTAAGAAGAAGCATAGCGTCATGTGGGATAAATAAATGGCGAAGGGAAAGACAAAAGGGTGTAGGGACTAGCTACATTAGCAATAGGGACGTCACGTGTTTATATGGTATACCCGCTGTGTAAGAAGAAGCATAGCGTCATGTGGGATAAATAAATGGCGAAGGGAAAGGCAAAAGGGTGTAGGGACTAGATACATTAGCGATAGGGACGTCACGTGTTTATACGGTATACCCGCTGTGTAAGAAGAAGCATAGCGTCATGTGGGATAAATAAATGGCGAAGGGAAAGACAAAAGGGTGTAGGGAATAGCTACATTAGCGATAGGGACGTCACGTGTTTATACGGTATACCCGCTGTGTAAGAAGAAGCATAGCGTCATGTGGGATAAATAAATGGCGAAGGGAAAGACAAAAGGGTGTACTGACTAGATACATTAGCGATAGGGACGTCACATGTTTATACGGTATACCCGCTGTGTAAGAAGAAGCATAGCGTCATGTGGGATAAATAAATGGCGAAGGGAAAGACAAAAGGGTGTAGGGACTAGCTACATTAGCAATAGGGACGTCACGTGTTTATATGGTATACCCGCTGTGTAAGAAGAAGCATAGCGTCATGTGGGATAAATAAATGGCGAAGGGAAAGACAAAAGGGTGTAGGGACTAGCTACATTAGCAATAGGGACGTCACGTGTTTATATGGTATACCCGCTGTGTAAGAAGAAGCATAGCGTCATGTGGGATAAATAAATGGCGAAGGGAAAGACAAAAGGGTGTAGGGACTAGCTACATTAGCAATAGGGACGTCACGTGTTTATATGGTATACCCGCTGTGTAAGAAGAAGCATAGCGTCATGTGGGATAAATAAATGGCGAAGGGAAAGACAAAAGGGTGTAGGGACTAGCTACATTAGCAATAGGGACGTCACGTGTTTATATGGTATACCCGCTGTGTAAGAAGAAGCATAGCGTCATGTGGGATAAATAAATGGCGAAGGGAAAGACAAAAGGGTGTAGGGACTAGCTACATTAGCAATAGGGACGTCACGTGTTTATATGGTATACCCGCTGTGTAAGAAGAAGCATAGCGTCATGTGGGATAAATAAATGGCGAAGGGAAAGACAAAAGGGTGTAGGGACTAGCTACATTAGCAATAGGGACGTCACGTGTTTATATGGTATACCCGCTGTGTAAGAAGAAGCATAGCGTCATGTGGGATAAATAAATGGCGAAGGGAAAGACAAAAGGGTGTAGGGACTAGATACATTAGCGATAGGGACGTCACATGTTTATACGGTATACCCGCTGTGTAAGAAGAAGCATAGCGTCATGTGGGATAAATAAATGGCGAAGGGAAAGACAAAAGGGTGTAGGGACTAGCTACATTAGCAATAGGGACGTCACGTGTTTATACGGTATACCCGCTGTGTAAGAAGAAGCATAGCGTCATGTGGGATAAATAAATGGCGAAGGGAAAGACAAAAGGGTGTAGGGACTAGATACATTAGCGATAGGGACGTCACGTGTTTATACGGTATACCCGCTGTGTAAGAAGAAGCATAGCGTCATGTGAGATAAATAAATGGCGAAGGGAAAGACAAAAGGGTGTAGGGACTAGATACATTAGCGATACGGGCGTCATGGGTTTATACGGTATACCCGCTGTGTAAGAAGAAGCATAGCGTCATGTGGGATAAATAAATGGCGAAGGGAAAGACAAAAGGGTGTAGGGACTAGATACATTAGCGATAGGGACGTCACGTGTTTATACGGTATACCCGCTGTGTAAGAAGAAGCATAGCGTCATGTGGGATAAATAAATGGCGAAGGGAAAGACAAAAGGGTGTAGGGACTAGATACATTAGCGATAGGGACGTCACGTGTTTATACGGTATACCCTCTGTGTAAGAAGAAGCATAGCGTCATGTGGGATAAATAAATGGCGAAGGGAAAGACAAAAGGGTGTAGGGACTAGATACATTAGCGATAGGGACGTCACGTGTTTATACGGTATACCCGCTGTGTAAGAAGAAGCATAGCGTCATGTGGGATAAATAAATGGCGAAGGGAAAGACAAAAGGGTGTAGGGACTAGATACATTAGCGATACGGGCGTCATGGGTTTATACGGTATACCCGCTGTGTAAGAAGAAGCATAGCGTCATGTGGGACAAATAAATGGCGAAGGGAAAGACAAAAGGGTGTAGGGACTAGATACATTAGCGATACGGGCGTCATGTGTTTATACGGTATACCCGCTGTGTAAGAAGAAGCATAGCGTCATGTGGGATAAATAAATGGCGAAGGGAAAGACAAAAGGGTGTAGGGACTAGATACATCAGCGATACGGGCGTCATGTGTTTATACGGTATACCCGCTGTGTAAGAAGAAGCATAGCGTCATGTGGGATAAATAAATGGCGAAGGGAAAGACAAAAGGGTGTAGGGACTAGATACATTAGCGATACGGGCGTCATGGGTTTATACGGTATACCCGCTGTGTAAGAAGAAGCATAGCGTCATGTGGGATAAATAAATGGCGAAGGGAAAGACAAAAGGGTGTAGGGACTAGATACATTAGCGATAGGGACGTCACGTGTTTATACGGTATACCCGCTGTGTAAGAAGAAGCATAGCGTCATGTGGGATAAATAAATGGCGAAGGGAAAGACAAAAGGGTGTAGGGACTAGATACATTAGCGATACGGGCGTCATGGGTTTATACGGTATACCCGCTGTGTAAGAAGAAGCATAGCGTCATGTGGGATAAATAAATGGCGAAGGGAAAGACAAAAGGGTGTAGGGACTAGATACATTAGCGATAGGGACGTCACGTGTCTATACGGTATACCCGCTGTGTAAGAAGAAGCATAGCGTCATGTGGGATAAATAAATGGCGAAGGGAAAGACAAAAGGGTGTAGGGACTAGCTACATTAGCGATAGGGACGTCACGTGTTTATACGGTATACCCGCTGTGTAAGAAGAAGCATAGCGTCATGTGGGATAAATAAATGGCGAAGGGAAAGACAAAAGGGTGTAGGGACTAGATACATTAGCAATAGGGACGTCACGTGTTTATACGGTATACCCGCTGTGTAAGAAGAAGCATAGTGTCATGTGGGATAAATAAATGGCAAAGAGAAAGACAAAAGGGTGTAGGGACTAGATACATTAGCGATAGGGACGTCACGTGATTATACGGTATACCCGCTGTGTAAGAAGAAGCATAGCGTCATGTGGGATAAATAAATGGCGAAGGGAAAGACAAAAGGGTGTAGGGACTAGATACATTAGCGATAGGGACGTCACGTGATTATACGGTATACCCGCTGTGTAAGAAGAAGCATAGCGTCATGTGGGATAAATAAATGGCGAAGGGAAAGACAAAAGGGTGTAGGGACTAGATACATTAGCGATACGGGCGTCATGGGTTTATACGGTATACCCGCTGTGTAAGAAGAAGCATAGCGTCATGTGGGATAAATAAATGGCGAAGGGAAAAACAAAAGGGTGTAGGGACTAGATACATTAGCGATAGGGACGTCACGTGTTTATACGGTATACCCGCTGTGTAAGAAGAAGCATAGCGTCATGTGGGATAAATAAATGGCGAAGGGAAAGACAAAAGGGTGTAGGGACTAGATACATTAGCGATACGGGCGTCATGGGTTTATACGGTATACCCGCTGTGTAAGAAGAAGCATAGCGTCATGTGGGATAAATAAATGGCGAAGGGAAAGACAAAAGGGTGTAGGGACTAGATACATTAGCGATAGGGACGTCACGTGTCTATACGGTATACCCGCTGTGTAAGAAGAAGCATAGCGTCATGTGGGATAAATAAATGGCGAAGGGAAAGACAAAAGGGTGTAGGGACTAGCTACATTAGCGATAGGGACGTCACGTGTTTATACGGTATACCCGCTGTGTAAGAAGAAGCATAGCGTCATGTGGGATAAATAAATGGCGAAGGGAAAGACAAAAGGGTGTAGGGACTAGATACATTAGCAATAGGGACGTCACGTGTTTATACGGTATACCCGCTGTGTAAGAAGAAGCATAGTGTCATGTGGGATAAATAAATGGCGAAGGGAAAGACAAAAGGGTGTAGGGACTAGATACATTAGCGATAGGGACGTCTCGTGATTATACGGTATACCCGCTGTGTAAGAAGAAGCATAGCGTCATGTGGGATAAATAAATGGCGAAGGGAAAGACAAAAGGGTGTAGGGACTAGATACATTAGCGATAGGGACGTCACGTGATTATACGGTATACCCGCTGTGTAAGAAGAAGCATAGCGTCATGTGGGACAAATAAATGGCGAAGGGAAAGACAAAAGGGTGTAGGGACTAGATACATTAGCGATACGGGCGTCATGGGTTTATACGGTATACCCGCTGTGTAAGAAGAAGCATAGCGTCATGTGGGATAAATAAATGGCGAAGGGAAAGACAAAAGGGTGTAGGGACTAGATACATTAGCGATAGGGACGTCACGTGTTTATACGGTATACCCGCTGTGTAAGAAGAAGCATAGCGTCATGTGGGATAAATAAATGGCGAAGGGAAAGACAAAAAGGTGTAGGGACCAGATACATTAGCGATAGGGACGTCACGTGTTTATACGGTATACCCGCTGTGTAAGAAGAAGCATAGCGTCATGTGGGATAAATAAATGGCGAAGGGAAAGACAAAAAGGTGTAGGGACCAGATACATTAGCGATAGGGACGTCACGTGATTATACGGTATACCCGCTGTGTAAGAAGAAGCATAGCGTCATGTGGGATAAATAAATGGCGAAGGGAAAGACAAAAGGGTGTAGGGACTAGATACATTAGCGATAGGGACGTCACGTGTTTATACGGTATACCCTCTGTGTAAGAAGAAGCATAGCGTCATGTGGGGTAAATAAATGGCGAAGGGAAAGACAAAAGTGTGTAGGGACTAGATACATTAGCGATAGGGACGTCACGTGTTTATACGGTATACCCGCTGTGTAAGAAGAAGCATAGCGTCATGTGGGATAAATAAATGGCGAAGGGAAAGACAAAAGGGTGTAGGGACTAGATACATTAGCGATAGGGACGTCACGTGATTATACGGTATACCCGCTGTGTAAGAAGAAGCATAGCGTCATGTGGGATAAATAAATGGCGAAGGGAAAGACAAAAGGGTGTAGGGACTAGATACATTAGCGATACGGGCGTCATGGGTTTATACGGTATACCCGCTGTGTAAGAAGAAGCATAGCGTCATGTGGGATAAATAAATGGCGAAGGGAAAGACAAAAGGGTGTAGGGACTAGATACATTAGCGATAGGGACGTCACGTGTTTATACGGTATACCCGCTGTGTAAGAAGAAGCATAGCGTCATGTGGGATTAATAAATGGCGAAGGGAAAGACAAAAGGGTGTAGGGACTAGATACATTAGCGATAGTGACGTCACGTGATTATACGGTATACCCGCTGTGTAAGAAGAAGCATAGCGTCATGTGGGATAAATAAATGGCGAAGGGAAAGACAAAAGGGTGTAGGGACTAGATACATTAGCGATACGGGCGTCATGGGTTTATACGGTATACCCGCTGTGTAAGAAGAAGCATAGCGTCATGTGGGATAAATAAATGGCGAAGGGAAAGACAAAAGGGTGTAGGGACTAGATACATTAGCGATAGGGACGTCACGTGTTTATACGGTATACCCTCTGTGTAAGAAGAAGCATAGCGTCATGTGGGATAAATAAATGGCGAAGGGAAAGACAAAAGGGTGTAGGGACTAGATACATTAGCGATAGGGACGTCACGTGTTTATACGGTATACCCGCTGTGTAAGAAGAAGCATAGCGTCATGTGGGATAAATAAATGGCGAAGGGAAAGACAAAAGGGTGTAGGGACTAGATACATTAGCGATACGGGCGTCATGGATTTATACGGTATACCCGCTGTGTAAGAAGAAGCATAGCGTCATGTGGGATAAATAAATGGCGAAGGGAAAGACAAAAGGGTGTAGGGACTAGATACATTAGCGATAGGGACGTCACGTGTTTATACGGTATACCCGCTGTGTAAGAAGAAGCATAGCGTCATGTGGGATAAATAAATGGCGAAGGGAAAGACGAAAGGGTGTAGGGACTAGCTACATTAGCGATACGGGCGTCATGTGTTTATACGGTATACCCGCTGTGTAAGAAGAGGCATAGCATCAAGTGGGATAAAAAAAGTCGAAGGGAGAGATAAAAGGGTGTAGGGACGAGCTACACTACCGATAGTGACGTCACGATATACCCGCTGTGAAAGAAGAGGCATAGGTCAAGTGGGATGAAGAGAAGACGAAGGAAGGGACAAAAAGGCGTACGGACGAGCTACACTAGCAAGAGGGACGAGATGTGTTTGCTAAGCAATAACCGAGAAATGAAATTAAAGCTGTCAAGGCTTATTGATCATGTTGCTTAAATGTTGAAAAAGTCAATAATTTAACGTTCAGAGATGGACAGTGACGTACAGTGATAAACTATCTGTCCCCTCCCTGCGACGGCTTTTGTTTAACATTATATTGTGTTTGTTTTTTACGAGTCATTTTTCAAATCTCCGCGAAGTGTCACCACGAGATAAAACTGAGCGACCAAGTGGACAATACTCTCTTTGTTGGCGAAGCGTAAGTGGTTCAAGCAGTGACCAATAAGAAGGTGCAATTAAATAATAATAAACCAGGGTAGCTCAAACTTTATATATGGACAGCCAATAGGTATGAAAAGAGCAGTTTGAGGGCTAAGCCTATACATTAATACTGTTATTACTACTAATTTTTAACAAATGTTTTCCTTTTAAAACGCAAATAAAGTTTGCCCGGTAATTACCTCTTACCCTAACAATTATCCGCGTCTGAATAACTTACACAACCAGTATTATTGCAAATCCTTCTATTAGTTCACACTCTCCTTGTATATATCTCGCTCTAATTTTTATCGTTAGTAAAATATTTTGTATTCGTACAAATACATTTTAAAAACTTGCAGTGGATTACTTTTGATTTTATTATTTATTCAGATATTATTTCATTAATTAAAATAACCATTAATTTTAGTTTTATATGGGAGATATGTTGTTACAATAAAAGGCCATTAAATAGATTAAATGCTAGCATTGGTGCTAGAATTGCTGCCCTAGGGCAATTATATTTTGATAGCAATCTAAATGATTAATAAATTACAAAGCAATGTATTTGATGCGGGGAATAGTATACATTTTCGTATTTTCGTTTTGAGAGGAACTTACTAGTGGAATACACAACCTTTGATTCGGTGATAAGAGATATTCACACAACTTTTAATTAACCTAACTTTGTATCCAAACTTTTGATTAGTTGGCGTCGATTTGTGGTTTCGTGTATTATAAGCAGTTAATCTTGGGTTTATGTAGAATATACGGAACAACGCGCTGTTTGATAAGGTAACATAATTTGGTTCGATATTGGCACGTGCAACATTTTACCCACTAATGGTTTTCCCTAACGAAGTGGCAATATGATTATGGTGTGGCGTTGTCTGTGTATTATTGCTTACAGCTTTTAATCTAAGTGCAGTGCATTAACAGTACTGGCTTCACGGAAGCTCAGGCGTTATAAGTTGGTTTATTGCCAAAAGTAACCAAGAGCTTTACGGCTTTATAAGTAGTATTATTGTGTATTTTAATTTTAAAATTATATATCTACTCTTGAATGGTAAGCTTTGAGCGGTGATCCGTCAGCGGAGTCCCTAGCGGGGACCCCGTAGCGAGAGAAAGCGCTTCGTCAGCCAAACAATTACTTATGATGTAAATAAGATAATATCATCAAATCTTGTAAAACGTTTTTCTCACGCTCATAGTTGCTAGTAAATAATATTTTTTAAAGTTTTGTCGTTAAGTTTAAAATGCGTCACCGTTACAACGAGAATTTCGCCTTAGATAGCATCTTGTGGGATTAAATTATCTTTAAAGAAAACGAAAAGACTATGTATATATTACCATAATTAAAAGTAATGTAATGTACGGAAATGAAATGAGGTGGTTTAAAAATCAATCAGAAAAACTACTAAACGAGACCGAGGTGGAATTTTTGGGCAAATCTGCAAGAAAGTCAAAGCTTGATAGAAAAATAAACAGAGAGAATAAGAGAAATTATGGATTCTCCACGCACCATAATGGAGGAGATGAAACTAAACAGTTAGTATGGTGAGGTCATATACAGGATGAGAGAAGAGCGCCTGCCAAAGCAGATACTGAGATGGAAACTACAGGGAAAGCATAAACGAGGTCATCCAAGAAGGAGCAGGATAGAAGGAATTACCAACGAGATGGAAGAGAGAGGCGTGGAACCGGGTGGGGGGATGGACAGGGAAACCTAGAGAACGGGTGTCGGAAGGCGTCGAAGGACATGTTGAAAACATTAATATACACACAAGCACAAACACACACACACACACACACACACACACACACACACACACACACAAACACACACAAACACACACACACACACACACACACACACACACACACACACACACACACACACACACACACACACACACACACACACACACACACACACACACACACACACACACACACACACACACATATTAAATATAATAGGAGTTTTGATATTGAAATATTCACACAGTAGACGAAGAAAGGCTTTGACTAAAATGAATACCCAGAAATACCGTTTGAATAGTAAGATAGTTACCACTTTGCTGTGAATGAAATTTCGTCCCAGTTGACCGTCATAAAGAGCGACCTAAAGTATGACGAGTCAGATACGCAAGTTTAAAGTTTGTTTTTAGTTTTGTTTTCTGTTACTGATTCTACAGTTTAGTTTTCGAAGTTATGCGTTTTAATATAGATTTTATATCGCTTTAATTTATATTGTTCTTAACTTTAAACGGTTTACTGGTTTTAAAATTTTTCTTTCTTAGGTGAACATTTGAATAAATAATGCAATTTCTTTCGATATCTCCTCACGTTCCAGAAATGGCTTTCTCACATGCTAAAAGTCTTGCCTTTGCCACAAACCTTTCCCGAGACAGCAGTTTGTAAAACTGAATTTACGAGGCGCGTACAAAATGTTCGGTGAACGATCTAAACTACGGGCATTGAGAGTTTTCTCTCACGAGCGTGGACGTGCTGGGGACGTTACTGCATGGAGAGCAGAATCTTCCTCAGTACCGTAACAACGAACAATCGACAGACCTGTTAACTGGAATGAGTGTATTTCTATTAGAACGGCACCGGTGTGAAAAGGTGGGTCATCCCAGCAAAGCTACTTATGAAAAGTTCCCTCTTTCGCCTTATATTAATTGTATGTTTGTTTCGGGACCTTCCTGGTATGTAGTCTCGTATGCAGTCTCATATGTAGTCTCATATGTAGTCTCGTATGCAGTCACGTATGTAGTCTCATATGTAGTCTCGTATATAGTCTTTTATGCAGTCTCGTATGTAGTCTCGTATGGAGTCTCATATGTAGTCTCGTATGTAGTCTTGTATGTAGTCTCACATGTAGTCTCGTATGTAGTTTCGTATGAAGTCTCGGATGTAGTTTCGTATGCGGATTCGTATGTAGTTTCGTATGCAGTTTCGTATGTAGTCTCATATGTAGTCTTGTATGTAGTCTCGTATGTAGTCTTGAATAGAGTCTCGTATGTAGTCTCATATGTAGTCTCGTATGCAGTCTTGTATGTAGTCTCATATGTAGTTTCGTATATAGTCTTTTATGCAGTCTCGTATGTAGTCTTGCATGCAGTCTCGTATGCAGTATCATATGTAGTCTCATATGTAGTTTTGAATATAGTCTCGTATGTAGTGTCATATGTAGTCTCGTATGCAGTCTCGTATGTAGTCTCATATGTAGTTTCGTATATAGTCTTTTATGCAGTCTCGTATGTAGTCTTGTATGCAGTCTCACATGTAGTCTCGTATGTAGGTTCGTATGCAGTCTCGGATATAGTCTCGGATGTAGTTTCGTATGCAGTTTCCTATGTAGGTTCGTATGCAGTCTCGGATGTAGTCTCGGATGTAGTTTCGTATGCAGTTTCCTATGTAGTTTCGTATGTAGTCTCGTATGCAGTATCATATGTAGTTTCGTATGTAGTCTCGTATGCAGCCTCGGATGTAGCCTCGGATGTAGTTTCGTATGCAGTTCCCTATGTAGTCTCGTATGCAGTATCATATGTAGTTTCGTATGTAGTCTCGTATGCAGCCTAGGATGCAGCCTCGGATGTAGTTTCGTATGCAGTTTCCTATGTAGTCTCGTATGCAGTATCA